>JANRFK010001234.1:9189189-9203265 GCA_030068395.1 Apalone spinifera | reverse complement strand
AGGCAGGGTTAGTTGCACAGGTCCACCCAAAAATACACAAAGGCTCTCTCTGATTCAGACAACCCCAGAACGTGCCTGTCCGGGCGCTGATTGCTAATGACAACAAACACAAAGGGAGGCAGGGGACCGCCATAGCAGATTGCACACAGCATGTTAACTGGACCATCTCAGCAACAAAAAGCCTGAGCATTACAAAATAGTCCTCAAGCGGGGCCTAGACCGTCACCTTGTGCTGCCTCTTCTACACAGGGAGGTCAGTCACGAGTCAGAAATTTGTCCCAGATGCTAGAGGGTGTGGTTAAAGGAAGAGAGACTCCTTCTTTTCCAGTGTATCCACACAAGGCAAGGCAGGTTCCTGGGCTTGATGGGAGAATTTTCAAATGAGGCACGAGGTTACTGGATCTGTACAGAGAATCATAGAATACTAGACCTGGAAGGGACCTTGAGAGGTCACCAAGTCCACATGTCATGAGCTTTGGCTTGGCACGAACACTCGTGGTATGTTACCCCCCAGCCACTACTGTGACTAATGGTGTGGGCATGAGGAGCCCGTCTGCCAATCCCACAAGATGCTCTCTTGCTCAGTGACAGACTGACTGGACAAAGAGTCTCTTTCATTGACAACTCTAAGGCACTGCTAACAACTGGAAGCGGGGCTGTCTTTACCCATATGCAGAGTATGCAGCTGTGTAGGGCGCCTGAAAATTTGGGACACCACTGGGTTTTAATGTCCACCCACTCACCTCCTCCTATCTCTGCTCTGTGGCTCTGCTTCCTCTGGACAAGATCTACTTAACTTAAAAGTGAAAAAGCCCACCAGTGCTATTAGCGGAACACTGAACACGTGAAAGATGGTAATGAATCTATTTAACAGGCATTTGCCAACCCCAGGTATGTCCTGTCAGTTTCTGAATTTACTGGGTTAGGCTACAGGGCCTTAGTTTAAAATTTGCTTTAAAATTATTTCATTCGTGTGTCGCTGAAGATTATAAAATCACATCTCTAAAAAAAATCATCATTCCCCAATGGGTAGTCATTGGTGACAGTGGCACCACTTTAACAGTACTGTGTTGGGCCTCATAAATCTTAGATGTTCCAGACTTGAAAGATGCTGTGAAAAACTGTGAAATTCATTAGTCAATGGCCATGAAGAAAGAAACAAGTCTAAAATCCATCTGCCAAAGAATTACGCCATGACCAAAGTGACATCCTTTCATCCAGTCGGGACAGTCACAGACAGTGTTCTGCTATTTTTTTCCCATCCACATGCAGAATACATTTTGTTATGTGCACTGAGGCATGTGCAGATGGGTACCATCAATAAACACACATGCTGCTGGCTGTGGGCACTCTACAAATCAGCTGGGTGGCATTTGAATTTCTCCTCAGTGGCCACCCAAGCACTCAGAGGGAACACTGAATTATTTTTTTGCTTTGAATACACAATGATAAACAGCAGTGCAAACATCAAAACCCAGACTGTCAGACAAACACACAAAATACTCGTTAGGTCACTTAAAGATTCTCGCAGCCTTCTAGCTAAGAAATAAGATCTGACACCTTCACTGTTTTCATCAGACTGTAGGTATTTGACAGGGGGAGCACCCTCAGGCTGCAGAAGTGCTTTTTCTTCATCCTATGACATTCTTTGCCGCGACACAAACAGTTAATCTATATGTATTTCCTCTCTCTTGCTTGCATTCCTGGGGGACATTGTGGTAGCTTGCCAAAATCCACATGCATTCGAAAGTCAAGCTGATGTAGCAAACAAACACCTAGGAGATGTTGAAGTCTCTGTGGGGAGTGGGGGAGGACAAAGAACTGGGCTGGTTGGCCCTATTGTTAATCCAGCACCTGGCTTCAGTGGCCCATACTCCCTTTCGAGGGCACCCCAGAGTAAAAACTTCCTCAGTTCCTTGAGAGGTAGGGATGGAGAGTCTGAGTGTGCTGTATTCTCCCTCCCTCAAACTCAGCACCAGGACCCATCTGAGACAACAGTCTTTTCTCACTATCAGCTTCTGTCATCAGGTTCCTCAAGGGGAAGCAACTAGAGCTGGGCTCAGACCATGCTAGCAATGCATTATGGGAGATGGTTACAGCTGAATATAACAGAATCGAGCCCTTAGGCTCTGCTTTGAGTTTGGTGTGGCGTCTAGCTGTGCTGTGCCAGGAGAAATCTTCAGGAGGACTGGTGCTTTAGCCATTCTTCCCCCCGCTCCCACTTGCTTCAGAAGGGAAACAAGTTGCAATGCCCTTTTCAGAATACAGCTTATCACCTCCCCTAGCACACGGCCCATTATAATGGTTGGCATGCAGGCAGATAGACCATGGCTCTCCCCTCTTCCTGGTCCTTCACTGCTCACTTCCTCAGTTCTCGAGCCCTGCCCCCACCCGAGCCACACAGGGTATAGGACACAAGATGCTGTCCTAGGGCCTGAGCGCCCAGCCTTGCCCGGCGATAACTTCCTTTTTCCAAGCAGGCTTTTACAAGCATGTTCAGTTGGTGGTTTTAGTTTCTGAGAAGTCGCTTTCCTCGGGGCTCTGTGGTCAGGCAGAACCTTATTTACAGCATGTTTGAGGAAACCTGTGCTGCTTAGAAGGGCTTTCCAGCCCGGCAAGGGCAGGGTGATCTCTGAGGAGCTGACCAATGACAACCAGCTGGTAGGTGTATATTTAAACACAGCATGCTCCAGAACTTTATGAGCTTCCACTATGGTAGAGCCTGAAAAATCCCCAACAGGCGCAGTATTTTGTGCACTCTAACTTCTGCTTTTGCTCTTTGTCTTGCAGTTCAAAGTCACTGAGTCTTCAGTTGGTGAGACAACAGTGTGACAAAGTTTCATAACATTACCGCAGAACACCATGAACAGGTGCTATGCCAGACCTTTCCTCATTTGGGGTGCACTTAAATTACCTTCCGAGTTCTACTTGATCAAGAGAACCCCTCAAGTTTTGGGATAGGTGGCTAACCAGCTGCTCTCCACCTCATCTGCCCATTCCAGACGGTGTGCCGACTTCCAAGCCAGGTGTAGTTCTTTCTAAGGCAATATACGCCTATGTATATATGCATGCAATCTTCTCACACATTGGATCAAGTCTCAGAGTCCTCCCTCAGAAATCCAGCAGCATTTTGCCTGGCTCAGTCCATAAGTAATCATTTCAGGATTTTGCCTGTAGCTTGATTTAACTAATAGTTTGCAGGCGGCCACTAATCATGAAGTCTGCCAGATCATCTGGATTTCAACAAGGTGTTAAGGCATGCTGTTAAGGGCTTACAGTCCTGTTTCCTTGGGAGCTTCCAGCCTTCAGGAGCCCTTGCTAACAGGGAACCAATGAAAAAGAAAATCTCTCTGTATGCATATGTATATTTAATCATCTTCAAAGCTTGTATGCCATGCCATGGCAAGGGAGCAATCACCTTAATGAACAGCACAAAATCTTCAGGATTCAATGAGCAAGGCTGTATTTTACACATTTCTTTGGTAGGGTGATTACTAAAGCTAGGACTAAGAAGAAGTAGGATTTGCCTAAATCTGTTGTCTGTTGCAAAACTGGCTTCTCTGATCCTCTTTTACAATATTGTACTCTTGCCTTTCTCTTTGCAAAACAGAAAGCAACTAAACGTCTCCCAGAAGTGCCATTCTCCAGCTCACAGTGACTGCCCTTTTTCAGTGGCAAAAAGGCTTGCTTGCTGACATTTATGTAGCAAAAGCCCTTTCTTTCTTTATGATGACATTTCACTCCTTTGAAATCAGCTGCTCAGATAGGCTATGTCTAGTGGAAGTTTGATTCCATGCAAGTGGTATCATAGTCTAGTAGAAAAGCTCCTGGCCTCACAATTAGGAGGCACAGTTTTTCAAGTTGTGTGATTCTGCAAAAATCACTTCCCATCCTACATTTCATCTACATTTTGAGCTTCTGGGGCAAGGGCTGCGTCTTACTATGTGTTTATGCAGTTCCTAACATGGGTGGGGTAAGGGGAGGGGGAGGGATTTTATTTGGGATCACTATGAACTGTTGTAAAGCAAATTACTAATAATGGCCCAGGTGGCATTTAGATCTGAAATGCCACACCGAATTTCCCCTAAATTTCAAGAAAGGAATCATTCCAGACCAAGGAATTATATTTCCAATGAATTTATTGCACCTCCAGAGTTGTGGTAACTTATGAATGAAAAGATATGCTACAGCACAGAGCAAATGAACTTCCTATGGACTCCTAAAGTCTCATGTTATATTTTATTTAATGCCAAAGTGTGAGTAAATGTGACTTTGTATCCTCTTTAAGGCTTTCTTACAGTGCTAGAGCAGTATAAAGAGACATTAGTGTATGTGAGTTAGGCCCAAGGCACAGAGTAATGGAGAATTATGTCCTCTCTTTTTACGAGTCATATTCAAAAGTTTTTGCATGAAGGAAATTGGTATCATATACAATGATATGAAAGCAAAGTTGCAAAGCCTGTTTTGCAGTGTGACTGTAGATGATGTCCTAGATGCAAGGATATCATCCAGTCAGCAGTTTTGTTGACTGTCATATCAAGTTCTACAGGTTTGCCAGTTGTTGCACAATACCTCTGTGACTTGTGAGATTAGCAACCAAAGCCATCTTGCTTTTAACCCCTACAGCACATTACTTCTTACGTAGCACAATCAAAAACTTTAGAATGCTGAATGTGTATTGAATAGGGTATGAATTTCACTGGCCAAGTGAAAAGCCTCTTGAAAGTGGGTTTTGAAATAGAAATGCTGATAAACACTTAAGTGGAAAAAGTGTTTGGAAGATTTGTTTTTCCATCAGCTGTCCATTTCCCCCCAAAATAACTTGAGCAAATTTTGTTTTGCCTTGTAATGAAATTCCATTTTTTTTATAAAAGTAAGAACACAAAATAAGTAGCTCTTCTTAAAAATCTGATCCAGGCCCCTGAAAACCTTTGCACCCCAAAGCAGTGACATCTGAAGGCAGAGGAAAAGACCACTGAAATCATATATTTAGGGAACAACAGGCCAAATTAATTCCTGGATTAAACCCATTACTTCAATGCAATGTAATTGTCTCTATTAACTTCAGTTTAGAGCAGGTCACATTTTTTTCAACAATTTTCCCCATAAAATAGCATTTTGATCATATATTTTTCATGGAAAAAACTCACTTTTCGTCAACTTTCAAGATAACAAGCCAGTTACACAGAAATGACTAGTGATAAACCAATCAGGGATAAATAGGAGTTAGGCTGAAATTGCCAGGCCTTATGCTTTTGATTATGAATTAACATTGAAAAAAAATCAGTATGGCAACCAAGTGCCAGAGCAGAAAGATGGGAACTGCCAAATATGACTAACCACCCAACTGTTCTGTGGGCAGCTGTGTACTTGTATGGCTATTTCTGGTCAGTGGGGATTAAATTTGAATGCAGCATATTAATAAACTGGGCAGGTCTGCAGTAAATGAACAGTAAACCTTCTCTCAACCACTTGAAATAGAAGCTGGCACTTTCCTTCAGTTCAGCTCCTTTCACTCTCTCACAGGATTGCCATAGGTTGCCAGGAAACAGTATTGTTCCACATGCGGGCCAGCCATTAACTGCCTTTTGCTTTCTTTCTCTTTTCCGGGTCTGGCTCTTGCTTTTTTCAGGGAGAAAAATCTGGCAATCCTCTGTTCTTCCTTCCCGATGGAAATGTCCCACTTTTCCTTTGACGTTTACAAAGCGTCGCTGGGTCTGTCAGGAGTAGCTGAGGGAAATTCCAAACTGGGCAGCAGAGATTGGAAAAAGATTGCTAATATCGTTAGAGGATAGGAGCTGCTGTAAGATGAGATCAGTAAAGCACTCAGGAGCCCATGTCACATGGGTGCAAAGCACCTCAGCTCAGTCTGAATATGAGTCTAGCAAACTCTGGGAAATATCTAGGTCTAGATCCTCAAAGGTACTTAGGTGCCTAACTGCCATTGAAAGCAATGAGCATTAGGTCCTTAATTACGTTTGAGGTTCTGGGTCTCGTCTATCCTGGGCATGTTTAGAGACTTACTGCAGACATTATCCTACTCATTAACATTACACAGTCTCATTTATGTAATCACTCCTGTGTTTGTTACATTATATAAATCCTTGGTGCCCTCTTGAACTATTTTAACTTTACTTTAAGGCTTATCTTTTAAAATGGAGCTTGAAAAAAACCCTCACTTCATCTGTGGGAAGCTCTCTCTGGTGATATGGTGACCTAAGCCATACAAGTCTGCAGAATATAAGCCTTCTTTTTTAATTAAGCAATTTAATTGCCCAGGTGGTTGGAAAGAAAACCTACTGAATGTTATCAGAATGTAAGCCAATGCAGAATTGCCTTCCTGAGGCCAGGTCTACACTGGTGGAGAAACTCGATGCAATATATGCAACTCCAGCTAAATGAATTGCATGGCTGGAGTCGACATACCTTGCACTGATTTTCTGGTGCAGCTCCACAGCGGAAGGTGGATGGGAGAAATGCTCTCATTTACTTCCCTTACACCTCGTTACAGCAAGGAGTACGAGCACCAATGGCACACTCAGCATTCGATTTAGCAGGTCTTTACTAGACCTGCTAAATCAAACCCCAGAGGATTGATTGCCAGAGTGTCAATCCTCCGGCATGTGGAGATGTGGCCTGATTCGGCAGATGCTCCAGAGGAGCAGAGAGCTGCCTACATATGCAAGGTACATGTGGCATGCCCTCCGTGCCGGGTGTTGTCCAACTGGCAGCCCTTGGTGGGACAGTTCCACTCAGACAGTTTTGTAGAACAAACATGTGAGGTGTCTTTGACTGGAGGATTCCATTTTGGACTTCCTAAGGCATGCACTGTCATGGGCCAGTGCCACTTCTGCAAATCATGCATCAGCTTCGCTAAGCTGAAACAGTGTGAAATTATCAAGACTTCAGTTTCACTATGGCTTTTCAGGATATTTTAGGCCCCAGGAGATTGCCTCGGGTCATATTCATTTCATGCTGCTGCTTGAGAATGCTGTTATTCATAGTGGCACAGGACCGAGATAGTAAAGATGGAGGAGGGGCAAAAATAGTAGAGACCATCTAACAGTGGCCCGAATCCCAGAAGAAATGGTGCAGCAGAGCTTTTGTGCTAATGCCATGACTCCACAAAATACACAGTCTGGATCCATGTCTTTTACATCTACTTCTGGTTTAGTCCTCTGGCCTGCAGACCTCAGCTACCTTTTTCAGCCTTGAATTTTTGCCTAGAAAACAACAAGCTGGAAAATAAAGCTGGAAAAGAGCTATGAAATCAATCAAGATTTCCCCAACTAACGAACGATTTTGGGTGACTAACCTCGGATACCGTAAAGGGGTCTGATTTAGGAGAAGTGCTCAGCATTGAATCCCAGAAAGCCAGCCCCCTTTTAGATGTCTTAAGTACAACATCCAGAAATTGAGGGATTGGAAATCACTAGCCATTTGGAAAGTCTTGGCCCCGTAAACCTATACCCTGGCTAATGCAGGTTTCATCTTGATGACATCATTCACTAATGTTTTGTTCAGTCTGGTTGTAAATACCAGACAAGTCTTCCAACACTTCCGGTGGGAAATAGGAGGAATTTCCCTCACATTCAGCCTGAATTCTCTCACTTAACTAAGTACCTCTTTTTGCTCACTTGCATATGATCAGCTCCCCATTATAACTCTCAGACCACCCTAAACAATTCTTCTCCCACTGTGGGTTCTGATCCTGTTTTGACAGAAATAAATAGCAAAACACCTATTGGCAGGACTGGAACGCTGGCATTGTCACCTTCCAGATGCTTGTAGACATGAATCAGATTCCCATCCAGCACACTTTAACGATGGGAAAATGAAACAGAAGGTAGGAAAAAGCTACAGTAGCCTGATCAGATTGCTGATGTGCATAGTTGTACCACAGAACTTGGGTTCGCCTCCCCAGCCCAGCCCAGCATCGTGAAATGTTTCCCCATTCTTTCCTTCTATCACTAGGAGCCCATGACAAATGTGCCAGACACAAACCACATAGAACACAGTGTTATTCCTTGCAGGATTCACACATTAAAAATTACTTCGGGGGGCAGCGGGGATCAAGCCTGCAAAACTTCCTCTAGTGCTAGAGTTAAGAGCTAAGCTATACCTGAGACCAAAAATTAAAACAGACTCCTGCCCCTTTCTAGTGGCAATCAAGTGAGGGCTTCAGAACCCCTTGAAGCAGACAGAAAGTGGAATTGTTCAGCAGTGTGGAAATGGAAGAGCTATTTCATCGCATTCACTCAGTTAACTCCCATTACGTTAACTGCAATGCTGATGAGTGACCTATTAGCCGCGCTGTGCTAACAGGTGCATGTCAGATAAACGTCAAACAGATAGCACCCGGCTGCTAATTGCACCCACTCTCACCATGAAGACTAAATGACCATGTTAGGAAGCAAATTAGCCATGCTTGTAAATTTCACTAGTGTGGCTGTTTTGTTTTTAGAGCCAATTAAAAGAATTGCAACCAGGCCTGGTTAATCTGAATTAGTTTGCAAACTCCATTTCCATTTAGATTTAGATCAGTTTTCTAAACGTGGGGGACTGCTGCTCTCAGACAGGATAAAATCTTTGGCCATGGCAGAGACATAAGCGAGGCACAGGGTAACGGCAAGTCTCACTGTGTGTGCCTAAGAAAGACCAAGCAGTTATATTGTCCGCTGATTGCTTGCACATCTCTCCCCTTTGTCTCTCTTTGTGTGGCTTGTATCCTGCACCCATCACTTCTCCGGCCCACGAACAGCCAGAAACATAAGTACCAAGAGGTTCAGAAGCACACACATACAGCCGAGGCTTTGTTCTCGTTGTGTTTACTTGCAAGGAAACAATCAGGCATTGTGCCTCTTTTGGAAAACTGGAGCCCTGTTGCTGTGACTGATCCGTCTCTAGCTAGCTAGTGCACTTTTGACTCATATTCTTCAACACCTTGCAAAGGGGCTGAGCTCACTGTGGGTAGGTCTCCGCTACAGGGTAAGGATGAATCGAGATACGCAACTTCAGCTACATTAATTGCAGAGCTGAAGTCAAAGGACCTTTCCTCGACCTTTGGCGCTCTCAACACTGCAGGATGTCAAAGGGAACACACTCTCTTCCTTTGACTTCCCTTACTCCTTGTGGAAGTCGGACTACCAGCATCGACTGAAACATCCCTCTCAATTCAAATTAGTGTATCTTCATTAGACCTGCTAATTCGCACCCTGGAAGATTGACAGTGGCAGTGTCGATCTTCTCTGTAGCGTAGCTATATCCTGTAAGTCCTTGCTAGTCACATACTAGAAGCATTAATAAAGTGGCAGTAGGAAGCCCTACCTACGATTGGTACTTAGATGCCTCCCGTTACCATCATCTCCAGCAACCTCGCTACCATGAATGTATCTATCCCCACAACACTGCTGTGAGGGAGAGCAGTGGGATTATCCCCATTTTATAGATTAGGAACTGAGGCAGAGAGACCAACTGACTCACCAAGGTTAGGAATAGGCGAGAAGGGAGGTATCACTTGATGATTACCTGTTCTGTTCATTCCCTCGGGGGCACCTGGCACTGGCTACTATCGATTGACAGGATATCGGATGGATCTTTGGTCTGACCTTCGGTGCCCGGTAGCCTAGGTGGGGGAAGGCTTTGCCTTCCCAAACCGCAGGCATGACCCTGCCCACACTCCACTCCCAGAATGCCTGCTATAGGCGTTCTGGGAGTGGAGTGTTACTGCCTCCAGGGTCTACTCTCTTTGGTGCTCCGGGGCCAGAAAGACTAGGGAGCACGCGTGCTCACTCCCTCCACTCTCCGTGGTGGGGGAGCAGGACCTCAGCAGAGGGAGCGGGACTGTAGGTGGGGCTCAGGGCCTACATCCCACAGTCGTAGCTGCACCAACACCCCATGGAACTGTCCGTTCTTTTGGTGGAGCAGGCAGTTGAACCAAGCCCCAAACTAGCACCCTGAACATGAGTCCGTTCATCAGTCCTCCCTCCCATGCAAGCGAACGGATCACACTAATGGCTGCCTTGGAGATGCAGGGGTTAAGATGTTATCGTTGCAGAAGGCCAGCCGCAGCCAGGCCCACTGCGTAGTATTATATGTACATTCCACCACATAACTGTTGTGACTTGACCTTCTGAGTGTTTGCACAAAGGCTCCGGCTGCCCACTCTCTCCTGAACGTTTCTCGTTTTGCAAAAACAACGAGGAGTCCTGTGGCACCTAGAGACTAACCAATTTATTAGGGCATCTCTGTTGGCCTCTCAGGTGGCATAGGACTCTTCCTTGTTTTTACAAATACAGGACTAACACTCCTCCCCCCTCTGAGACTTTTTATCTGGCTTTGCAGTTTACACTAAGGGAAGGGCGTGGAGGGTCATCATTTTAAAATAACCCTCTGGCTACACTATGCTGTCTGGCTAGGGAACCTGAGAATCATTTCACATCATCATTTTATATGCAACCGAATGTTTTATAGCATCAAGGCCATATATTTCAGCCTTCTACCACTTCGAGCGTGCCCATATGAGGAAAAGGAACGCCGGCACTTTACAATGTCTTGCAGTCCTATTAGGAACTATATTTGCCAAGAGACTTCCGTGCAATTTGAATGGATGCGTAAGCTTTTTTCAGGTTAGCTTTTATTGTAGTGAGTGTATAGATGTTCTGACCCACAGGCATGTTAACAGTCAAAATACGAAATATAAAGCATTCCCTTCTCACAGTAGACTCTTTTCTGCTGCTCGTGATCATTTTCCCACATCTTTTCTATTTGGTTTTGTTTCCTTCCTCTGTAATTAAAAATCTTCCCTCCCTCAGACATCTATTTATTTGTATGATTGCCCATGGGCACAAAAGAAAACCTTTTCAGTCCTTAAGCTATGCTGCCTCTTCTCTTAAGAGCCCGTCAGTTTGTAAAAAAGGCTGCATGTCAAATGCAATAATCACTTACACAATATTCTGTCTTCAAAGAACTTTTAAAACCTTGTCTGAATTTCCTCATGTACAATTTAACCAACCTCTTTCGGCAGTGGAAGCCATGCTACAGTGCAGCATTTCAACACCTCCAAACTTTGGATCTTTATGGAGCCAAACTTTATGGCTTTGACCTATGAGTATAATTCACTCTGAAATATTCAGAGAGTGGAAAACACTGTAAACCTTGTGGAAAATATAATACAAATGTAGTATAAAATCCATGGACGGAGTATGTTATTCATTTCACACATGCACCATAATGGATTCCAGCCTGACTTGAATATTTGTTCTTAAAAACACTTTGCACTTGCGAGACCGCCTTCTCTACCACTTTACATTTTGCGTAGTAACTTACACTTGTGCAAAGCACAGCGGATGACAAGAGCTTTCAGCTGCAAGATCTGACACTTAATTTTTTACAAGACTAAGTAAGCACTCCAGTCTCCACCCAAAGGAAAAATCTATTCTACTTTCCAGAGTTGAGAATACAATGCAAACACCGGGGCACACAGATGCATGCAGAGTCAGCTGGACTCATCCCATTGCACTGCAAGAAAGAATGTCTCTCTTGCACGTTGCCTGCTCAGAACTGTTTTATAGATAAACTTCATTTTAGCTGAGGGGAGGAAATAACTACAGGATGCACATAGCCAGGAAGGAGAGAGGCCTATTTCATGCAGAAAAAGCAATAGAATTACACAGTCATTGTCATGCAGAGGGTAAAACAAGAATCTCCATTAACCACTCGAGTGCTGTGCCGGTGTAACTCGGGTCATACTGCGTTGCCCTCTGTTGCCGAAGTGGCAAGTGACTAATGCCACACCTCTAAAAGGCACCTGCATTGCTATCCCTTTTAAGCAACATATAGGGAGCGGAGATGGCTGTAAGGTGGATGGTGCTGCTGACAGAAATGCAGGGCCCTAAAACTCATTGACATCAATGGGAGTTCAGCCTGGGCTTTTAAATGTAAAATGAACATTTAAGCGGCAGCGTGAAGCCGAAAGCGAGGATTCAGCCTGCAATTGCCACCACAATCTTGAGGCGAAAGGGAATTCTCTTGCTGGAAACAAAACCGAGGTGCAGGAAAGAGGAGTTCTGCTGTGGTACTACCAGTGACTGAGGAAGCTGTTAATACTGGCATATCTTTCAGGAGCTCTCTTTGGAGCCCTGGTGACTTCCTTAATTTTCTCTGGTGAAGTTCCTATCTCACATGTTGCAGAGTGCACCAACCCACACCAACCACCCAAAAGCATTGACTGGGCTCTTTACAACTTCAACAGGGGAACCTGAAATGAAGAAACAGCTGAGTAGTGTACAGCAACTGTGATGACTGAGGAGCAGCGATTGGGCAGAGAAATGGTGTTTTATCCCAGGAGGTCTATCCCCTGGATCACCTCACCCCCCTACCTTGAGGATGTCCCTTATCCTGCCTTCCTAGTGCAGGAGCCAAGCCATCCAGGGGGTGACTGGTGCTGGGATTTGAACCCACCACTTTACACTTCCCAAGCAGTTGCCCTATCCCCTAGACCACAGAAGAATCCACCCACTTCCCTATCCAACAAATGGGTCCAGTCCTATACACCACATCAATGAGCGATCTCACATTGGTTTTAACAGGAGCAGGACTGGGCTATCTGCCCAAAAAGGGGCCCCGATGTATGACCATATACATGCTCTGGGAAATCAGCCCCTTCAAAAAGTCCAAGGAACACAGGGAAGTTGTCCTTGCCATAGTGTTTTGTTCAGTGAGCCCTTTTGCCTCATCAGTAGGAAAGTTAGGAGCAGTGCCTCACAGTTATTTAGGCACTTAACACCTGTCAGAATTAGACACCTAAATAGCCTTGAGGCTCCAAGCACGGGGTCTTTCTGCATCCTAACTTCCCAGCTGTGTAACAAGCCCCTCACGAGCCACTGACAAATTAAAGCATTGGCAGAGTGCCATGTTTCTGTCCCTGCAGCTCCTTCTCCTCAACTTGTTCAGTCAAAATCATCTGTCTGAGGGGTAGTTTCAGATGTGTTTTCACACCTCTAGTCAACAAAATCACTTCGAATAGGAGGCATGTTTTGGCAGGCCTGACACTTTGATGGCAAATAGCCCCCCTCCAGCACTTCTACAGCAGCTTCCTTTTGAGGCTCTGATCAGAACAGACTATGTATCCTATATGCATGATCAAATCACGTAGAGGAGGAGGGATTTCATTCCTATTCCAGTAGCAATGTGATGCTGTTGTGAGAGCTACCCATGCAGGAGACGAAGGACACACCACCAGGAATCTCTAGGGCTGAAAGTATGAGCTACCACAGCT
The DNA here is from genome assembly GCA_030068395.1 of Apalone spinifera. Taxonomy (NCBI): domain Eukaryota; kingdom Metazoa; phylum Chordata; order Testudines; family Trionychidae; genus Apalone; species Apalone spinifera. The sequence continues at coordinate 9,189,986 of JANRFK010001234.1, read as the reverse complement.
GAAGTGAAATGGCTAAGATGCTATAAATGCGGCTGAAACCAACTCAGAGCCTCTGCTGATTGAATGCAGAGTCACACACAAGCTCACTCCTGGGTTGTACCGTCAGTAGAAATGGTAACTTACTGTTAGGCATAAGGCTAATCTCACAAAGCATGCATGTTAGGAGATTGGTTAATGACACAGCTAGAAGTTGTTTTTGACATTCAGACTTAGAGCTGGCTCTTGAAAGAGGTTAAATCATGAGATTTCCATCCAAGGGAAGCAGATGGGACCTTCATTTCTTTTGGGCTGCATAGGAATGGGCAAACAGCTGTAACATGGGGACCCAATATGGAAAAGGATGAGAGCCACTTGGCCTCAAATAATTTCCCCTGTCACATAGTAGAGATGGCAACAACACACCTTCATGCACCAGTTCCCAGACAAGTGTACTGATTGGGATGCTAAGATAAAATTTTCAGTACATGAGTGCTGGGGGCCTTCATAGGACTTCATTTCTGCTGTGCACAGTTCTGCCCCACATGCAACAGAAATGGTGTTCTGGCTGCGGGGACAGAGCTAGTTCATTAATTTACTTTTTCAGAGGCAGCCACTGTGAGTGTCAACCATCCTGCAGCAAAGAAAAGCACCTTGGAAGAAACATCCATGCTCTTTGAGACATTGGATGAAGGTTTGCCTAGACTAGGGCCAGGCTCATGTAATAGGGACCAGGGACCAAGAAGCAGGACTGACTTTAGTGTTGGGGAATCATAGAATCATAGAACCATAGAGCTAGAAGAGACCTCAGAAGGTCATCA
>JANRFK010001234.1:9161297-9181031 GCA_030068395.1 Apalone spinifera | reverse complement strand
GAACAGTGATAATCACATGTCTATGGAAGAATGATATTTTAGTAAAGATGCTAGGGGCACACTTCTTTGAAGGGAAGAGAGATGGGGTTTAGATTTCGATTAATGATATTACTCACATAATATAAGGACTAGAGGACACCAAATGAAATTAATGGAGAGCAGGTTTAAAAACTAATAAGCTAAAGTTCTTCTTCACACAGCGCATAGTCAACCTGTGGAGGTACGGCCATTCTTATGTTCTTACTCCCTACCTCTATAGTATGGAACCAAGCTACTGACACAAAAGCAAGACTGGAACTTCAAATGAATGAAAAGACTAAAGCGAGTTGAAACTTGGAATTTCTGAAGTGGCAGAAATGCCAACATTTTGAAATTTCCAAAAGTTCTAAACGAATTAAACCACATTTTCAAAATTGCCTACAAAACTAAATCTTTGAAAAAAAAATCATATTGGATCAATCAAAGGAGTCCCTTTTGATAAAACTGAAATGCTTTGCTCAGATTTCAACATTAATTTCCAAGTTGTTTTGAAATGGAAACATCCCTTTCAAAAAAAGGCCACAATGCTTTTCCTCAATGACTTGCTAAAAAACAAAAACACTTAGAAGTCACAGCCTCATAGAAAGTTTTGAGTTAGGTGAAATGGTGTTTCCCCAGAGGAAAATATTTCCTTTGAAAATTTTTGACCAGGTCTAGCTAAGCATATGCAGAGTATAATTAAACTGTAAACATCAACAGTAGGTATTTTCCTTGTAAGAGAAGTGAAAGCACTCTAGATGAGTCAGAGAAAATTTCCCCTCTGTAAAATGTGAAGGGGAGGCCATGTGGGGCAATTTAGCACAATAGCACATCAGTGCATTGACACCACTATGAGAGACGTTGACTTCATCCCCATTCTGAAAATTGCCCCTTTCTGTGTCCATTAGCTTCCATGGAAACAATTCCTATAAAGAAAAATCTACGACTCTGTGTTTATTAGTTGCAAGAACACAATTACCTGCCAATATCTAGTTCTTATCCCCTGCAATTCAGCTTTGCCAAATAAAAAGCTATGGATGCTGATTTAGTAAGACCCAGCAAGATGTTGGACCAAACAAAAGTGTTACCATCCAGCCTGGTTATTTGGAGTCTATGTCTCAGATCTGCTATTGATGTCTTTCATGCCTACAAGTTTACAGTGGGAAATTCAGAGAGGGGTTTCAATCCAGCCAAAATTAAGCCAAGATGTCCAAGGATTTAAGGAGTGTTTTTTTTAATTGGGGGAAACAGGGGCTCTTGTGTTTTGCACATGAGTCCCTAACTCTTATGGAGGTTAGAGAGCGATGGACAGAAGACAGCGTGTATTCATTTTTTCAAACAAAACAAAACCAAACAGCTGCTAAACTAACCTCCATTTCAGATTTGCTTTAAATAAGAGGGAACCCTAAGTATTATGAAGCTGAGTAGTTCAAATTGTGGTTCATTTTCCAATCAATCTCTCTACTCTATTGAAAGTAGTTTCCACCCACATTAATCTTAGTTTTGCTTTTAAACCAAGAGAAGAAAGGTGACACTTCCTCTGCAAAGTGCCTGCAAGTTTGCAGTGAACAATTTCAGAGCCATGCTTTTTTTCATTAAATTCCATTCTTGTTTTGGGATGTTAGGTATGTTTCACCTTCTCTGATGATGGAGCAAAAATGTTCTGCAAAGTTCAAGCAAAAAAAGAAATACCCTCACCTCCCAATTGTTCACCTTTCTGGTTTTACTCCCTTTATATATCATATTTTTAAGTATCCCCTTTAAGTATGCACCAGAAGGGAATAAGGATGAAAACTCAGTCCTGTGAAAATGTATTACATATGTTAAAGAAGGATTCTGTCACCCTATGTGCTGACAAGCCAAGAGTTTTCACTAGCTACGTTACAACTCTTCTTTTCACAGTTACACCTGGGACGTCCAGAGGTGGCTGCATGTCAGCAGTGGAAGAAATATGTCAAAGCTATGCCTGACTGTCAAAGCTTTAGCCCTCTTCTAGCTGAAAGTCAACTATATCCAGCAAAAGCTTACGGACGGGATTTGCAGAGTTCCTAAGAAGTTTGGACACCCAGCTAATTCCTAATGGGAACGGAGTATCCAAATTCCTCCACCAGCACCGAAAAACCCAATCCTAAATGGAACGGCTTAGCAAAGATCCCAAGGCACAACAAAAACGTTTCAAATTCTATTTAAGACTAATAATTACCAGGAAACAACTGAAGCTTGACAGGAATTGCTGGGTAGGAGAAGAATTTACATTCTGCCCACTCAGAGTCCTTATAATGTCAGCTCAAGAAGTTGTCCTTTACTTTACTTCCAAAATCATGGTTATGTTATGCTGCTAGCACAGTGTGTTTGCCCTGCTTCCACGGCCGCAAATGGATGCATTTCCCTACAGATGTGATGCGCTTCACACTATCCTGGAGCAAAGATGCTACACACACATAAAGCTTTATCGTCTCCGTATCTCAGACAAATCTTTAGCCTATCTGTAGATTTCCGTGCTTAAAGGTAAACTAAAAGAGGAACTGGCATCATGAACAATAGGTAGTTGTAATGAATGGCTGTTGATTTCTGCAAGGCATTATAACCTTTCAAACCCTTACTTTTTTCGCCTTGGAACCCAGAAAGCAAACCCCAAAGGCAGCCTTATCCCGGTTTCTCCCTTTAACAATAAAAGCTTCTGTCTATAAAGAAGGGGCCGGATCTTTCGCTATTGTAAATCAACATTGTCTTTGGAGCTGACTTTCACCAGCTGGGGATCTGTTCAATTTAGGGATGTGAAAGGTTAACAACTGCAGCTTAACGGTTATGGTTAACCAGTGGAGACTGCATCTGCAACGGGAAGGGGGCTGGTGTTCCAACCCCTCCTTCTCATCCCCAATTAATTGGTTAAACACAAGGTTCAGCTGATTAACTCATTAAATGGGATTTTGCATCCCTCGCTCAAATACAAGAGCAGGATAACTCTGATTTCTAGGTGCTGAGAATTTTGTCCATTTCACCTCTACAAGGTGCCTCTTACTAAAAGGGAAACAGTAACTATGTAACAGACTCTGAACATCACTGCGGCAGACTTACCAGCACTCACTCTGCGCACACCAATACACTACATAGAGCAGCGTGGCTGCAAGGGCACAGCCGGCCGGAAAAGCTAACCATCTGAGCACAATCCCAGCTGAGATCCTAGTACGTAGCCAGGCAACTTGCCCCCTAGCTGCTGTGGATGCACTTATTTTTAGCACACTAGCTCAAGGAAATGAGACCTGCTACAACTCCCAGCTGCTGTGTGGATGTACCCGGATGGTAGCCCGATACGGCAAGTAGAAACACACAACTGGCCTGTGCTAGCTGACTCAGGCTCACAAGGCTTGGGCTATGAGGCTGTAAAACTGGGATGTTGATGGACTATAGCCCAGGTTCTAGGACCCTGTGCGAGGCTGATGGAAAAATTCTTCTATCAACTCAGCTACTGCTTCGCAGGGAGGTGAATTACCTACCCTAACAGGACAGCCGCGCCTGCTGGCTCAGGTAACATCTACACTGAGGCACTACAGAGTACCAGCTGCACTACTGTAGCATTTCAAGCCCCAACTTTGCCTGGGGAGACTGAGAGAGTTTGTTTTTCAAAGCCCAGCCCTTGACTCATCTGTCTCAAGTGGCACATGGCTATACTGTCAGTCATCACTTGAGAAATCTGGAATCTAAGGAGCTGATGTAAATGCTAACAAGCTTTCTCAGATATTTCTCTCAGTGGGAGGAGATATAAACAGTGAGATTTATGTATGAATTCCCCCTCAGTTTGAAAAAAACCATCACTCCAAATTCTGGTTTGATGGCATTTAAACACTGAGCTCTTGCTCAAAAGATTTCACTGCAAGGTGGCTGCTAGATTTTGTTCTATACTCACTTGGTGAACTGGATTTAGACTGGATGATTTAAACCCAATATTAATTTGGGAATAAACGTGATAGTTCACAATGCAGAGTAAACCAACAGTTTCTTGGACAAGAAGTTCATTGGCTGTATCTGCATCTTAAAATGAGGAATTTTAACAGTCTTAATTGTATTGTTAACAAAACTAGACTTGTTATAGACAATCACCTTATTTCAAATGGATCACTTACTGGTGTGCTGAATACAAAACCATACGTCAGGTCTCCCCTTTCCAAATTTTTAATGTTTAAAATTAAACAAGCTGCTTAAAAGAGTGACCAAGACTCCCCAAAGTGACTAGAGATTTTGTGAGCCTCTGTTTTGGCACCCCATTTGAGATACTTTAGAATGGGTCTGATTTGTTCAGAGAGCAGGTGCTTAGGACTTTCTGAAAACCAGGCCTCATTACATTCATGTAAATTAAATATCAGGCACCCAAATTATTGGTCACTGTGTTGAAGCAGGGGACATTCCCTGATGAATCATTAATTTACTCATTCATTGCTTAATTTGTGCAGTGCTTAGAAGAATACCCTTCTCACCAGAATGTCCATGCAACTAGTCTACTAGATTTAGCAGACAGGAAACGTTATGGTTTTACCTGAAAGACTAGCAGGGACAGCTGCATGATACTACTTCATTAGAGCTATGACATGACCCTGCCAAGATTCAAATATTTGTGACAAAACTGCTTTCATGTAGCTGGGCACCAAATGCAAAGCAAACACTGTATTTCTTTGTATTGTTAGAAATGTATGCACGGGTTTAAAAACATTGAAACAATTGACTGGAGCTGCTAAGTGAAGGAAGCAAAGGAAAACTAGGCAGCAAGTGGCAAAGTTTACTAAAAAACCATCAATTTTTGGCAAAGTGTTACTACAGCAGATGTGCCCTCAACTTCCACAACCAGTGACAAAACAATGGAACATTATGAGTGACAGGTGAAAATGTTTTTAACCCTGACAGCACAAGACAATTGGATAATGTTCAAGGAGCAGATCTGATTCAGAAATAAAATACATTAATACCCTGCAGCAGCTGAATGAAGTCCAAAATGAGTTGTTCTGAGAAAAATCCACTGACAAGTCAAAATCCACTGCTGAAACTTTAAATTGGGAACAGAAAAACTTAACTATAAAACATGGCCCTTGTCTGTTTGACGGACCATTCCTATATAACTAAGCCAAATTGATGCTTTTTAACATCTTATTTTGAAACTGAAGAAGGCTGGAATTAAAAAAAAAAGCAAAAAACCTGGTTATGCTATTGCCCAGTGCTAGGTAAATGTTACTGCCAACACTGTTCGCTTTTTGGGGAACAGAAAAAAAATTCAATTTATTTGGCATAGCTAAGTGAAATGAGAGACTGGTAACATTTATCTTGAAATATTGACGCACAGAACATCTGGATTATTATTTTAAAACTTGCTCAATATACAATCAGTGTGGTTTGCGTAGTACCATTGACAAATATCTTGAATTAAAAATAAGGAAAGGGAGATTACTGGTAAAGCAAACAAACAGCTTGACAAGGAACCTCAGCACAGAAATTCGACACAAGATCATACAGTTGCAATCACACCAAGTTACAGAAAATATTGTTAATGACATCAAGAACGTTCCATTTTAATCCGTGATAATGAACACAATCAAAAGAAAAACAACAACGAATGGTCTAGTAGCACTTTATAGACTAACAAAACATGTAGATGGTATTGTGTGCCCACAAAAGCTCATGGTACCATCTACATATTTTGTTAGTCTATAAAGTCCTACCAGACCATTTGTTGTTTTTTTCCTGTAACAGACTAACTCGGCTACTCCTTGAAACAATCAAAAGACTTATCCAAAATCAATCAAAATAGGCCAAGGTTTTTCAGTATGTTGCCATAGAAAGACAAAAAGAATTTCTTGCTTGGATTTCAGGAAGTGAACGGACAATCCGGTCCCAAGCCTGAAAGTAACATCAAGAGCAATGAAGACAATGGTCCGGGGCTATTGAACCAAGAAGGATGGGGATATGAGTAGTATTGTGAATGTGAGTGGAATCTGTTCTGGTGTACAAGGAAGAATGGCAGAAACAGCAATCTAAAGCAAGACATGAACACTGTGCTGCACACATTTTGAAACTAGAGTTCAACAATTCCATATCAATATTCACAATTTCAAAACTGTTTGATTTAGCTAAGCAGTTATATATACTTTTTGATCATAGCATTGATGGCCTTTTCTGTCTTCTTGTGTAAGCAAACCCAACCTAGCTCTGAAAAAGCTTTGTCCTAGAGGTCACCCTTCTCATTAGGGGGTTGGGTTGAGATAGCCACACAGAGCTATACTTAAAGTCTTGGCTCAAATTATTCTGGACACCAGTAAACCCAAAGAGCAAGATGAAGCTTCATCTTTATGTAAGGCATTTAGAAAGTGTCAGTGTAGTTCTTGTCATGTTTTTTTCCAGACTAAAGTTCTGGAAGAAATAAGCATGGTGTCATATTGCAGCTGTAAAAAACAAGAATGAGGCAAAGTTGCCAAAGTATTAGAAAATACGCATAATTTAATGAAAGAGCTCAGAAATAGAGCTTTTTGTGTTAGACGCTCAATGGTCAAAGTTACCCAGACATGGGAAGTATGAGATAAGTTTGAACTTAAGTGAGCACCAAAAGCTAAGTGTCATTTTAAAGCATGCCATGATATATAGCATCCACAGACTGACTGCTGTTTAATTAATCAGAAAGGCTAATTCCTGGGCTAGGCGGATCATGCTAGGATAGCAATCGCACTTTGTTTACATATTGCACCTTCTATCTCTAGCTCTCTCACAGGAATGTTGTGAAGGTACCACTCCTAGTCAGACGTACTGGGAAGCCGAGGTATAGATTAAATGAGTTCCTGAGTCCCAATCCAGTAACAGGATCACAAAATCACCCTCCTGTAGCTTGGTCTTGTGATATCAGGGAGTTCAAGTTTCCCCAAATCAGCATGCCCGCTAATTTTTTCTCACCCTGTGCAGAATGAATTTTGTTCTGACACATCATCATCATATTTGTGCACATAAAATTCATGTGGGATGGGGCCAAAATTCACATGGCAACCCTGGGAGAAAGAGGGCTGGAGTTGCGGCCTCTGGGGTGGGGCCAGGTGAGGGGTTTGGGGTAAAAGAGGATGCTCTGAGGTTACTGCGAGGAGAGAGGATTTCTCCCAGCTCTCTCCCTCCTCACAGCAGCATCTGGGTTGGTGGGGAGAGGTGTCTCTCCCTGCCACCACAGCTTCAGGGCTGGGACTGCAAAATAGGGGTCCCTCCCCTTCCCTGGCAGGTTTGAGGCCGAGTCGGAGCTGGCTGTCCTGGCTGGTGCTGGGTCCCCGGAACTACCCCCTCCCTCCCCACCGCCCACCACTGCAGCTGTGCAGGGAAAGTCTTTTAGGACCGGGGCAGGCAGGCAGCCTGGCTCAGGCTGAGTCCAAGGAGCTACCCCTGCTGCGGCTCTGCAATAACAGCAGAGCTGCAGCAGGGTAGTTGCTGGACCTGGCACAAGCTGGGACTGGGTCAAGCTACCTGGCTCCTAAATAACTTTCTCTGCAGAGCTGCAGGGGGGTAGTTGCCGGCCCAGCACAATCCGGGACCGAGGGCTCTCCCTTATCGATTAATTGTGTCATTGACAAACATGATTAATAAATTACATGCTTCTTGATATCCCTAGTTGGCGTAGGGGCGCCCTGGTTGTGGTAGATCTGGGCCGCCCTGGCCGTGCCTGCGTTTGGGCTGGGGGTAGGGATGTCCCAACAAGTCCAGGCTACCCCAGTTGCAGTTCAGTTTGAGCCAGGGTAGGGTTGCCTTGCCCGTGGCAAGTTTGGCTCGTGTCCGTACTGTGGGCTGGGGGAGGGGTGCCCCTGCCGCGGATGAATTCAAGGCAGGGCAGAGCATCCCAACCACAGGAGGTCTGGTTCGTGGCAGAACTGCAGGTGGGGACTCCCCAGCTGGTGCTGGGTTCAAGCCACCCCTCCTCAGGACACCATAGTCTGGAGGCTAGGCTAGGTTCGGGGCTGGGTCAGGGGAGGAGTGGCCCTCCCGCAGCTGTGGCAGGTCCCTAGGCAGGTTCTTTGAGCACTCATGTGGCACTAAATAGGCAGCTCTGCAGCTGCCAGGGAACTTAGCTAAATGGATTCTTCCAGCATTAAGTCCTCTTCTCCTCCAGTTCCTCCAGTAATGTGCACTAGCATGACCACGCGAAGTGTGAAGTCTGAAGAACAGGGCGATGAGAAATTTCGTGTGAAGTGCTGGTTGGGGTTGAACAAAGTGTTCAGTGTTAGATGAATCAGAGAGTCTCTTACAGCTGAGCAAAGTTTTAGCACGTAACAGGATTTGCTAGAAACCAGTATCTTATTACATTACAGCTTTCAGTCATAGCTATAAGACTTTTGTACCATGCTAAGTAATCCTACTATTTGCAGAAAAGTTGGCTCCCCACTCAGACTAGCCAAAGGGGAAGGGGGGGGGAAGCAACACAACCCTTCAAAACAAGCTAATCCACTTCAAAAGGAGAGGAGGAGGCATTTGTATACAAATTCTGTATTCTTAGTACTTCCGGTTTTGCAGCAGACAATATTAACTTACACATTAAAATAAATCAGTCAATTTAATTTCTGTGCCAGGGAAGATAATGAAGCAAGTAATTAAAGAATTCATCTGCAAACATCTGGAAGATCATGAGGTGATAGGTAACAGCCAGCATGGATTTGTAAAGAACAAATCATGTCAAGCCAATCTGATAAGATAACAAGCTTTGTGGATAAGGGAGAAGCGGTGGACATGGTATACCCCTGACTTTAGTAAAGCATTTGATATGGTCTTGCATGACCTTCTTATCAATAAACTAGGGAAATACAATCTAGATAGGCCTACTGTCAGGTGGGTGCATAACTGACTGGATAACCGTTCTCAGGGAGTAGTTATTAATGGTTCACAATCCTATTGGAAGGGCATAACAAGTGGGGTTCCGCAGGGGTCTGTTCTGGGACCAGTTCTGTTCAATATCTTCATCAATGATTTAGATATTGGCATAGAGAGTACACTCATTAAGTTTGCAGATGATACCAAGCTGGGAGGGGTTACAAGTGCTTTGGAGATTAGGGTCATAATTCAAAATGATCTGGACAAACTGTCTGAGGTAAATAGAAAGAAGTTTAATAAGGACCAATGCAAAGTATTCCACTAAGGAAGGAACAATCAGTTTCACATATACAAAAAGGGAAGCAACTGTCTAGGAAGGAGTATTGCACAAAGGGATCTAGGGGTCATAATGGACCATAAGCTAAATATGAGTCAACAGTGTGACACTAGCAAAAAAAGCAAACATGGTTCTGGGAAGCATTAAGAGGAGTCTTGTGAGCAAGACATGAGAAGTCATTCTTCTGCTCAAGAAAGATTGGGAGAGGGTCCAGAGAAGAGCAACACGAATGGTTAAAGGTTTAGAGAACATGAGCTATGAAGGAAGACTGAAAGAACTGGGCTTGTTTAGCTTAGAAGAGAGAAGACTGAAAGGGGACATGATAGCGGGTTTCAAGTACCTAAAAGGATGTTACTAGGAGGAGGGAGAAAAATTGTTCTCCTTGGCCTCTGAGGATAGAACAAGAAGCAATGGGCTTAAGTTGCAGCAAGGGAGGTTTAGGTTGGACATTAGGAAAAACTTCTTAACTGTCAGGGTGGCTAAACACTGGAGTAAATTGCCTAGGGACATTGTAGAATCTCCATCTCTGGAGATATTCAAGAGAAGGTTGGACAGACATCTATCAGGGATGATCTAGATGGCACTTGGTCCTGCCATGAGGGCAGAGGACTGGACTGATGACCTTTCAAAGTCCCTTCCAGTTCTAGTAATGTATGATTCTATGTGTACTTGCATTATTAGAAAGGTCATTTTCACTCTCTCCATTCTCTGTGGTCTGTTGCCTCGGTGTGGTACATTCTTATGCTGAACCACTGAAACATATCCCAGTGTGGGACAAAAAATTGCAACACAAGATGTGTCAAGAGGGTGGACTAGAAAGCTCATAAATCTGGAGTGAACAGGATTGGGAAAAGGAGGATTTTAGTATTCCAATAACATACCTATGTGCTGATACTAGTCAGTCACAAAACCACTCCTACCACCATTTTAAAACTATGTTGAAGTCACCCAAAGCTCAGATAAGCCATCAACCTCCAAATAAAACAAACCCCAGACCCCCACAGCACTCAAAACCTTAAAACCAGCTTTTAAAAAAACACCCAATTCCGCTTATTACAGGTCCCTATTAACTGACCCTGCCACCTTGTGGAAGCTGCATAAAACTGCACTAAGGGAACATCCAATAGGGAGCACACACAAGACCACGCGGTAACTGTGCACCTTACCAAGAGGGCTTACTCATCAAAAAAAGGATTAAGGAAGTGAGCAGTATGGAAATGAAGCACAGCAACTGCATGCACATTTCTTCTGGCTTTGAGGGAAGTTACCAGTTGCAACCGTTTTTCACTCCTCGTAGGACCAGCCCAACTACAGCTCTAGTTTCACTTGTTTAACATTTGGCATTTCGCTGAAGAATGTTTTGAAGTGAACAACTGTTCAGTTTTCTCATGTGAAACGTCCTTTGTACAGGCTCCGACCTACTTATTTGTTCAGGAATGGACATGAGCTCTGCTTAGCAAGCCCGTAGCTAATAGGATATTCAGAACAGACATTCCAGGGGGCCTGCAGCCATCATGGCTTTCCAGACTGACGAACAAAGGGATTTCTTCCAGTCCACTTGTCTCCTCCCGTCCTCCACAATCTTTCTCCCAAAAGGTCCTCAGCAGGCAGTGTGTAAAGATCAGTTGTGTGTATAGTTCTGCCTGGCTCTCTGAACACACTAACACAAATTACACCCCCCAGAGCAACTTTGTCTCTATATTCTCAGGTTCCTGATGTTGGCCAGTATTGCTTCATTGTTACCTTGTACCACCTATTTGTTTGTTGAAACCATCTTTTTCTTTTGTGTCCTACACTTAAGTTTGCAGGAAAAACTTAAAAAAAACCCCAAATAATCTAGCAGCACCTTAAAGACTAACAAAACATGTAGAAGATCTCATGAACTTTCATGGGTAAAACCCATTTTTCATCTGAAGAAGTGGGTTGTACCCACAAAAGCTCATGAGACCATCTACATGTTTTGTTAGTCTTTAAGGTGTTGCAAGACTATACATTGTTTTTTAAGTTTTTCCAGTTACAGTCAAACTTGGCTACCTCTCTGAAGCTTAAGTTTCCAGGTTACAGATTATATTTATGCTATGTTAACACACACTTCAGCGACTAACCTCTGTGGACTCCAACCATTTCAGCGCCTGCCCAGTCTGGCCATGTTTCTGCAGTACCTAGCACAATACGGGGTAGACTCCTGATTGGGGGTCATAAATACTAATACAATTAAAAAAAACCCTCAAGGGAGCTCTTTGGATTAACTTTATTTAAGAAGAATCCAGTGTTTACACAATCACCAATGCAAGCAACCAAACACAGCCTATGTATCTATAAATTTGAGTTTCCACTGAGTTGCATTCTGCCCCTACTGCAAGACAATGTCACTTTTTCTGATGCTGTAGAAAGGTGGCAACTATTTCCAGACAGCCTTTTGTTTACAGGGGAGCACAGTGTATAGCTGGAAGATCTGACTTCTGTTTTTTAAGCAGTTTATTCAGAGGCCAGTATGCAGTCAGAAAACAGCCAGAAGAGATGCCCTAAACCAAACACCTGTTTATTATGCTACTTGATGAGAATGCAGTCAGCGCGTTGCAATTTTATGCTTGCTATAACATTTAAAAAGCTTCATAGGAAGCATTACTGTAGGTTGCAGAAAAAGCAATAGCTCTGCGCGCCTTCTGATTCTACTTTTAGTCATCCCCTCCGCAGATCCTCAGTAGTGTGGTCTCGTAGTCCCCAGAGGTATCAGACTGTGCAGAGGAAAAATAATAAAGTGACAGTAGTAAGGATCACCTTATGCTTTGTTGCTACTTTGAAAACTATTTCTCCTGCACTACTCCCCTAGCTCCTTTTAGAGTCAACACAACAGCATGTTAAGAGGAAATAAGATACTTGATCCTCTCCCTGAAATCAATAGCTGAATCCCATCTGCTTGGAGAAGAAGATTTACTCCATCATGGCTACAGTAAGATACTCAATCAGTGAGGATAAAAATCATGTTAAAAAAATTAGAGGGGTTTAGATCAGATTTGCTGCTAATTATATTGTCCCCATTTTAAAACCTTGAATTGCTGAAGAAAATATCTGCTACCAGTTTTAGTTTTCTCATTCTTAGCATTTCAGATTTACATGGAGACTTTCTACTGGAAGTGCACACTGAACATACATCTATGATGAAACAAGACAAGTGCAGGGTGTTAGTAACTCCTCTACTATATTTGCATCTAAACACTACCTTCTAATACAGTGAACTTCTCTAGCTCAAGAAACCTGAAATGCTTTACTAAGCTGTTCTCCATTCGGGGTTTGTAATATGAAAGAATTGGATGTGTGCTTTTAACTCTCTTAAGTGCCTAATACACATTTCCTGATTTCAGGCAAATTTTGGCTGGCGTGTAAAAAAAATTGTCATCTTTGTATATGTTTTGAAAATCAGCTGTGCATTGTTAACAATTTTGTTTTGAAGGGAATGGTCAAATACTGAAGTCTTTGTTAGCTTCCGACACTACAAACACCCTTGCACATGCTTAACTTTGAGAGTAACCAGTCCCACTGAAGTCTATTGAGCTATTTGCGACTGAAGTGTCACAGTTAAGTGTTTCCAAGATAAGGGCCTCAGGGCCTCAGTTTTCAGTACTATTGCCAATCTACAGTCTACTATATATATATATATAAATATAAAAGAGTTTGTATGTCTGTCTGTCTCTCTGAGTCTGTTTGTTCAAGAACTCCTCCTAAATGGTAAGAGGTAGGGCCACCAAATTTGGAATGCAGCTTCCTCTGATCATAACTTAAAACACAGCAGGGGTTTGGTTGTGTTAGGACAATGGGATGTGTGTGGAATGTGATTCTGTTTGATGAGAAACAAAAGGAGCGCTGCGATAGCAGGGAGAATTATATTCCAGAGCACGGGGGGGCAGCAAACAAGGATGACCCCGGCCACCCCAAGCCTGCACTGAGGAGTGGCCGCTGGCCACGCTCAGCCCTGAGCTCCCGCCCGAGTCCTGCACTCCCGACTACTCCCATCCCCCTGCTCTGAAGGATCCGAGCAATGTCAGGTAAATCTTCTAGTAGCTATATGAAAGTCATGAGAGTCTTCTGGAAGTAGTATTAAAAACAAACTTATTTGTTTGTTATAAATTTTCCATCTACATTTGCAATAGCACAATGTTTCTAAGTTGCTTTTACAAAGCCTCAACATGGTTTAAAAAAAAATATCAATGGGCAGGTTTTTAGTTTTAAAATCAATTCACTTGAGCTAATTACTTAATTGGTCCACTCAGTACTGAGAGACAAGCAGAAAGTAATTAAGGCCTTGTCTATACTTACTTGGAAATCAATGCTCTGGAGAGCGATCTTCTGGGGTTTGCCTTAGTGGGCCTAGTCAGGACCTGCTAAATAGACTGCTGATGGTGCCTCCATTGACCCTGATCATGGGGTTGTGAGGAGCAAGGGATGTCAATGGGAGGGTTTCTCCCATTGACCTCCTACAATGGGGAGGCCACAGAAAATCAACTTAAGGTAGGGCTGTCTCCAGCTATGCTATTTGCATCTTCAGCTATGAGTATCTTAAGTCCACTTTTTCCCCTAGTATAGACCTGGCCTTATTGAAAACCATAAACACAAACAACCCAACACCTTCAAACTCTGGTGCCTAAAGACAGATACCAAAAATCTATATGTAGACTCAATGAGTCTTCTCACTTTCCAGGATCAATGGGAGCTGCAGGATTCAGTAATTCTGAAAGTCAGGCCATTTTTATTTTTGAAAGTCAATTAAAATTTAGAAGCCTGACTGTAGACAGCAAGTTGGAAAAATGTTGACCACAGGAAGTGGTACTAGTTGAAGTAAAGTGATAGAAATGTAGCCGTGTTAGTCTGGTGTAGCTGAAACAAAATACGAGACTATGTACATAGTGCTATAATGTAAAGTGCTACATAGTCCTGTATTTAGTTGAGGTAAAGATGTAATTTTTTAAAAATTGCTGTAAAAGGCAGTGTGGGTATCAATTTCAGTTTAAGCCAGGCTTATTTTGGTTTAGTTCACACAGATTCCTAAATTTAAGCCAAACTGCATTAAGCCACGCAAGCTCCTCCCCCCTCGCCCCCCCAAAAAAAATCCAGAAAAGAGGTTTGCATGAATTCAACACCATCTTTAGTTAATCCAGTGGAACTCTCTTCTGAAGACAAGAATCTAAGACTATGCATACTCTGCAGCAGTGTGCAGGTAATAAAGAAAACAAAATATTTGGACGCTACAATACAGTAGCGTTATTATATTGCAAGTGGCATACAAGATTCTCTGAAGGCTGCACTAATATTTAAATAGTACTACAGATAGGTTGTCCCCTTAAAAAGCTTTGCTACTCCTGATATTTGTGTACTAGATATTAGCATTGTTATTCCATGCATATTTGTTCCTCAATATATGAGTTCAGTGATTAAACTCACTGAATGGGCCAGAGTTCTTTGAACTATCAATTTGTTTAGAATTTATCAGTGCTAGCTTATTGATTCCATTTGCGACCAATTTAGGTTTGTCGAACTCATGGTTTGTCTTAACCAAGAAAAGAGGTCAGGTCTAGCATGCACTAAATATCAGGTACATTAGCTGACATTCTTCTCTATTTTGTAGTCATCTCCTGCCCCGGGTCACCAGCTCTCTGACCTCTCCAATTGCCATTTGACTCCATTTTGTCCAGAACACAGATGCTGAAGCTATACCACTTCCTTTCCAAACTCCTCTAACACCTCCTTGCTTACTCCCATGTAACACATTTGGCGCTTCCAAATATAAAACTTTTACACATTCCCCAAAATAGAGAAACATATTGAAAAAAGTTCTATTGAATGAGGTGGCACATATGTTACATAACTTCTTTACAGTATACAAAATAGTTCATTAAAATAATTCTTACTTTTATAGCAGAGTACAAAGAGCAGCCATAAAGCTTCTTATATTCTGCTCGAATATCCAACAGGTCAATTTCTGACCTGGAAACCATGATTCTATTAAGAGTGAATTCATCAGTTCCAGCACCCTGATAAAATAGAAGAGAGCTACATAGTACAATACACTGTATAAAACATTACGTAAATTAGGCTAAAATCAGCATCTCCACTTAGAAATAGCATTGTCCTCCCCACTTAACAGGACTCCCAACAATTATATGTGGTAAGGAATCAGTCCCATTTGTTATTTACTGACATTACTATTGGAAATTAGCCATTCTCTTAAAGATTTACAAGCGCTCCAGGATGGGTATGGAAGCTTAAAACCTACCTTCAAAGATTGGTGCAGTCTCTCAGCAAAGAATGCAGGCATGTTATTCACACATTTAACTATTAAAAGAAAAGTTTAAAGTTAGTTAGAATGGCCTTCTCTTCAACAGTATCACCATACAAACTTTCTCTGGCTTACAACCCTCACTCGCTTCCATTATGCACGGACAGGACAGATTTGAAAGTCTGTCCGTACATAAGTAAATACAATTGTACATGCCAGCAAATACCCGGCTCGCATGCACAAATCAGGTATACACACACGCACTTGGCCAATGCTGTATTCACTTCATAGTTCTCTTCCTGTGCATGCATCAGGCTGGTAAACTACATGCATTTTACACACCCTCCCATGAGAGATGAGGCCACTTGTATTAGGTCTGAATCTGGCTACGTAGTTTTAGTTCAAACATTTCTATAGTTAAGAACGGTAAGACTTCTCGGAACCTCCAGGCCTTCCCTGAAAATTCCAGAGCGCTCTAGAGATGGTTCAGCACACTGGGTAGGTGAAGTCTGGTGACCTATACAACTAGTCCTTTCCGTCACCATTAAAAATATCCTCAAGGATGAATTGCTGGCTTTCTGGGCACTTGCAAATTGTCGGTATAAAATTATGGCAGGATGTGCCTGATGTCCAGCACCTAGCACAAGGTAGTCATTGTCCAGAACTGGGGTTGCAAAGTGCTGCCCCTATACTTTTTATAAACACCAACATCGCTTACCATTTGCTGAAGAACTAACAAGATCTTCTCTTTATGTAAACCTAAATCAGCGTTAGAAGCAGCATTACTTCATTAAGCATTACACTACTACAAGCAAGAGCTAAACAGCACTGTAATTTAACACACTCAGATTAACATTTTACCTTTTGTTGTCCGCCCTCCCCCTCCACCCCGCCCTCTGGCCAAAGAATCTTACCAATGGCTAAGAGTAAATCTTCAAAATGCCCAGACATTTCACCCTGTATGCTTTCTTCAATGGTCTTCTTGCTGATGTTCTTATATTCATCAAATGCTAAAGACAACCAAACATACGTAGTAAGTATATCACACTATCCCAGGGGGAAAAAAGTCTCAGGGGGGTAGTTGTGTCCGTCTGTAATTTTACAAACGAGTAGTCCTGTGGCACCTTAGAGACTAACAAAAATATATAGTATTATGAACTTTCACAGGTAAAACCCATGAAAGCTTAAGATACTACATATTTTTGTTAGGCTACGTCTAGACTACAGCACTTTTCCGGGATACCGGAAGTATCCCAGAAAAGCAATGCCGTGTCCAAAGAACATGTCCACTTTTTCGGAAAAATTTTCAAAAAAGTGAATGCACTCTTTCGCCATTCCCGTAAACCTCGTTTTATGAGGAAGAAAGGATGTGTTGAAAGAGCAGACTTTTCTGATATTTGGCGCCGTGTAGACGTGCTCTTTTGACAGAAAAGCAGAAAAAAGCCCTGCAAATTGTGGTTCACAATTTGTGTATCTTTTTCCGACTTACCTTTGTAGTCTAGACATAGCCTTAGTCTATAAAGTGCCACAAGACTACTCCTTTTTAATCAGAGGGAAATTACTCAACGTTCTCATGTGTCAGACTCCATTTGGGGGCTGATCCAAACCTTAGCAAAATTTATGAGAATCTTTCCGCTGATTTCAATATTCTTTGGATCAGGTCTTTGATGAACTCACACAGTAGGAGGAGAGCAACATTGGCCGTTGTTTTAAGCCAATCAAGGTGTGTATTTGTAGAAATTCTGCTAAGGAATAAACAACCTTCAGGTACCATCGTTTTAATGCTCATCACTTGCTCTCTCTCAAGGCTGTTCACCTCTGTTCTTTAATGTGGCATGTCAGACCCTGCTACAGTTAATCAGTGTACCGAATGGTCTTGCTTTAATAGTCATAAAGCTGGACATGACACTCTAATGCTACTGGGAGTAAAGACAGGGTTTTTTATGACAAGAAGAGGGTCTCTCATGCAGCACATTCCAACAGCCGTAAGGCAAAAATGCATTTTGAGACTCACAAAACATCAAAACTCAACTACTTCCTTATCACAGGCTTGCTCAGTACCAAGTCTGCATGGCATTGCTACATGCAGACAGTTACATTTAAAGCATGCTATGCAATCCACACAGTCCTTGGAGACAGAGAGAAGTAAAATAAGACCTGCTGCCTGGGTTTAAGATCAAATTTCCATCTCTTCTGCAAAAATGGGAATAAAAATATTTAAGAGTAGCTACACACAGGAAGAGCCCATTTGAAATCTACAAACACACTGAAGTGGCACACTGAACAAGGACAATACCCGGATCCTGGAGCTATTCTTTCAGCTTGCTGACTTACTAAGCCTTTCACATGGGAACAGACACAGTACTGCCTATCTGCACAACCACAAGAGCTAGAAACTCAGGGGTTTTTAATCTGCAAGCTTCAGAAAAAGTTGATGGACCCATGAATTGAGAATGGGACAGGAAGAGTGAATGGCAGCTCAATCGAAATTACACATACGCATGCTTGTCTACAGGAAACAATCATTTCTTAAGAAATACCACAAAATGATTTCATACTTAATTTGAGTTGAGGAATGCTCCTAAGGCACAGAATTTCAGTGAACTTATCTTCATCTGTACCCCACTTCTTCTCACCAGCATTATAGAGAACCTATTACAAGGAAAGAAGTACATCAGTGTGGCCATCAGACTAGACTTCTCACAGGAAAAATGGGTGGCTCTGCCACTTCAGACCAGTCTTGGCACTTTCGCTGTTTTCTAAGAACAAGGCTGTAAATGGGGGCAGTGTACTGGATTTGATTGCGGTGCCATGGCATTGCTGTAACGGTCTGCTGAAACGCAAGCCTGGAAAGTTGGCGTGAGTTGTGATAAAAAGCAGAACTTGCCTGTCTGTTGAGCTGCATTGGAACATCTTACACTGTGGGGGACAGACATTTAGGGATTCGTATTTGTTAAAGTAGAGGAGATTTCTTCCATGAATACAACAGTACTGGAAATACAGGTTGGCTCTCTCTACTCCAGCACACTCAGGACCAGACTAGTGCCGAGCAAGAGAATTTGCCAAACCACAGGAGGTCAATATTGTCTGGCAGCATTACCAGCACTTTCACTGCTTACTGGGCTCTTAGAAGACATTTTGGAATAAATTAGAGCTAAATAACAGCACAGAACACAGACACAGGACTGGTGGCTGCAACCATACTTCATGGGACTGCAGGAAACTTGGCCACGCCCATGATAAGTGGACATCCAGCTAACTGAAATCATGCCAGACCAAGGCTGGTGAGTGCTGAACTAGAGAAGTTCAGCCTGTATTTGCTTTCTGAAAGATGTGATTTATCATAAAGTGAATGTTAGAGTTAATTCCAATGTGCCAAACACAAATCTGGACCTTATAAACATGCCTTTTATTCAGGGTAGAGAGTGGAATGGATGGGGGAAGCTCTAAGGAACCCAAAGGCATCTGCAGGTATGGGGCCGGCCTTCTTTATATAGAGGCTTTATAATAATTCTCCCACTGGCTCAACTGGGATGGTGTTTTATGGATACCATCAGCACCACTCACATATCCCTCCAAGCATGTTTTGAGTGAGTCATGCAGTTTGTGTTGGCCCATGATCACTGGGCCCAAATTCTGCACCTCCCTTGGTGGCAGCAAGAAGGGGGCAATCCAAAGATTTACCCGGTTAGTGGGAAGTGAGAATAAAATGAAACTCTCTCCATAACTCTCTTTGAACTCTCACAAGGAAATCCATGTTCATGTCCGCTCTCGTCACAGATAAAATGGCAATAGTTAAACAGCTAGAGTAACCTTTGGAGTGCGAGAAACCAGGCATTGTTGGAAACTAGGTACTCTAGACCAGATTATATAAAGAAGAATGCCAATTATAAAATGGAGAGGGGGGACCACACAAACATCCCATAGCATCGCTGCCCACTCCACTTCAACTTTGGGATGTTCAAAACTCTCAATTTCTTGGGTCCAATCCAACTCGATAAGATTCTGATTAGTAGCTAATTTTGCATTGAATAGATAACACTTTGTATCTGTCAGGGATGTTAAATATTGATTAATTGACTAGTCAAGTAACCTCATGAATTCTTATCGGCTACTCGACTAGTCTATAGTCCCCAGGGGTGGGGCCAGCAGCCAGTGCATTCGGGCCCCGCTCCCAAGGAGCCCCCTGCAACTCCGCACTGCTACCTCTGTCTCAAAGGCAGCACCACGGGGTGCCAGGTGGGAGCTGGTCTGCGAGAGGAGCCGGTTTAAAAACCAGCTCCTCTCG
>JANRFK010001234.1:9107851-9123020 GCA_030068395.1 Apalone spinifera | reverse complement strand
GCCAGTCTAGACACAGCCCCCAGTGTTTTGTGAACTTTAGCTTTTTGAAATGGTGGTCTGTCTTTGTTTGGCTAAAAGAGAAGATAAGACAATGCATGATCACAAGTGGTTATATCTTCCATGTCCAAAGGGTTTCTATTGGTTAGTTTCCTGCCTGGGATTCACAGATTGGGACAAGATAGTAGTTACTGGTGGAGATGAATAACTTGACCTAAATTCCTGAAAATTGTTTCTTAAATAGTTCTTGTAAAATTACTGAGGAGACACTGATGGCCTTTGGTATTTAGCTAGATATGAGGTATTTTTTTTCATTTAATGGTGAACAACCATTACATTATTGCTAATTTAAAGGAAATGATTAGGATATAACAGAACTTTTGGATAACACTATGTGTGTCCAACTTCAAAACACTGACTCTAAAGATGTATGGATCATAAAGAATTAAACTGAAAGCTTGTATCAAAAAATAAGCAAAATGTTGTTTATTAGCCAAAAAAAAAAAATTGTGACGTTGTACTGCATCAAAAAATCATTAACTGCATAACAAACAGATTGATATTCAAAATATATAAATTATGAGATTCAAGAAAACAGGTTGACAGCACCACAAGTGGTTTATTCAAATCATATTAGAAGGTCTTCACATGGATGTGGGGGAGGAGGTACAATGTACAGTAAAATAACTGAAGAATATCAGAACAATAGACGCACGCAGTCAGCCATAAGCCTGTCTCAACATTATTATTTCTAAGGAACAGAAATATATAATTTCCTCAGCCTCATCAAGTTAAAGCAATTGTACAAGTATAGAGAACTGTAACATCACATCTTGTCTCTGTTTATACAGCACCATAATACACAAGAGAAAATTATCTTCCAAGGTTTCATTTGTACTAACTTCGGTACATTAAAAAAATACAGTAAGATTTATAATTCATTAATAAGCAAACTGCAGAAGCTGAGACCTCGTGGGTGCTACATATCTGAATGAAATACCACCCACATTTTTTTTATCAACAGATATAAAACATAGTTGACAACTGTGAATAAAATGATTAAGTCACAAATCCAGAGCTTCAACACTTCCATTTTAAGTGTGCGTCTAACAGATCAGATATTGACAATCAAAGTGAGGTGAAGGAACATCCCAAATTTTGCAGGCTTCTTAATTTTCCATAAGCAGCTCCCTATTGTGAGGTTGTCATAATTAATCTGCAGGGGATGGTCCCTGTATTTATTTTGTGAACACTGCACAGGAGGGATCCCAAGTTTTACTATTACACAGTGTGTGAAATCAGATGGATCTACTGCTGCTTTCCATAAACATATGCATAACATTCCCATTTCACACAATGATATATCTGGTGTTAAGCACTAACCAACTCAGTGCTGTTCAGTACTTGCCATGCAGAGCTTATAGTTAAATGATCAGTGGTGGGAGCAGTCTGCATGCATCATATGGAGAAAAGGCAGGCCCCCTGTAAACATTTAAGTGGAATAATCAGATCTCAGCTCCACTCAGAAATTGCACATTACATACTATATTTACACACACTATCAAGTTGCTGTTGAATCTGTGGGAAAACAAACAAACATCCGTTGGCCAAACGCCTACGAGACCTAGAAGAATAATATCAGATCTTTGACAATTGAAAAATATTGGGGGGTTTTAGGCATGTCTGTGTGACTTTGGTATGAATATATGTAGTGGTAAGCCAATTGCCTGAAATACCAGGCATGAACAGCGGTGTTAGAAGCATGTTGCAGACATAAGATATGGTAGAATGTGTCAAGTGATTGAGCAAACTGTGGGCCTCTAAAACTGATTTAAGCATTGTTGCCTAGTGGCTAGTGAACAGTCCCTAGACTCTGGAGACCCAAGGTTCTTCCTGGCTCTGTCAGTGGGTCATGTTGGGCAAGTCAGTTCCCTTCTCTGTACCCCAGTTCCCCCTTCTATAAAAATGGATAATGAATCTAGCCTCCTTTATGAGGATTCTTTACTGAAACATCTATTAATAATTTGTAAACTGTTTACAAATGGAACCTTATAAAGTGTGAGTGGAAATATTAAGCACCAGAGTTGCTGTTGCTCCACTGCAGTCAGAGCAAGTTTTGGATTTTCCCCCTCTCCATTAAATATATATAGTTAAAACTTTCTGAAAAACAAAGACACGTGTTGTTCTGTGGGTTTTTAAATAAGGTGGGAAACCGAAACCCCTAAAATTTGCAGAGACTGTCAGCTGCTTTATTTCCAGTTTGCACAGAGCTGGAACTCAAAGCTTGGAAGCTGAGCATGTGTTCCAGAATCATACAGTTTAAAGTGTACCTAGGAGTGATTGATGAGTTTGGAGATCACAGATAAGGCAATGGTTTAATAAATAAAAGGAATGGTGTGCTTATGGACAAATGATTTCCAGTGCGCCTGCAGACCCATGATTTCTAGTGCATCATGCAGTAGAGCAATTATTCCATCAGTACCATATCTGACAACATGAAGGGAGAAAAGTTTTGGTATTTCATCAAAATCAAATATGAGTTTGGAATAATGCTAAGAGATTCATTAATGTTTGTCCTGCACCATGGAAATGTAGCACACTACAGTACAAAAGTGCTAAAGATCATTGTAGGCAACGGTTAGAACATTTCAACTGCTTATCCTTATCAAAGGTTCCCAACACTACGATTTGCCCCCCATATACAGTAATTGGGATTTAGCTGAGCTCCAGCCCATTTAACAATATAGAAAGGGCATTGTGACCTACCAACAACTGTCTGCAACCCCAAAGTTGACAACTCCCTTGTCTAGTTGGCTCCAAATAGTTCTTTACATTGATTTTTGTGGAGTCGTCTCAATGAAAGCTGTTTCAGACTTATAACATAGAATTGAGAAATCTGCTGCTGCTGCTGCTGCTACTGACTAGGAGATCAGACAGATGATTTTGGGTTCTAAATGTCACTGAGTTGAAAGGAGGTGGTGGGACTGGTGGCTCAAAGAGTCAAAGAGAAATCAGTGGGAGTCTTGCCATTGATTTCAACGAGGCCAGGATTTCACCTTGAATCTCTAAAAAGAAGCATAGACAATTTATACTCAATTGTGAGTGACAATCACTCCAGTGCAGAAGGTGCTGGGCACAACTTAATTCCCTTTTAACATGGGGCGTAAGTGATACCCACTGCTATGTGTGGGTGCTCTGCATGGGGTGATTTTCTCAAACAGCATTTCACTTTTATGCAGATCATCCACTGAGAAGATACTGGCATTAGCTTCAGAACTGGCTGTGTGTGCCTGCACTCTTGCACGAAACTGTCACGTTGTGCGTGATGTCACCCAGCATAAAGGAAGAACAAAGCAAAGCAGTTTAGAGTGGATTTGAATAGATTCCATCCAGCTCTCATATGAGATCTTTTCTAAACACTGTGTCTGATATAAGGATGCTGCACTGCACCATTCATCTTCCAGCATTACTAAATCCCATTAGACTGAACTGTTCTTATTAGAATCACTCGAGTTTGCCTAAATATTTGGCTCCCAGAAATGCTGGGAGGAAAGTGGTGCAGTAGAAATACCACATGAAAATTTCAATGGTTTCTGCCTTGAGTGTCTCAATGCAGTTTTGCTTTGAATGAGGTAGCTCAGTTGTGAGTTGAAGCATGGGAGGATGCATTGCTGTCCACCACTCAAAGCTATATTCTTCCCTTTTCCACAGGATTATAAAAATACCAGGAACATTTTTAATTATTATTATTGTTATTTTTTTTTACAATTTATAAAAAGCTTTTACAAAAAAAGTGCACACTCAAACTTCTGTTCCATCATGTAAATTGTTGTGAACTTTGACCTCTAAGTTCACTTGTTTGACCGTAACACCTTTGACTTTGTAGGCACCCTCACTGTCACCTAATATATTGATATTCCTCACAGTGCAGTATTGTCTGTTTACATTCTTTTCCGCCCTTTCTGTGTTTTTCTTGGGTAATTCTATCTTGGTGTTGAGAGGATATTCCTCCATCACATCTTTGGCAAGCTTTTTCTTCTTCTTCTGCTTTCGACATTTCCTGGTTATGAAGCAAACTAACAGGAGCACAAGCAGCAGCAGCATGATGGCAGCAAATGCACTTCCTATGGACGCTCCTGTTTGTGACAAGGAAGCAGCCACTACTGCTTCCTGAACCTCCAGGCTCAGTGATTTCATGTTGGTGCCATTTTTGACTTGGTCGCCTTCATTGTCATAGATCAAGGAGTCATCCAGAATCAGCCTGCCATTGTTGTCCACCAGGTCCCTGCGGCTGCGTTTCAGGTGGTGAGTGAGAGAACGTTGAACACGGGGCCCCGCAATGGTTTCTGGGCCAATTATATAGATCACCTGAAGGTACCACTGGTGTCCAGCTTCCACCTTTATAACACAGAACATACAGACAAGAGACTTTACCCTGGAACTTTAGCTGAAGTGATACTAGAATTCTGTTCAAAGCACACGGAAGTAGGCAAGTGCTACTGTAAGACGGGGACAAATATGAATTCTAGGTCCTTCTCTGTGCTGATTCACAGATGGTATGGGCCTGTTACAGTCCTTATGGAGCTTTAGCTCTAGAGGTTCCTATTTAGTTCTCCATGTGTTGACCATGATGGAAGCCATCACACTATCACATAGTTTGGTGGCCAATATAACAATAACTTTGAGCTGACCAAAAAATGGGAGCAAATATTCCACAGAAAATGTTGTCAGTATTTTGTTTAAATGTTAATAATTTGTAAATGTTCTGTCCAGTTATAGAAGAAATAGTAATAAAAAGCTCATTAGATATTTTAAATTTCCTTTGACATTAAGTCAACATTTTTAAAGTCATTTTTAACTTCCTTGAGTTTGACCATTTTTGATTTTTGAAAAAAATAGCAATTCAAATTTTTTGAAGGAAGAGTAAAATAATTTTATTTGTAAATCAGTTTGCTATTTTTTACCAGCTCTTATTACTATGATAATACTACTAATACATTATTCATAAATTATAACTATTTAAAATAAGACTCTTTGAGTGGCTGGAGATCTAACCATCATTATAAAAATCCATTGCAAATACACTTTAAAAACTAAAATATTGCACTGGCCTATGAAAGGTCAAATAAATCCATTCTGGGTGTTAGGCACGGAACTGAACTGAATTTCTGATCTACAGTTTATGTGCTGGAGTTTTCTGAAGGGTATGCATTGTCTAATTTAGGCTCTGATCCTGAAGAATGCTGAGCAGCCTTACTCCAAATTGCGTTCAATGAGAAAACGTGGGGAAAGGGTAGGGAAGGGGAAGATAATGCATTTTTTTAAATACAGTTTATAAAATTCTCTCATCTAATGCCTGTTCCAACAAACCATGATTTTAAGGTGACCTGAGCTGATCGCAGGGAAGAACAAGTTCCTTGTCCTAGGGCCCATTGTAATTAAAGGTGACTAAGAGGCTGACTGTTCACCGGAGTCAACCTTCAAAGTGATTAACATACAGCCCTTGTAAAACCCACTGAAAGCTAGATTCCTTCATGTAGTTGTTGCTGATGCAGGTCTAGCCTATGTTTTAGACTTTCTCATTGAAATCCTGCTGGGTAACTCTGCACAAACAGCACCCATCTTCTACAACTTTATAACTGAGTCATTTGATCCAGTCAGAACTGCTGACAACTTCTACTGAGGTCAATAGGAATTTAGAGTAAAGGGGGCTAAACACATTCCCACACTAAAGCCTGGGGCTGGAATTCTGAAATCCACTTCTTCTCTGAAGATTAGTGTGAAAGGAAGTAGGTAAGGAAGTTACTAAGAGCTGGGTTCAATAACACACTGCATAGGTACAGAGACCTGTGCTAGTAAAGCCCAGTACAGAATTAGGGTCCTAAATTACTAAAGTATTTCTGGCACTAGAAAATATGCGCTGCCTTTCTCCACAGAAAATTAGATAAGACTACAAGGCTTGTCCTAGAGTTGGTTGGATTTTTATATGTGCAAGATCAGGCCTAGAGCCGGTAAAGCTCAAAGCACCTTGGACTGTCTATATAGCAAAGTTTGTTTTGTAGTACTATACCTCTCATGCAACACACCTTATAAAGAGCATCCACTTTCATAGTAAATCCATCCACTCCTGGCATGCTGCTCACCAAGTGGAAATCAGACAATTCAGAGGCAAAGTGAGCATTGAAAGGTACATCATGGAAGTACTTATCAGTTACCTCAGGTTGGTTTCGGTCCTGAAATTTACAGAAAACAATATGTACTGAAGAAATGTGAATCCACCCTATGGGTGACACACGCATTAGTAACAAACTGGCAACCAACAAGCTACATGACAACTGAGATTTTTGGTTAATGTGTTATAGGAAGCAGCAAAATGACACAAGCAGAACATCTATCACTCGTATCTTTGTCTCCTCCTTCTATGCCTATCCTGGCTTAGCCCTCTTCTCTCTTCTTGTGCATTTAAAGGCTACCCTCTCAAGTCAAAAACTTCCTTAAAACAGTCCTCCTTAATTCCTTAGTGCTAATCTAAAGACATAAGTGTCCCTATTTCTAATAATTATCTTTTCCTCCAAAGAGAATTTTAAACCAGTTTTTTACATAAATGTATACAGTTGCTGTCATTTTCCTCAGAGAGAGACTTCTGTGCTCCCATTAGAGCCTTGCAACTCTTCCAGTTTCTTACTTTAGCTTCCCTTTTTCCTCCAAAGTCCAAGACAGCCAACAATTCCCTGCGGAACTGGACTCAGTAAAACTTCACTAGAAAGGCCATGAAACACTGCTCAAATATAAAAATGAACACGGAGGCCCCGATACGCTGTTGAGATCCAGACAGGCACGTAAGGCTAAGCATGTCACATCTGCAGACTTCTCACTTAGGAAGCAAGAATGCAGGTTGGAGAATAATGCTCACATCTCTCAGCCAAAAGTTAAAGACAAATTCCAGGCCCTTGCAAATGGTTTTGCAAAGTGCCTACTCCTAGGTTTTAGGTAAGAAAAACTTTTGAGAACATGCAGTTCACATAATAGGAAATAATTATAACTAATTTGATTTATAGCATTTCATATTGTTTGTAATAGACCATTCCTAGGATAGTTTAATAAAACTAAACACCAAGCGCTGAGTGTAACTACGCTAATACATAGATGCATGAAAAAATGGCTCATTTAGTACCCTTTATTATGCTGCTGATGGTAGAATGACTGACATCCATGTTAATTTCAAAGTTTGCACTTACATGTGCACATCACATGTTTAATGGTAACTATTTTATGCAAGGAAAAAGAATTTTTGTTAAGCGGATGAGTAAACCTCCTTCTATATGTTGAGAGGATTGTCATGGCAAATATATTTGTATAAACCTTCCTGCTACTTCTACATTAAAAATGAGGGCCAAATCACAAGGATTTCTTTCAGTTTTTCCTAGTTCTCAGGCCAATGGAAATGTGTTGGAATAAAGACTAAGAAAATGGTCTACAAGCTTTGTATTTGCATTTAATATGCTATAAAAAACCCCACTCTCCTGCCCTTCACGTAGTTGTGCAGTAAGCTATTACTTGTACTAGGAACATTTAAGAAAAGGTGGGATACAGACAAATGCCTCAGTGAACGTGCACACAGTGAAAGGTGTGTGTGTGTGTACAACAGGTGAGAATCTCACCAGAGCTCCAGCCCAACTCTGCCACATACCAGGACTAGAGTGGCATAAAGTAGCCCTAAGGGTTTTGTATTCAGCCTAGGAAGGATTCCCTCAGCACTGAGATGCTCTCTAGCTAGCATGCCAAAAACTAGAGTGTGGCAGTAGCAACATGGGTTGCCCCTCAGGTTGACAACCCGAATGCAAACTTGCCTGATCCCAGGATATGTACCTGGGAGGCCAGCCCCTGAGCTGCTATTTTTAGCAAATAAGCTCAAGCAGAGCTAGCCCAGGTCTGCCTACCCGCACTGGGACAAAAGAGGAGACAAAACAGGCTGGTATAGACAGGGCCTCGGGAGAGTGACTGACCAGGCTTCAACTAAAAAAATGTGAGTTCCGAACCAAACAAACGGCCTGGCTTTAGGTCATAGGGTGTTTGTGAAGAAGAAAAAAAGTGACTTTAATGCTCATCAAAGTTGCTGAATCAACAACACTAGAGCATGAGGTTGTTTTATACACAGAACATGCACAGTGTGGACAACAGCTGGGCAAGCTTCCCCTCCTGTCCTATTAGGACCTGTCTAAACTAGGAAAATTTGGATCCATTTTAATATTACTGCCCTTGTACAAAGGAGGCGCCAAGTGATGTTTAAAACATGCTATTTAAAATGTGTTAGCTCTCATATTTAGCTTGCTAAATATTTCATATTCCTGATCTATACTGGGTCACGTGCTTCAGCCTTGACTTGGTTGAGAGAGTAGTTTAGTCTGCATCTCCATTCACTAATTTTGTGATGTGAACTGTGTTTTGAGATTTACTCATCTTCAGTGGCTCCCCATGGAATTTTATCAGAACAAAAACAAGGTCAGAAACACAAAGTTACAAGGAGAAGGGAGAAAAATGATTCTCCTTAACCTTTGATGATAGGATAAGAAGCAATGGGCTCAAATTACAGCCAGGGTTTAGGTTGGACATTAGGAAAAACTTTCTAATTGTCAAGGAGGTTAAGCATTGGAATAAATTGCCTAGGAAGGTTGTGGAAACTCCATCACTGGAGCAGGTTAGACCAACACCAGTCAGGAATGGTCCAGATGATGCTTGGTCCTGCCAGGAGTTCAGGCAACGGGATTTGATGACCTTGAGGTCCCTTCCAAGTCTACGATTCTATTCTATGATTCCTGTCTCACATTCTCACATAGTTTATCAAAGAGATGGTTCCAAATCAGCCAGGATGTAAACCACCCACATCTATGCAGCTACCACAATTCAGTGATACAATTTTATCCACTATACAACCTACCAATAGCAAAAATCTGTGTTTTAGGTGCTTGTTGGATTGAATACAGCCATACTGTGGTCCCTCATTATAGATTGTTCCGGTTGGGTCAAAGAAAGGCACATAACCATCCTTGCCCGTACAGAGATAGACTTTTTCCAACTGCAGTTTGTAGGCAGCATTTAGATTTTGTTCGGGATTCCAAAGCACACGACCATATAGGATTTGACCTGAGAAGGTTGAAAGAATATACAGTCACATTTATATGCATTGAGGAGAGGAGGGAAGAAAGGGAAGGAAGAGGAGCAATTCAGAAAATCTACTGAGCCAAATCCACCCAGCTGGGGAACAGTATTAATTTCCTATGTAGATGGTACCATATTGTATCATGATCATCTTATACAGTTGTTATAGTCATGATCTTACAGGGCTATGGCATGATTCTGTAACAAAGTATGTTCATATAGGCAAGATGACTCCCCGATATCACATCATTTCCCTTACACTACAGTAGAGGCTACACAGATGGACTCTTTAGATCAGGATTTCCCAGTGTATGGGTTGGGACCCAAATATGGGTCGCCATTATATTTCAAAAGGGTCGCCAAGTGTCTCCCCCCGTTTTTTAATTGCCTTGGGACACCAGGTCTTCCTGAATTGTCAAAATGGGTCCCCATCTGGAAAAGGTTGGGAACCGCTGCTTTAGATAAAGTACTTTTACAAGGGGAAGGAACAGGTCTTACCCTTTGAAAAAGCTCCTTTGTAATCCATTTCTGCAAAAGACATTTCAGATTTAGTGGGATCCATCAAAAATACTTTCTCGTTGTTACAGAGCTGAAACTCTGTGTTCAGAGAGTATACGACAGGAACCGGGCGGTTTGTCTGCTGGAAGGCAATTGGGATCAAAAATCTAAAGAAGGGAGGAGAAAAAAAGGAGATGCAGATTGAACTTCTCTACACACACAAGTTATGCTACTAGAAACTGACTCCTATAGTTAACTGTGTCAGTCTGTAATGATTTATAGTGATAGCAAAGTACTTATGGGCTGCGTCTAGACTGGCAAGTTTTTCTGCAAAAGCAGCTGCTTTTGCAGAAAAACTTACCAGCTGTCTACACTGGCCGCTTGAATTTGTGCAAGACCACTGATGATCTAATGTAAGATTGTCAGTGTTCTTGCGCAAATACTATGATGCTCCTGTTCGGGGAAAAAGCCCTCTTGCGCAAACGTATTTGCGCAAGAGGGCCAGTGTAGACAGCTAAAAACTTTTGCGCAAAAAAGTCCCGATGGCGAAAAATGGCGATCAGGGCTTTCTTGCGCAAAACTGCATCTAGATTGGCACAGATGCTTTTCCGCAAAAAGTGCTTTTGCGCAAAAGCATCCGTGCCAATCTAGACGCTCTTTTCTGCAAATGCTTTTAATGGAAAAACTTTTCCATTAAAAGCATTTGTGGAAAATCATGCCAGTCTAGACGTAGCCATGGTGATCTAGCTTATTGCCAAATGGGATGGGGGATAAATTATACTGGTAAAAAGCACTTTTATACAAGTAACTGCCTCCACAGTAGGATTGATGCTGGTGTAATTATTTCAGTGAAAAATCACACCCCTAACCAACAGAGTTCTACAAAATCTGCAAGCAGACTAGACCTTGAGTTGCAACTGTCACAAGTCAGCATTTTCCTCCAGATATATAGCATCTGTGAAGAGCATGGGAGTCTACAGAAGAACCTAAAAACTGTGATACTATTGTTTGACACTTGTGAACTTTATTTCCAAGGGTGCGTCTACACAGCAGGGCTTAACTCAAAATAAGCTACGCAAATTGAGCTACGTCATTGCATAGTTTATTTCAAAATAGCTTATTTTGAAATTGGGAGCATCTACCCAGCACTTATTTTGAAATAGAGCACTCTTCCTCTGACTTCCCTTACTCCTCATACAGTGAGGGTTACAGGAGTCGGAGTTAGAAGCCCTCCAGCTTGACGGTATTTAGACTATTTCGAAATAACTGCCTGCTGTGTGACGCAGACTAAGTTATTTTGAAATAACGCTAGTTATTTTGAAATAATGTTGCTGTGTGGACATACCTGGAGCATATGGGGCACAACACTCATTAACACCAAAGAGGAGTTGCCTGGAGTTTGTGGGCAGCGCTGTTGAGTGGGGAGCACAGAGACGAGATGGGTGAGGTAGAATCTTTTACTGACTAACTTCTGTTCAGGAAGGAGCAAGCAGATTTGTTGTGGGCTTCTACATTACCTGCAAGCCATGGAACTGGGACTGACCAAGCACTGACCAGGGGTTGGCAGGCACGCCATGGGAATGCACATGAGTTTCCCAGACCCAAATGCCCCATAAGGAATGGAGAAAGACAGTGGCCACTAACCCACCTTCAGTAGCGATCAAAAGAAAGCCATTAATTAGGACAGTGAATTTAATCTTCTGCAATTCAACAACTCCTCAGTATTGCCCAGGAAACCCAAATACTCATGCTGAGTGCACGTGGGAGGGGGCAGTGAACTTCACCCCCAAAGGATCATAGAATCATAGGGTTGATGAGAACAACATGGGTCTGGTTTTCAGAGGTCCTGAGCACTGCAGCTGCCACTGGAGCCACTGAGACTCGGCACCTGTGACAATTAAGCCTGCATCGTGCCACAGACTCCTTTTGCCTCTGTCAAAGCTAGCAGAAAAGAAATCATACTTTCCCTTGCCTTTCTGACCCCTCTTTGCTGACAGCCAAGCGCTCAGAAGCTGTCTGAGAGGCTCCAGTCAAAGTGCAGATTTAATGTTGAGGGAGCCCTGTTCTACTATTTTAATGGAGGATGATCTCATTCACTGCTAGAATCCAAAGCCATTAGCAGGGAGCTGGAACAATTTGTGGAGTGGAGGGTGCTGAGAGCCACTGAACAAAACTATAATGGATAATGGAAACTGTATAATAGAAACTGCTTCAAGTCAGTGGGTGCAGTTCCAGCACCTATAGGCAATAGGGAGTTTTCTAGCTTCTCATTTCTCCTAGTGTTTTCGCTTCGTGGCAAGTGCCTGCTGTATCCATGCAAATGATGCAAGCAAACGGTGTCCTTATAAAGCTAGCACAAAGGAAACACTATGATCTAAGCCATTCAGCTTGCGGGGCTGTGTACACTGTTCCTCCTCCTCTAGGGCACATTTCACTGTACACAGTCTGTCTGACTAACTACATGACTTTATTGACTATGAAATTTGTGTGCCCCAATCACATTCACGTCTTAACAGAACTATACTTCATTCCTATATCCGCACCCTTTGCTCTCTTTAATTGGAGGAATCTTCATTTCTGAGCCCACAAACACTTCCCTCTCTTGAGCTTAACTCATTTATAACAACTCTGAACACAGGCCTTGAGGTCTGAGCAAGCAGCAAAACGAGAATAGTGCATCTCCTCACCTTTCTGGGGCATGAGCAGTGCAAGCCAATGGTTTGTCTCCTGGGTCGATCCATGGCTGCGTGGGCTGCACAGTACAAGGGATTAAGTAAATTGTGTACTCTCCAGAATAGTCCTTCCTGGAAACAGACATGAGATGCCATGGTTACCATTATTAATCTGGGAGTTGTTTACTTGCCTGGAAACATTTATCAAGTGGGCATTTGCATAGCTTCTTGCATCCAGCATTCTCCTTAGTACCACCGATTATCCATGCCTGTTGGACTAGTCTAATGCTGAAGACAAATGTTTTGAACCACCATAGATTCATGCCGGGTGTAACTCCATCAATTCCAGTGGAGTCACAGCAGGGATGAGAATTTGGTCCATGATGTTTAAAGATGCTCTATTTGCCTGTGTACCTGAACAAAGCTGGATGAGAGACCAGGGATCAATTACTGAAAGAATAGCAAGAAAATCAGAGAGAAGGAAGATATTTCTGGATCATAGCAAAAGTACATGTATCAAGGATAGCCTTCATTTTAATTAAAACTATGAAACACGGGTATTAAAATCCTCTTTTGAAGTGCAAATCTCAGTGCAAGCTTAGTATACAAAATCACTACCCGTAGTGGCAGGGTGTTTACACAGATGTTTTATTCCTCCCCCCCCCACACACACACAATTAATTCAGTACACTTGAAGGGAACTGAATTGACAGCCCTAAGCTCTTCCTTTGCTTATAGGACAGAGACAGCATCAGCCACAGCAGTGAAAGCTGCCGCCTTCTGTCCTCATCTTCAAACCCTGGGAAAGTGCATGTTTCCACAGTCCATTCAATTCTAGCCCCTTTTGCTGAGCTTGCTCAGCTGAATCCATTTTACACAGGCTGCCAACAGTCCTTGTTATAGGGATCCATTTAGGCACTGCCATAAAGATAGATCGTGTTTACTAACCCAGGGCCAGAGTCTGATACCTAATATGGAAGCCAGCTCCAGCCCTGGGGACAGCCACCACGAGCTTGGTGATGGATGGACCTGGCACCCTTGGGACACAAGACAGATAAGGCAGTTGAGGAGATCCTCCAGTAGTCCAGGTACCTACCTCCAAAACCAGAAGTTGAGGGTTTGAGCCTCCCCTTCCCTCATCCAACATGGGATCACCCAACACAAGCTTGGCGAGGGATGCACCCTTGGGACATAGGACAGATAAAGGGGGCCCACAATGTAGCAAGGCTGGGGGGCTCCTCCAGTGGTGCAGTGGATAAAGCACCTGTCTGCAGAGATAGAGGCTGAAGGTTCAAGTTTCCCCACCTGGGAACCGCCACCACAAGCTTGGCAATGGATGGACCTGGCACCCTTGGAACAAAGGTCTGACACCCTCACCCAATGGGACCACTTGTAGAATGAAAGGTTACTTTACAGGCTGAGTAAAGGTAAGATGTGTTCTCTGCTGTAAAGGGCCTGCAATTTGAGATAATCAAACAGGAGTGGAGGCAACTGACTGCGGAAAAGGAAGGGTTTTGAAGAGGTGTAATTTATACAAAATGATACGGAGCGCAGCTAGAGGACAAAGACAGAGGAGCCATCAGATAACAACAAAAGTAGAGGCTTCCCAACAACCACAGCTTAATTCAGCTGTTGCCATAGAAGTAAATGGAACCCAACCCTTTGCCTTATACCCTGTATAGTCATTTACCCCCAGAGCTACACAGGTGCAGGGAAATTGAAAATCAGGCCCAAAGACTCCCTATCACGTTACCAATCCCCCTGAGCTATCCAGACCCCTAAAGTGAGACACTCTTGAAGAGTCAAAAACTTATGAGCATATTGAAAAAAGACCCGATCATGTTTTCAGGACATCTGACAGACAGGACTGTTGCCATCCACTTCTTATATCTCCATTCATATATCCTATTCCCAAAAGAACCTTTCTGCTGAGGCAAGATCCAACAGGTTACAGGAAATAAACAAAAATAAAGTTTCATACTAGTGGCTGTTGTGACAGCAGAGAGTGAAATAAAGTGCTAGTAGGCCTGGACTGGGCCCTTTGCTCCAGGATGCTGTTAATGCTGGCACTCTCTGCACCTGTGAACACCATTCTGATGATGGAAGCGATAAAGCCAGCTATACTCACAGTCCTACTTCCTCACCTGTTATAGGAGCTGGTTGCCCTCCACAGCTGATAGGGGGAATCAAAAGTCTGCGCACTCCACAAAAGCTGTAGATCAAACTCAATCCCTCCAAGATGGTCTGGAGTCATTATGAAAGACTTCACATCTGGCAGCGTGTGGTGCTCCATCACAAAATGCCCTGCACAGAGGAATACAAATATGTCACCTACCGAGACACATATTTTTACCTTTCTTCAACCTTCCTGCAAACTTGTCTTGAAGTCAGGTACCAGAGAGGTGGTCAGTTGAATACCTAATGTTCCATGAAGCATTTAAAATAAAGCAAAACATGGAAAGATCTAATCTTGGATCTCAAGAACTTGGAATTCAGTGAGATAACTCATGTTAGTGTCAACTACTTGCGAGAGTCAGGATCAAGCCTGCCCTAGCTGAGATTTACAGACAACTCAAAGGTAAAACACTGGCAGCTGACGTACAGTAGCATTCCCACTGTTGCTACCTGTGATGGGACTGCGCTGGTGCTAGAGTAACAATCAGAGGATTTCAGAAAGTCATTCGTCTAGACAAGGCCACGAGAAAACTAATCTTCTGCAAAGAGCAGCTAAGTCTAATGGCAGCCAGCAAACTCTAGTGCAGGGGTGGGCAATAATTTTCATGGGGGGAGACACAATGAATTTTGCAACATGGTCAGAAGGGGCAGGGCTTAGGGCAGAAAGG
>JANRFK010001234.1:9076807-9096402 GCA_030068395.1 Apalone spinifera | reverse complement strand
AGCTGCTTCAGGTCAGGATCATTGAAACACAATAATATACACGTTACGGGTTGGATCTGAACTTGAATGATTTAGTGCCGTTCCAGTCAGGAGTTGATTCCATAAATAAAACTCCAGCTAAAACGACTGGTCCAACTGCTCACCCGGCAGACTTACAAGTGGATGTTCTATGAGGATTAATAGAGCCATATATTAGCTGACTGTAATAAAAATCTATGATCCAAAATATATCCCAGCCTTGTTATTAGTGTCTCTGTTTTAACTCTTTAGCTCAGACATGCAGAGCTCCTTCTGTTGGACCCGTGGGGCCTGGTTTGAGTTATCTTGCAGGATCTTGAGGGGTTTCTGCAGAGCTCTTTGAGGTGCCTGTGCTGTCAACATTCTCTCATCTATTACAACCAGCCTCCCTCTCAGACCTCATCACTGTAGCAGGAAGAAGGGTCACATTTTCCGATAGCAGGATAACAGCCATAGCAGAGGAGAGGGTTGGAATCAGGGGATTCCTACTGACTTTAATGGCAAGTGCCTGGCTATATACCCTTATGCAGAGTGTTTATAATTTATTACAAAAGACCCTCGTCACCCAGCCAGGGTGTTGTGAAAGTATGAAACACAGAATTATCTTACTCCCTGGTACCAAACATGCAAGGTGCTGTGTTTGGGCTGGCCTTTCAACCTGTTCTAAGTCACGCAGGGTTGGCCAGCTTTCTGTCTCCTTACAATCACCAATTCCTGCTCACTCACGCTCCGGCTGCATGAACATGTGCGGATGGGCACAAAGCGGAATGTGGCCTGGTGCCCCCAGAAAAGCGATGCTATCCTCCAACGGGATCTCAACTCCCCACCTCCACCATTTTTCTCAACCTCCTGAAGTGGGCAGGGGCGATAACCCTGACATCCCCCGCGCGTTCTCTGTCAAAACGTCACGTTTGATGGTGCTCTGACTGCTTTTTGTGGTCTTGCCAACATACTGCAAGAATTCCCTAACCAGACATAAGTCTGGCTGTAAAGTACATATAACCCACCTTGTAACAGAAAAAGCAGGGCATGTTACCACGCTGCTGCCAGGGGCACCGGCATGTCCCTGCAGACCCTAGACACAGGGGAAAGCAGGGAAGCTCTGTGTGCTGCCCCCACTCCCAGCACCATCTCTGCAGCTCCCATTGATGGGGAACAAAGGCCAATGGGAGCTGCAGGGTGGCACCTGCGAGCAGAGGCAGTGAACACATCACAGAGCTTAGGGGGCCGAACAAGGCGGCAGCTTCTGGGAGTGTAACGGGTCTAGGGCAGGGAGGAAGCCTGCCTTACCCCCGCTGTGCACCTGAATAGGAGCCACCTTAAGTAAGTGCTGCCAGGCCAGAGTCTGCATCGTGAGCCCCCTGCCCCAGGTCCAAACTCCCTCCCACACCCAGACTCCCTCTGATAGCCCACACCCTCATGAGAAGCCCCCAGCTCCCCATCAGAACACCCACTCCAAACCTCCTGCCCCTGGTCAGAACTTCTTCTCTCATCCTAACTCTCTCCCAGATCCTGTACCCACACCCCTGCCTTGGCACCAGCCCACAGTCCCCTCATGTACCCCAAGCCTCTCATCCCCAAGCACACCCCAGAGCCTGCACCCCCATCTGGAGTCCTTACCCCCTCCCACACCACAACCTTATGACCCAGCCCAGTGCTGCCTTCTGCACCTGAACTTCATTTCTGGCCCCACCTTGAGCCTCTGCACCCCCTGTAGGACTGGAACTATGAGAGATGGCTCATCCATCTGCCAGGGGAAGCCCTGAGCCTGTGCCCCTCCCTTTCCCCATGGGGCTGTGTGTGGCCCATAATTGATTTTTTTCTGTGGGTCAGCAGCCCCTGATAGAAAAAAGGTTCCCTACCCTCCATTTAAAGGATTCCATAGGTGCTTCCTACTAAAAATGTGGCATCAAATATGACTGCAGCATGTGTGTCTAGAACAAACCTCTAATCCTAAATACATTCAAGGGATATGGTGTAGCTCATGTTTTAGCTAATACATGAAATCACTCACTGATGAAAAACAAAACACATAATGACGATAACGGCAGCAGAGCTGGGCCAATGCCAAGTGTGTTTGAAAATCCCCCACATAGTACATTGTTGTTTAAATGACTTGCATGTTTTCCTTTAACGTTAATTTGTTTGGGCCCATGTTGAATGTCACTAAGTAATCCCTCCACCTCATAATTCAAATCCATGTCACTTTTACCAGGGCTGAACTTGAGGACTCGACTCTTTGGATAATAATCGACTCCGGACTGGGCTGAGCCATCCCGGGTGCTGCAGCGGACCTTCGAGGTCCTGTTCTGGTCCCCCCTTCTGAGCACCTTGATGTTTAGAACAGCAATGCCCTCAGGGCCTGGTGGCTCCCGTACTTGGTATGCAGCTTCCTCAAACTCGATGGTGGGTGCTAGAGAAATGGTATGAAAAACAGAAACACGTCCTTAGCAACTCTAAGAGCCTCACAATAACTGGCATCACAGTACACTCTCCAGCAGCCAAGGTTGCACTGATACAGCACCTTTTATAATCCATCCACACTACTCCACACATCAGAGGCTAGTTTGAGAGGCACTTCTGAAGCCAAAGGGCCAAATTTATAGCCTAGACGGGACTCTCTGACACTCTGCTGCAGCCAGGAGCCACACAATAATCTTGGCACGCAGACCTTCAGCACGTAGGTAGGTTGGCTTGCCCGACCTTTCCAAACGTGCTAACTGTGCTTTGTCCAGCATTAGTGGTCTGCGTACCACAGTGTACCACTGAACATGAGGTTTAGAATCAGTTTTAAATGTGAGTGAATGCAACTTAATGGAGCGCTGATCAACAAGTCAATGGTTTAATTCAAAGCAATTTACATATAATGGCTAACTTTCAGACGTAGCGTAGAGGGGTGAAATGCTACTGATTTGTATGTGGAATTGTATATGCTCTCTCTAGCTCCTAATGCTATCTAATGTCTCTCACCATCTTCATCATTGGAGACAGTAATGGTGGCCACGTCATTCTTCCCAATTCTGGCTCCGCTCCAGTGGTTTCCAAGGGGACTGCCGAGATAGATCCGGAATTGCTCCTCCAGTTCAAATGCAGAGTCGTCATTGATATAGACAGTGCAGTTCTTCACCTACAGACGAGTACAGCATCCAACAAATACTAGCAACCAATACGAATAATTCTTCTGATTTTAATAGAAGGTTTGTGTTTCCTCATTACCTAGAATTTAACACCAGGGTGCTTTAAATGAAACCTTTGAAACTCCATGAGGAAATCAAAATGCAGCTATATAATTAAAAGTGGATGTGTTTAAAAAAAAAGAAAGAAGAGTAGTCCTGTGGCACCTTAGAGACAAACAAAAATATATGTAGTATCATGAGCTTTCTTGGGCAAAACCCACTTCTTCAGATGAAGTGGAAGCTGAAGAAGTGGGTTTTGTTAAATGCAGATTCTCCAGGGACTCATCTTTTAATTCCAGAACAATAACAACAGCTGATCCAAAGCAGTTGAAGTATTACTTCTGAGAAACGGGGTTTGGCAAAGCCTTTGAAAGAAGAGTGCCAAGGAGAACAGCCAGCTTTTCAAACCCTAATCTGCTGATTGTACTTGGTCTTCTCCCAACCCAGTTAGGTTCCACTTACCTTCTCCCCTTTCAAAAAAGTGATGCGGGAATCCTCCGCATTTCTCCTCTCCTCGAAGTCCGCCATGACTTCTGCTGTCTGGCTCCGGGTGTAGCACCTGACAGAGGACTCATAGCTCAGGTCTCCGGTGCGGATGATAGGAATGTGCAGGACACCGTCCTTCTCCCTCACAGTGTACAAGTCCTTGCCAAATTGCATGCTGGGTACTGCAGGAGGCAAAACACCATTCACACTTGCACTGGGATACAAGCTAAAGAGCAGCCAATGCACCGTACTGAGGAAATACCATGTGGGCTGACAGTTGTGCAGTGAGATGCCAGATGAGATCGTCACCTGTGCTCACAAAAAGCATTCTTGGCTTTAACCAAACAGCTGGTCATTGCTCTCATTGAGAACTGGGGAGTCTGCTGCTCTTGGTAAAGAAGCAAATTTCTCATCCTGCCAACCCTCAGTCACACACACAGAATGTTACTGAGCATTTTGCTTTCCCATTTTGACTTTGCCTGAAGTAACCGCCTGTCTGCACACACTGGAGAACGAGCCATCCCCTCAGGTAAATGTGTCTGAGCAGTATGCGTACTGTGTGCTGGAGATGCACACAAAGAAGGGTAATACTTAGACAGGTTATTGCTCTTAGTTTTGCAATCACGTCTTCTATGGCTAGGGGCAGAAAAAACCTGAGGCCAAGAGGGCAAATCTTAGCAGACTGTTCAGGAGCAGAGACAATTACAGGTTATTAAAGAGCAGTTTCTCTGGGGTTATATAAGAGAGACATTTCTTCAGCAAGCAGATACCTCCAAGGGAGGAAATCACAGAGGTCAGGATCATGTTTAAAACACAGGAGGGTGAAAATATACTGAGAGTTTCGATGAAGCCTCAACTCAGTTGCTCGAAAAGGGCCAGATTCCCCTAGCACACAGGGGAAATATGAAAAGGAAAGGGCTAGAATGGGTTTGATATAAATTCACTGGATAGCTTACCATCTTGGAAGATGTCATTAATGGCTACTATAGCTTGGAAGGGTTTGGTCAATTCAGCCCCATGGGGCGAGCTTAGGTATACAACAAATGTCTCCAACCCTTCAATCACTGGGTACTGGGCATCATCCAGGATTGTCAAGGTGCAGTACTAGAGGAAAAGTAAAAGAGCCAGGTTACTGACATATAAACCCTGGTATCTGGTCAGAGCAGAGAAAATATCATGGGACTCATCCTCTGAGTCATGTCACTAACTGGGGGTTCTTCTAGGGGCACAAACAGCAAGGGTCCATGCAAATGCCCTTCACACATAATGCACATTGCATCCAAGAGTAGGGTGCAGAGAGTTTTTCATCTGAACCTTCTCTAACCAGAATGCCAACTTGATTTGATCTGGTTTCTACTCATCCAGCATCCCCGATTCATCTGTCTATTGTAAGTGCTTATAGGGTTCCTGTTTCCAGGCTCTAGCAGCACCTCACTATCTTTCACGTGTTTGTCATCACAACACTCCCATGACCTCAGGCAGTGCTAGCATCTCCAGTGAACGGATGAGGAAGGAAACCATAGAGAGGCCAAGTGACTCTGCCCACTGTCACACAGGAAGTCTGTGGGGGAGCAGGAAATTGAACAGAGATTTCCCACTTCCTAGGCTAGTGTCCCACCAAGCAGACCATTCTTCCTTCTCATCAGATTCAGCTACTGGGGCTTTGACACAAACCTAGCAGGCAGCTCAGCAATATGATTGTAGAGTAACTGTGCTGTAACCCTCCCCTTTCCTCACCCCAGCTCTGCCCTACTATTGTATTTGTCACCCTTATGTTTAGAATTTTAAGACACACAGAAAACTATCAGGGTACATCTAGACTATGTTCTTCTTTCGAAAGGAGATATGTAAAATTGGTGCTAATTTGGATATCTTCTTCTGATTGCTTTTTCAAAAGCGTTTTTTTTCCAAACTTGAAAGCAGTTCAGACGGGTTTTTTTCAAAATAACCCCCCTTTTTCGAAAGAATCCTTCTTCCTTAAAAAATAAGATGTACAGGGTTCTTTCGAAAAAATCCCATCTAAACTGCTTTCACTTTTGAAAAAAAAGCTTTCGAAAAAGCAATCAGAAGAAGATATGCAAATTAGCGCATCATCCAGAATTTGCATATCTCCTTTTGAAAAAAGAATGTAGTCTAGATGTACCCTCAAAGGCACAAGTGAATGTTAGGCATCTAATTCCCACAAAGTCAATGGGAGGATGGGGATTAGTTGCCATTTGTGCCTTTTTTGTCTTCCTATGTCTCCCGTGAAGTGCCTGGTCACGCATTTTTGGTCACGATAAAACATAGAACTTCACCCTTCAGTGTCATGTAGGATAAATTCAGGGGCTGAACAGCTGAAATAGCCAAGCATTACCAGTTGTGACCGCCCACGAATGGAGGAGGCTTAGTGGTGGGCTGGGTAACTCGGGGATTCCACAGAGACTGTGGCATAATGGAACAAAATCAACAACTTGACTTGGCCAATAGGCCCTGAGTATCACTTGGCTTTTTAAAATTAATATTACGTTTTTGTATCAGGGCCCCATTGTGCTAGCTGCCCTGCCCACAAAATGAAAAGACGTCTCCTGCCTAAAGAGCTCACAATGAAAGGACATGGCAAGAGAAAACACGTGGCTACAACAGCCAGACAGGGAGCATAAGATAGCACCGAAGCAATTATGATTAATGTAATATGCCACGTCTGGAAATGGCAGTTCTACATGGGGAATCAACCTGCTCGTGGCTGATACTTGGAAGGTTTGTGGCTACTCTTTCTGCCACCAACGCTTTTCTTTATTAGATTAAAATAGCTCTTGATGCAATTGTATTGGCATAAACCTGGGATCAATTGTATCTGTAAAAATACTTATGTCTGTTTTATTCTGATAAACAACTGCAGTAAAATTTACTATCAACACCAGGGAGGACAGTGATTATATAAAAGAAAGAGATGGAGATTAAATATCTCCATCTAAGCGCCAGATGCGCAGCCCAATACCTCCTCTGTTCGGCCTGGCCTGAACTCTACTTTCTTGGAGCTGGGGATATAGTCAATTCCTGGGCTGGCTGAGGGAGGATCTGAAGTCCGAGTCGCACACCACACTGAGGTGGGGGTTGAGAGATCAGTGCCGTGGCGCATCACTGGAATGTCAATGGTGCCTGGAGGCAAAGTTACACAGAGTAAAGCCATGATTAGAACATAGCTGGGCACAATCAAAGTGCCAGGGATTTGGGGGGAGCTCAGTGGTTTGAGCATTGGCCTGCTAAACCCAGGGTTGTGAGTTCAATCCTTACAGAGGCCACTTAGGGATTTGGGCAAAAATTTGTCAGGGATGGTACTTGGGCCTGCTGTGAAGGCAGGGGACTGGACTTGATGACCTTTCAAGGTCCCTTCCAGTTCTAGGAGATAGGCAATCTCCATTAATTTTTAAAGTACATCAATAGGTACCATCATGCTATGCCCTTCCCCTTCATAGACCTCTGTCCATGGTACTACAGAAAGGGCAGTGCCTTGCAGACAGAAATAACCAGAGCTAAGCTCTAACTTGGGGGCAGGATGAAGAAGTGCCAGAGCTGTTGCTGCCCTTTGGTCTATAGCACACAGCTGGTTGGATGGTTCAGCTCTTTACAACACGCACTGGGAAAGCAGTATTTGTACTGCAAGTATCTCACAGTGACAACAAGCCCAGTTCCAGTGGAAGTATTGCTCTCCCTTACTTGCATCCTCATGAACTGTAAAAGTTGCGTTCCCCAAGAACACAGTGGAGGCATCGTTGGGACCACTGATCACCACCTTGGCTGAAGCCACGCCCCCTATGCGCGCATTACTGGAGGCATCTGCCAGGACAATTTCAAACTCCTCCTCCTCCTCGTACTCGCTGTCATCGATCAGTTTGATGTCACAGGTTGACATGGTGACACCGGGCCCCAAAATAACACGGTTCTCATTTGACATCCCCCTCGACTTAAAGTCAGAACCAGACTCCAGTGCGTAAAGGCTGCTGCCTTTAG
Organism: Apalone spinifera; assembly: GCA_030068395.1. NCBI lineage: Eukaryota > Metazoa > Chordata > Testudines > Trionychidae > Apalone > Apalone spinifera. Next base: position 9,088,729 of record JANRFK010001234.1, on the reverse strand, counting down.
CAGATTTGGAGAGGGTGTAGCAAATGGCCGATACGATGCTGCTGGCATCCCCTACAAAGTAACATACAAGGACAGAAGTGTTATTGCCAGAAAGTTACAGGAGCGGTGAAGAAACAGAGGCTCACGTTACACCTGAAAGAACTCTGGTTTTAAACTTTGAATTTGGATCTTAATGTAAGAGAGCGCTGACTTGTAGTCTCCCTGGAAATGCCAGGGTTACCTCAGTTAAGCTTTGGGTTAAGGTCACAGAAATAAAAAAATGGGGACATGGGCATCCGGTGTGGTAAAAAAATTGGTGTGTTTACTTTATCCTACAGAAATGCACCGTTTGGTAGTTAGGAAATACAGCAAAATGAGACAAAGAGTACGTCTACACTGCAACACTATTTTGAAATAACTAGCGTTATCCTGAAATAACTTAGTCCGCGTCTACACAGCAGGCAGTTATTTCGAAAGTGTGTCAAAATACTGTCAAGCCAGAGGACTTCTTACTCTGACTCTTGTAACCCTCAGTGTATGAGGAAGAGAAGTTGGAGGCAGAGTGCTCTATTTTGAAATAAATGATGTGTAGACGCTCCCTATTTCAAAATAAGCTATTTCAAAAATACGCAATTAACGTAGCTCAATTTGCATAGCTTATTTCAAGTTAAGCCCTGCAGTGTAGACGCACCCAAGGAAGGCTTAAAAAAAAAAAAGGGGGGGGGGGGGGGAGAGGCCCAGCCAGGAATCTTGTCTGAACTAAACTGGGGCAGAGTTCTGCGCTAACCCCCCTCATCTGGCTTTAGTTAAAGTCCAATGGCCAGCTATGACATCACTTGAAAGGAAGATCTATTTGCTGAAAAACCGGGAAAGCCCGGTAGCTTCAAAGAGCAATGGAGCCAGATGAACACATGTTGATATTTCATAATTCTATTATCAAAAGCACCATCAGAGGTGGGAGTAAAGATGGTGCATGCCACTATTTATCATGGAACCTTGTCATTTAATCTCTGTAGGTTTCAGTTTATCCATCTGTAAAATGGGCCTAACATCACACAATGGAACATCAGCTCTTAGTGAGTTAGAGTTTATAGAACAGCTTTAACTCCTGTGCTGAAGAGCACTATCTGGAAGTGCAGTATCATGGTTACTGTAGGTAATAGCACAAACCTTTCCTTTCAATGGGGGCGGACAGGAAGCCAGCACTCTCGTTGACATGGTAGGTCTTCCTGTCAAACTGCAGAGTGGGTTCATCCTCGGTATCATTGATCATGACTTTGGCCTGGGTGATCTCCCCCAGCAGGGCATAAGCTGGCATGCTGAGCTCTACAGTGAAGCTCTCTGAGTTCTCAAAGATGTCATCATCATTGATGACAATGGTACATGCTTTGGTGTCCTCCCATTCATCAAACTGCACCTGTAAGGAAGCGAACAAGAAGTGGGTTTACAGCTGCAAAAGACATCCTCCACCCCCGCTCATTTCCGAAAAGTACAGATGCTCTGAATCTTTGTTAATAAGTGCACCACTTCAATTGCTTTACTTTTGTCCTACTTTTGTTCCACGTTCCACGAGGTGTACCGGTAGTTCGAATTAGAGATCCTAATTTGAACTACCTACTCTGTGCCATGTGTAGCCGCGGGCACGGAGTTCGACCTAAGGGGATTTAAAAATGGAGCCCACCCGGCAAGATGCAAATGAAGCCTGGGATATTTAAATCCCGGGCTTCATTTGCAACTTCGAATGCCTACATTAGCCACCCTAGTTCGACATACCCATAGTGTTTTGCACAGGGAGGAACAACTACACAAAGCAAAAAGCACTGGAGAATCAGGCCCCTTAATTCTGATCTCACGCTAGTTTTGAGTCATTCCATTTACTTTCATGGAGTTACTCCCTATTTAAACCAGTGTGAAAGACAGCAGAATCTAGGCAAGCCTATATTATACACAGTGTTGCAGAATATTCCCTTACCGCTATGGACTCTGTCCTCATAAAACACATACTTTAAGAGAATGTACTCTCAACCTAGACACTCAGAACTCCTTAGATTCCTAAAAGTGATGTAGTCTAAAAGTCTACTTGATGGTTTTACCTCTTCTTTTATTGATGTGGGGTTGGTTTTTTTGTATTCCATAAAGCGTACATGATGAAAACTGACTGATCACTTTCAGTTTTTGCCTCTCATGTGCTAACTGAAAGTTGAAGTTGATTAGAGTCACAACACTGCAGAGAATTACTCGAATTTCAAAAAACTGGTTTCACAGATTTTTTTTTTCCAGCTTGTAAACACATTTCTAATAAATGAGTAATAGTTTAAGCAAACTTTCGTCTGAAAATCAAAAGCAAGTCCACTGGTGACAAACTGATGTGAGAGAAGACTCAAACGGACATGTTAAAAACAAATCTCAATTAAGGAATTTAACGTGCAAAATTTTAGCCACAGATCTGAAGATGAGAAGGGACCATTAGATCACTTAATCTGATCTCCCGCATGCAACTCTTGGTCTCACCAGTGCCATATACAGTGGCAAAATCAGCTCCCCTAACTCTGCTCGCTACTCCCCGATTGATACCCCTGAGGACTGTGTTAGCCCTTTCTGCCACAGCATTGCAGTGGGAGCTCATGTCTGAGTTGCTTGTTCACTATCGCCCTGCATTGGGTTATGCGTACCCCACCCTGCAAAACAAGGTGTTAAGGAGCTGCTCTGGGCTCAGTCAGTCTCACCCTGCCACATGGCAAGGCACATAGAGGCTTCTGCAGCACAGCTCATTTGTGGGTCAAGCAGGGAAGACGAGACACCTTCAACCTTCAGCTTCGGAGGGTGTCAGTTTTCCCTAGGGCTATTTCTGGGGCATATAGTCCCGTAGAACTTCCCAACCCACCTGGCCTGCATACTCTACATAGTCCTGCTGTCCCGGCTTGGAAGTGATGCTCGAGCTGGAGGTGGCTGTTCCTTGCTCTGTGCGGCACAGGACAATGGCATATTGGTGCAGGTTACCGATCCTCTTCACCGTCACGCTGACCACGCCCGCCTTCTCGCTGACATTGTAGCTGGGGACGTACACAACGGGGAGGTGTGTTAAGCACGTCACTCACTGCTGCTTGGGCACCAAGGCGAGGCGCATGGTGTAAGAACCGGAATGGAACACACCGTAGTGGCACCACGCAAGCCCAAATCCAGTTTAACTCAAGCCTCCAAGGAGGGGAGATCAGGAGACACAGTAAGGGACTGACAAATACGATGGGGCAAACTGTAATCTTAGATACGTGGATGCCACTCCCACTGAACGCAAAGGTAACACAGCTATCCAAACTCAGGCAGATAAATGCTACACAGTGTAATGCATAGGTCAGTGTTTCTTAAACTTTTTAAGACCAAGGAACACCAAACAATAATTTTTTTTATGAGGAACATCAAGGATTTTTTTGTTGCAAAAAAAAAAAAAAAAAAAAAAAAAAAAAAAAGGTGGGGGGGAGAGGAAGGGTCGGGGGCAAAGTTATTGGGGAGAAAAAAAACCTTGCCCTTTTAAGTGCAGCCATTTTGAATTCTGTTGTTCTCCGCAGCACTCCTCCGACTGCCTTGCAGCACACCGGTATGCTGCAGTACACAGTTTAAGAAACACTGGCATAGGTGGTGTGTTCTAGGGACTATGCTACTGGCCAGGGACTTGTGGGATCTGAATTCTGCCACTAGCATCTGGGTTACCTTGGGTAAGTCACAGCAACTTTGTGCCTCAGTTTACCCACCTTTAAACAGGAGCAAACGGCACTCCCCTACCTTGTAAAGTACGTTGGGCTCTACTGATGAAAAAGCACCGTGTAAGAGCTGGGTGTTAGGCTTTCTCGGTAAACACTCATGGTAATTTCTCAATTGAAATTATCGGATTGTATCTAGCTTCATTTTAGGGCTGAATCATCACTTGGGACTGGCCTTTACTCACACGCAGCATAATGGGGCGTTGGACCTGACTGGGATTGTTGGGTGCTATTGAGATACACTAATAAACAATGATTATCGATCCCCATGGAATTATTCTCACACACCAGGCCCTGGCCACTTCCCAGCACGGCTGCATGAAAACCGAGATCCAAAATGCAAAGTGAGTCTGAGAGTCTCTCTTTCTGTTGCCCCCTGCCTGTTACACCAACTGCTTACTGAGGTGTAACTTAACTGCCACCCACCACCAAATAAGGCCCTTTATGTTGGACGAGGTAGCTTACCTAGTGCACTGAAAGCTGATGAGAGACCACTGGATATGGAAGATGTTGTCCCTGACCACGTTGGGCTTGCTGTCTTTCACTAGAAACTGAAAGCTATCCATGGTTTCCTGAATCTTCTCTTCAAGCAGCACGTACCGAATCAGTCCCAGGTTCACATCCTCTGTCAGGAAGAGAGTCTCCATGAACCACGCTAGGCATTCAGTGAGAGTTTTACAGGTGAAAAGCCTAAAAGCTGCATCCTATGTCCCTACGGGCCTGATTCTGATCACAAGATTTACATTGGTGCAACTCTAATAGCTATTTGTCGTTCACCACGGTCCAAGAGCCAAAACAAGTCATGCTGCGTCTTTCTTGCATTCTCGAAAAACCCACCTCATCTTTTCTTCCATGACTTAAAAAAAAGGATTCTTTTAAATAGGATGTTTTTTAACAAAATTTGACTGGTAGACTATTTTAATATAAATTTGCTTAAGCAGTGTTTAATTAAATCCTGGTCTGTATTTTAGTATGCCCCTTTAAGGCCACTAGATAGCTGCAGATATAGAATCACAGAATCCTAGAATACTAGACCTGGAAAGGACCTCAAGAGGTCATCAAGTCCAGTCCCCCTGCCCTCATGGCAGGACCAAGCACCATCCAGATCATCCCTGAGAGAAGTCTATCTAGCCTGCTCTTAAATATATCCACTGATGGAGATTCTACAACCTCCCCAGGCAATTTATTCCAGTGTTTAACCATCCTGACAATTAGGAAGTTTTTCCTAATGTCCAACCTAAACTACAGTGTAAGTGTCCAACCTTGCTGCAGTGTAAGCCCATTGCTTCTTGTCCTATCCTCAGAGGCCAAGGAGAACAATTTCTCTCCCTCCTCCTTGTAACCCCTTGTTAAATACTAGAAAACTGTTATCATGTCCCCTCTCAGTCTTCTTTTTTCTAAACTAAACAAGCCCAATTCTTTCAGTCTTCCCTCATAGGTCATGTTCTCTAGACCTTTAATCATTTGTATTGTTCTTCTCTGGACCGTCTCCAATTTCTCCACATCTTTTTTCAAATGTGGTACCCAGAACTGGACACAACACTCCAACTGAGGCCTAATCAGTGCAGAGTAGTGCAAAGAATTCTTGTGCTTTGCTCACAACACACCTGTAAATTCATCCCAGAATCATGTTTGGGTTTTTTGCAACAGTGTCACACTGTTGACTCATATTTAGCTTGTGATCCACTATGGCCCCTTGATCCCTTTCTGCGGTACTCCTTCCTAGACAGTTGCTTCCCATTGAGATAGTCAGTTGTGTCTGAACTTTGCCACAGTGTTAAACTGACTCCTTGATCTCTGCCCATATAATAATATTGGGTCTCTTCCTTCATGTTAGCCAGGATTTACTTTACACAAAATGGGACGTGCTTGTCTGGCGAGTTCTGATGAAAAGAAGTAAGACAAACTCTGTGTTTGCCCATTATGTAGCAAAATGGGGCCTTGTTCTAGATTGGTACGTCTGGGTTCTACTGTAATAGAAATGAGAAGGGCCAGATGGAGAGTTTACTCTCATGTTGTCCATGGGGCAATGTAAAGCCATCTCTCCAATAAGAGCATCCAGAGAAGGCACCCTAAGACTCAAATTTCTCCTCTGTGTCCTCCTTGCACTGGGCAGAAGTAAGTCAACATAGCCTGAATTTTCAAAAGCATCCAAGTCAATTATGAACCTATGTTCCATTTTCAAAAATTATTTTCCAGGAGATGTAGGCTCCCGAGTACCTGAGCCCATTTTGTAAATGAAAAATTTTACCCAATAACACCATCAAGTCCTAATTAGTAATTAATTATAGGTGTCCACACAACTGTCTTGCAAAAGGCAATCAGAAAAGTCAGGAACACATTATCTGGCCAAGGTAATATTTTCATTAAACAAGAAGAGCCAGAAGCTAGATCTACAGAAGGCATTTTTAGCTCTTCAGTGAGTACTGTAAACTGCATCCCAAACATTTTCAATTTATAAAAAATTGGTTTTTATAGTGATTTGCAGCTCTTTAAAACAGCATGCCTCCAGCATAAATGCTGAAAAAACTTGGAAGTGTTTTTAAAAATCCAGCCATAAAACAAAATACTTCAAGATGGATACCAATGTATGGGTGAGCCCAATCCAAACCTTCCATTCAAATACACCCAGGCTTTGGTGATGTTCAGACCAAGGTGTAAAATCTACGGTTGGCCCTAATCAAACCGACAGCTCCAAACAGCCCTGATCACTGGGGTGATTGGGATCTGGATTCAGGACCACATCCAAGGGAAACATTTGATTTCTTGAACTGAGGGGGAAAAAAAATCAAAGTTTGTTTCATTTTAAATGTAAAAAAACCCATCTTTCTCATACAGGAGAGAAGGACCTTATTCTCTTACTGCACGGGTGTAAATCAGTAACTGTGCAGAAATCAGGGCACTGCACATCACAATCAGTCTCTGTGTTGCCATAGTGAAGAAGAACTGAAGGACGTAAAAAGATCAATAAAATGCAGTCCTGCTTCCCTACCTTGTGTAAACATAGTCACAGCTGTCCCAGGTTTCAGCTTGTTCTCCACATGACCATGCTTGGGTCTAGTTGTTATCTCATAGATCAGCTGTTTGTCCTCTGTGTCGGGGTCCAGAGTCAGTAGTTCCTTCTTGGTGATCAGATTTGTGGCCTGGATTAAAGCCACACCAGAGAGGTTACACAACTTCTGAGATGCTGCACAGCAGGTCTGATTAAGGGGCTAACAAAGAATTGAACCGTGGAATATTACTTAAGCCACGTCTTCACTCCCCGGAAGATTGACACTGTTGCAATCGATCTTCCAGAGTTCAATTTTGCGAGTCTAGTTAAGACTCACTAAATCAAACTTAGAGGTACCTCAGCTCCTGCTCTTGCCAGGAGTGCTCCTGTCAGCCTCCCACCATGGGAATACCACCGAGCATAGCTTAAGGTGAGCTGACTCCAGCTACGTAGTCTATGTAGCTGGAGTTGCGTACTTTAAGCCGAGCTGCCGAGTCTAATGTAGACCTGGCCTTAGAGAGGGAAAACGTTGCTATAGAGGACATGTAAATAGCAGCCCAGGGATGGAGGAGTCCTGTTTGTGTGTTAAGCAAAGGATTCAGATGTAATTAGGTTTAATGAGAGTTTGTGGTTTGAATGAAGGGAAACTTGTGCAATATTGCCACGTGTGGTCTTTTCCATCTGGGCTCGAATCTATGACAAACCTCCCAGTTTTACATGAAATAACCTGTAAACACAGCTGGTTAAAACTCAGCTCAGGCATGCTTGAAGCATGGCCCAGCTTTGAAGATGGACTGAATTTCAGATTCACAGATTCCTAGAGTTGGAAGAGACCACAGGAGGTCATCGAGTCCAACCCCCCGCCCAAAACAGAACCAACCCGAACTAAATCATCCCAGCCAGGGCTTTGTCAAGCTGGGACTTAAAAACCTCTAGGGATGGAGATTCCATCGCCTCTCTAGATAACCCATTCCAGTGCTTCACCGCCCTCCTAGGGAAACAGTTTTTCCCAATATCCAACCTAGACCTCCCTACTCGGAACATTTTGCGCAGCTGACATTAACGTGTGCTCACCCTCTTTCGCTGCCCTGTCATGTGGATTTCTCAGTCCCCACCCCATTTCTTTTATGTTTCCTCAGAGAAAATATTGTGAATGGAAAATACTAACAAAAGAACTCTTTGGGTGTGTCTAGACCACAGGGTTTTGTCGACAAAAGTGGACTTTTGTCAACAAAACTATACCTGCGTCTACACTGCCGCTGAGTTCTGTCGACAGAATGTCAACAGAATTCAGCCGTTTTGTCGACGGCGGTAAACCTCATTCTATGAGGAATAACGCCTTTTGTCGACAGAGTTCTGTCCACAGAAGGCGTTATTGCATCTACACTGTCCTTTGTGTCTACACTGTCATGTCGACAAAGCGGCTGGCTTTGTCAACAGAACTGGATGTAGTCTAGACGCTCTTTGTCGACAGAGGCGTTGTCGAAAGTATCTGTCGACAAAACTTCTGTCGACAAAAGCCTGTAGTCTAGATGTACCCTTTGATGCCTGCACGATGCTTTTTTAATTAGTCAGGTACTTAGAGCTGCAATAGCCTTCTCTTAATGTGAGCCAACCCTCTTTTGCTATGAATAACTTAGAGTATCTCTTTGCAATTTACACTGATTCCTCAAAATACAGTAAGGTGTGCCTTCCCTTGCTATCCTATTTGGAATTCAGTGGAACAAATAAAAGTTAATGGGGAAGGAACTCATGCTCGTATTGGAACCACTCCTTTTGAGCTCAATCGGAGAAGACTGTTTCAGCCATTGGTGGCAAAACAACAGCACACAAAGAAAGGTTTACTTCAGCCTTCATGCAGTCCAAGAGTCAAAGGACTCCCCCTGGAACTTCCAGTCAGTCCATCTTGGTTTTCTCTATCAGTGTTATGTCTGCAGACAACCAGCCTCCTGGTGCCAATGAGGTTCATCTATACTCCCACAGGGAACACACGTATAACTAGCGTTGCACGTTACAAAGTGCAGGCTGTCTGGGGAGACTGCTGAGGAGATAAGGTTAACCCTCTCGCTCTTCCCGCCACAGTTCCTTGATTCCCACATGCTCTCTGTCTCCATCATGCATTTCCCTAGACCAAAGGGCGCACTTGGGTTTTTGCGAGTCCCATCACCGAAAGAAGAGCGATGAGACATTTTGGAGTTTCTCACGCCAGTCGCTCCCCTCCCTCTTCCAGGAAAATGAACGGGCCGGTTCTAACAGAGCTGAAAACAAGCGGTTACCATGCCATCCATGTACTCCAGCCACTGCAGGCCCAAGTTGGTGACAATTCTGGGGGTCCCATCATCTACAGGGAGAATGTCCACTTTGAATCGCTGCGGTGCTGCTGTCACAATCTAAGCAAGAGTTCAGACACAGAGGTCAGACCTTAACGAGCTTCCATGATTAATCAGATGAAACAGATGCAGGAGAGAGGGGTTCAAATACAATCCGCATTAGCCTCTTTCCCCCCCCAGCGTTAACAGAAAAATACCCAGTGCCAATACTGCAATGGCAGACAATATTTGCTGCTGGTCGACTTGACCCTGACTCTCTATAGCACTGCTGTCCTGTGGGGTCGGTAGCTCCATTTCTTTACATTAGTGAAGATGCAAAGCACCTTTCCTCTTTTGTTGTAGCCATTTGAATGGACCAGATGATTTAAGACTACCCTGAAATCACACTGCTGGGCAAAGCACAAGGCTAATACTCTGCATGATACCACAAGAGAGCTATAATTGCATCAGGATAAATGTCTGATTCTCAGCTAGTGCAAATCCATGTAGTGCCTTGAATTTCAGTGGATTTTTATAATTTGGGGGTCAGATCCTCAGCTATTGTAAATCTACTTTTTGTTAGTCAAATTGATAGGCAAGAGGTTTAAAACAAACAAAAGGAAATTTTTCTTCACTCAGTGCACAGTCAACCTGTGGAACTCCTTGCCAGAGGATGCAGTGAAGACTAGAACTTTAACAGGGTTCAAAAAAAAACTAGCTAGCCATTAATGGACCTAACCTCCATGAATCTATTAGCCAAGAAGGGTAGGAATGGTGTCCCTCGCCTCTGTTTCTCTGGAGGGGGAGGGATCACGTGACGATTATCTGTTGTGATTCCTCCCTCTGGGGCATCTGGTATTGGCCACTGTCAGCGGACAGGCTACTGAGCTAGATGGACCTTTGGTCTGACCAAGTATGGCCATTCTTATGTTCTCTACAGTGCCACAGGACTACTTGTTGTTTTTAAAAGTTACAGACTAACATGGCTATCCCTTTGAGATTTAAAAAAATCATAAAGCACACAACACCTAGAACCCGCACACATACAATCAAGGCACTAACCCAGCACCCACGGACCGGCCATCACACAACTATTAACATCACAGAGCTATGCCCATTTACACTCACTAAGGATCTGTCCCCAAAGGTATAAAATACAACAGCCAAATGAAACTGGACATTTTCAGGTAGCTTTACATCACTTTCAGGTAGCTTTATATCACTTACGTCTCTGTCGGCAGAGGGATGTAAATTAAACATATCAAAAGTGCAAATGAAGCCGGGATTTAAATATCCCTCACTTCATTTGCATAATGGCGGCCACCGCTTTTTTTTTTGAAACGGGGCTTTTCGAAAAAAAACCCCGTCAGTTTAGACGGGGCATTTTCGACAGAAATGCCCTGTTTTGAAAGATCCTGTAATCCTCATTTTTTGGATCTTTCAAAATGGGGCATTTCTGTCGAAAATACCCCATCTAAACTGCCGGGTTTTTTCGAAAAACCCCGTTTCGAAGAAAAGCGGCAGCTGCCATTATGCAAATGACGCGTGGGATATTTAAATCCCGGCTTCATTTGCACTTTCGATACGTCTAATTTACATCCCTCTGCCGACAGAGGGGGATAGTTTAGACACACCCTTACAGGAAATCTCCTCCCTCTTCCCCCCATTCTCTCTTACTTCTTTCCCTCCATCCTCCACAACGAAAAAGGGATTGGTCCCATCTGACACGGTGAAGGTGAAGCGATCCTTCAGGGAGTTGCTGCCATCGTGGCTGTAGGAGACCCGGTTCTGGTAGATGTCGTCCATGGTGAAGGTGGCTGTCTGGCGAAAGTGCTGCCCTTTGCTGGTGCGTTCAATCAGCCCATGGCGAGGGGGTTGCACAATGGTGAATGTGATCAATTCGGCCTGCCCAAAGGAGCGGGTGGGTGAAGAAGGGTGCAAAGCTAGTAAAACATCCTTGAGCAGGAGGGATGGGTTAGTCTGGCCAACGGAGCTTGGATTCAAGCTTGTTACCTTTTCACCCATCTTCTTTTCAGGTACAAGATTTCAAGAGAAAGACAGAAGAGCCCCTGGGCAAGACAAATGCCTTCTCCCAATGTCGCTATCTCCATGAAGACATCAACAGTGGTCACATGCTCGATCGGCCCCTCGGTTCCCCTGTCTGATACGCAGTCTCTACAGCCACGTTTCATGCAGTAGCAGCATGCAAATACACTCGTTCTTTTGGCAGAAGAGCGCAAGCTGCGTATTCCGTCAGTAAAATTCTGTTGTTGTGCCCAGGGGACATGGTCCCATGGCTTGATTAAGAAAAGACATGCTCAAGAGTCAGGTGGCTGACCCAGCATAAGTTCCTGTTGTGGCCAGCTGAGGCAGCTGGGAATTTCACTGTTTTAGGGGAACCATCCCCAGGTGGAGTGAAATCATCCGAGGCAGCTCTATGCCCACTCATAGAAATGCCTCAGCATTGCAAATGTAGGCCATGTCAGTTATAGCAGCCCCGGGGCTCCTCTAACTTTAATCACAGGCATTAAGGCTGTGCTGCCCCTTTGAAGTGCCGCTGTGGTGCTTCAAAGGGGCAGCGCCACGCGGAGCCTGAGATCAGCTGGGGACTCCCCAGCTGACCCCGGGCTCCACTACCCCTTTGAAGCGCAGAGGTGGCATTTCAAAGGGGCAGCTGACTCACAGCTGAGCCAGGGATCAGCTGTGTGGCAGCTGCCCCTTAGAAACATCACCTCCACATGTTTCAAAGAGGCAGTGGAGCCCAGGGTCACCTGGGGACTCCCCAGCTGATCCTGGGCTCCGCGTGGCATTTCCCCAGAACCCAGGATCACCTGCCCCTTTGAAACACGCATGGAGGCTGTGCTGCCGCTGCCCCTTTAAAATG
>JANRFK010001234.1:9054720-9067990 GCA_030068395.1 Apalone spinifera | reverse complement strand
ATTTGCATATTACTCGCGCAAGAAGCCGCGAGTGTAGACATAGCCCTGGTGTTTTTTGGGCAACTCAGTACAAGGAGACAGTACAGAGAACAATAGACTGAGGGGCCAGGAGTCACGACCGAGGAGAAACTACGATAACAGGCCCTGTTCTCCTCTCACACCCGTGATTATCGCTGTAAAACTCCCTGAATTACTCCACTGTAGAAGTGGTATGAGAAGAGCAAGAGGTCCAATTATGCAATTGGCTAATGAATGGCAAAGTGGAGGAAGGACATGGTAGTAATCTAGAAATATTTCACGTGGGGCTAGTAGGAGGGAGAGGAATTATTTGGGGAGGTTCACAACAGCATGACTCGGAGGAATGAATGGCACTTTCAGAAAGGTCAGTTGAATCTGGACATCAAGAAAATATTGTTAATGAAAAGCTGTGGCAGGCTGTAGATAAGTTCCAGGGGAAATGGAAAAAGCCTGACACTTAAGACATTTAAAACTAGACTAGACAAAGCACCTACATTGCAGGGACCTTGCCAGGTGGGGTTTGACCGATCACCCTTGCCCACATCATTTCTAACTTGTATTATTCCTTTGACATGTCTAACAACTTCTGTTGCTCTTCCTGGAAGCACAGCAATTTTTAAGGGTTTCTTCTCCCCTCCCCTCTCTTCTCCTTTCGCCAGTCCAAAGGTTTTTACACTTCTTTAATATACTGGGACAGAAGCCTTGGCTGAGATGTTCAGTCAGCTTGGGGATTTAAACATTCCCACTTCTGATTACAGACAGTAGGAGCTGTGTCTCTAAACCCCTTGGCTGCCTTTGAAACTCTTGACTGCCTATGTGTGTATTTTAGAAATGTGCATCTGCCTGTCCGTCCGTGAGTCCATTTTTTCAAGAACTCCTCCTAAACAATAAGAGCGAGGGTCACCTAATTCTATAGGCTGCTTCCTCTTTTCCTAACTCAAAGCAAAGTCGGGGTTTGGTTGTGCCAGGACAATGGGGATGTGCCTGATATTTCAATTGTTTCTCATCAAATGAAAAGGGAGGGGTCAGGTAGGAAGGCGTTATACTGTAGAATGACTATGGGGGGGAAGCACTGGTGAGCGGCCTTTGACACCTCCCACATCCATGGTCCGCTCCCCCCATCCCTGGGCTGCTCTCAGGGTGAAGCTGGCAGCTGGGGCATGCGTCCCCCCCCCCAGGATGGCGCTGGGAAGAAGCTGGCAGCTGAGATGCATTCTTCTTCCTGCTGTGGGCCAGCCCAAGGAGAAGCCAACATTCAGGATGCGCAGCCCCACCGGGTAAGTCTTCCAGTTAATTTCTATGGAATTTGTTAGTCTCTCCACTCACACCGTACCAGCTGAAAGCTGGAGGCCCCTGTTCACAGCTAATCTGGGTGGCTCATTCTTGGGCAGCTCCATAGAGAACTCGACTCTCCCGCTCTCAGTGTGCAGCCCATCGGAGAGAGAGAATCTGAACTCATCGGCCCGTGTTCTGGAACTGCCCTGCGTGTAAACAATCAGTTGGTCCAGGACGTCCTGATAGGTGAAGGAGGAGCCCAGAGACAGAAAACGCCCATTCTCCAGCGGCTCAGAGTCAGACTGTCTCCTGCGGAGGCGGCCTGGAAAAAAATAGGCACAGTAAACACACAGAGCAAAACAGTCACATGGGAGTCACTGATTCTCAGTGTTGGTGTAACTGGCCGCTTATGCACTCCTGGAAACCCGGTAGGCCACGTATTAACCACTACCTTTTCACATCCACGTGGCACTAGGGATGTAAAGGGTTAACCGGCTACCTGGTAAGCATTGTCTTTAACCAATTAACCGGCGCATGGCTGAGCCGGAGCAGCCCACCCGGACCTACTGCACTACGGGTAGGGGTCACTCCAACCCACCTGGGCTGGAGCAGCCCCCCGCCCGTTTGCGGCATAGTGTGGCGGGCCCTGCCTGGCCCAGCCAGTGCGCCATGGGCGAGGGCTGCTCCCACCTGGCCAGGCCCACTGCAAATGGCGACTGAAGATGCAGAGCGCTGGAGTATCCGGTCCTTGGATTCTTGACTAGAGCTAGGGGACATGTTTTGGCAACGTGTAAATTCAGCCAATTCAACTGGCCAGCACAGGGGGAAAGTGCTGTCTTGACCTTACTTGAGGTACTGGAGACGGTAGGGTGCCGTGTGGGGCCTATGGGAACAATTGCGGCTACAGCAACAATCCTACCCCCACTAAGCATAGACCGGGAGAGTAAGCTGTTAGAAACAGTGAACAGCAGGTTTCAGGCTGCTACGAGTTATTATGGCTTCACATCTAGCTCTTGACATCAGTTCAATCAGCATCGCGGGCAGAGGAATGTTTTACGGCTCAAGGTTGTTTTGGCATCTAAAACAAAAGGAACCCATCTGCCTCAGCAAAGTATAACATGGCTTTATTATTCCTTGACAGGTCATTTTCTCCCTAGGGAAATACATCCCAGCACTCGGTGCATCACACGCGTGCTCTGCGGAAGCTGCAGAAGGGCCCATTCCAGCGGGATGCAGCAATTAAGCTGGCTCCAAAGGGCAAGTCTTAGAGTCTAGCCGTGTCCTGTCTAGGCCCCTCGCTCCACAGCTGTCGCCAAGTCGCTTTCTTCCCTGAATTCAACAAACAAAAGGAGACGGGAAGAGCTGGGAGCAGTAAGGATGGGGAGGCTGGCTAACTCGAAAGTCTCCCGTAGGGTCAGATCCTTAGCAGAGCACCAATCTGTGTCACTGGGCCAGTTCTGAGGGCAACGGGGTGGGTTCTTCTCCTACACTGACAAAGCAACTGAGTAGCTGCTCCATGGAGGTTTTTTCAACCCAGTGGCTGAAGAAGCCCCGTGCTCCCCTCCTGCAAGTCATCTGTGGAAAGAATGCCAGCAGGCTGCAAGTAGCAGCAGCTCTTCCGGTACTCCTGGTCTCTCCCTCTCCGTGCTAAGGGGACCCTGCCCTGCTGCCATGCCCAGGCAGAGCCGTGACGCCAGGAGAACAGATTTACCTGATCACTTCCCAAACTGCTTATTCATTTTCTATTCAAAATGCAAAGGCAGCAGGGAGAGGGGCGCATGTACCGCGGGGATGAGCTCTGTGCTGGCTGCTGATCTCAGCCCGCTACTGTGGGTGAAACCACGTATGAGGATGCCGTAGCAGGACAGGCGGAGAGAGACGCTTCTTGTGGAACTGACCAATTGACAAGCTAAACAAGCCCCTTTTACCCTCTGCCACAGAACCTGGGTCTCCTCAGCATAACACCCACCACAGGCCTGTAAAACCCCTCAGAGCGGGCCTGTTGGGAAGGGTGAAACCGCCCCCGGCACAGCCAGCACAGATGTATTTTACAGGAACCAATCAGCCAGAGCTATGTCCCTTCTGCTCCGTCTTACCATGGTCAGGGCTTTTGGTAATGATAAAGACCAGCCGCTCCGCCGGAGTGTCCAGGTCTTGCAGGCTCAAGGAGGCATTGCTGACCACCGCCCCCGAGCGGCTGCCCACACTGACAGGCGCCAGCATCATCTTCGGGGCCTCGTCATTCCGCCGCTACCGAGACACAGAGACAGGCGGGCCGGCTCAGAACCACCTCACTCACAAGGGGACAAACTCACCTTGAAGGAAATTCCCCTGGGATTCAAACAAACGCCCTTGACTTGTTTTACTGGTCTTGGTTTTAAGAGACAAGTATCAGAGGGGTAGCCGTGTTAGTCTGAATATGCATCTGACGAAGTGGGTCTTTGCCCACGAAAGCTTATGCTCCAAACACTTCGGTTAGTCTATAAGGTGCCACAGGACCCCTCGCCGGTTTTAAGAGTATCTCTCTGAACTGTCGTGTTGGAAGAGTCTCCTGCACATCGGTCAACATCCTGCCTACATCGCGACAGACGGGGACCAGTAACTCGCTTTGCTAGAAGCCCGGAGAAGGAGGCTGAGGCGTGTACTTGTGCTTAGCGAGCAGCAGAGCAGGACCTGGATTGTTATGCAGTCACACCCTGCTACCTCCTTGCCTATCGAAAGCAGACAGTGTAGCCTAGTGGGCAGAGCATCAGTGTAGGAGAGCTGGGCCACAGTTCTGCCCCAGGCCTGCTGGGTGACCATGGGCAAGTCACTTCCCCTCTCGATGCCTCAGTTTCCCCCTCTGCGGAATGGGGATAATGAAACCGATCCTCTCTTGTAAACTACTTCAAGATCTACATTTGAAAAGCGATGTAAAAAAGCTGGGGGTTCCTAGTGCCTACACCAGGCTTAGGTGCATGTGTCATCTCTGCCAACGCTATAGCTGGTACATATTATTCTCCTGGTCACGCTAGCTTAGCTGCACTGGCTGGTGTTCTGGGGCGGGGGGGAAGCTACCCACTAACCTGCGTGCCTGTGGCATAGGGGGACCTGTGTCCTCTAACTGAGACAGTGAGTAGAGAGGCGTAAAGGGGCACCTTACCCTCCCTCCCTGGTGTGGGTATTTCCTACCCAAGTGTAGGGTTCCTTAGACAGTGTGTACCTGGATGGTGATGTTGACGCTGTGAGTCTCGGACCGACTGAAGCCATCACTCACGTAGAAAGTGAAGACGTCGTTCGTCGGCTCGATGCTTTCATGGACGCTCTGAAAGTAGTAAATGCTGTTCTCCAGCACGTCGTTCATGGAGAACGATGCGTCTGCGCCTGCAGAGCCCCCGGGGCCAAAACGCCCACCTGCCAACAAAGCCCCAGCGGTGAAGATGCGCGTTTCCCCAAGAAAACAACCGCAGTAAGGACATGGCCCCAAATTCTGCTTTTCTGTTCCTGCAATTGATTGTTAATGTGTCTGGAGACCCACCCAGAAAGCTGCTTCTTTGGCACTGTGAAATACAAACATTGAGTGCTACAGACACGGTCACTGAGCACTAGCTGGCTTCAGCCCCCTTTTATTAGGGAAACGATGAAACACCCACTAAGGCACCATCTTTCCCCAGCAGAACCAACAGGCCAGCTCATCCCGGCACAAACAGTCGGGCTGCCACCCCTTCAAGGTCTGTTTAGTTGGTGGAGATCAGTCTTTTTCAAAACGCTAACTTATTCCGGCTCGTCCATAGGATGCAGTGGATACACGGGGGAACTGCTCCTGAAATGGGGATCCCAAACAGTACTTGCTGATGGAGGAGTCTCGGCTAGCTCAGTTCCAAAGAAACCGCCCCACCATGGAGCCAAAGGGAAGCCAGGGTCACTGCAGAGGCAAACGGCCTACATGATGTCCCAAGAGCCCCGTCAGATACCAGAGCGATGTGCAGACCTTGAGGGACCTGCAGGGTCTGTGAGGCAAATCTCTGGGGTTTTTTGGTTGGGGGGGAGATCCCCCTTCCTACCTCCCTGACAGAATGCACAGGAAACTCCATGAAGGGACCCTCACATTGTTTCCTGATCTCTATGTAGTTTTTACAACACACTGGCACGACCTGGCCCTGTAAACATAGGAAGCCACTGACATGCTTCTAACTCCAGGATACAGGGGAGCAGCCAACCAGCACCCTGAACAAACAGTGTAAGGGGGAAAGGAAATTATTGGCAACGGAACTGGGACCAACCCCTCTTGCTATGTGCACCTACATGATTTAGGAGCAGACGTCTCATGAGGACTGTCCAGGAATAATATGCGAAAAGAAATAGGGCTGCTTATAAACCGTAGGTCCTATAACGAAGTCACAGAAATAATACCAGCCACATTTCTTTGCAGCTTAGCTAGTTTTCAAACTGCAGGGCAATATTTATTAGTCAGAGTCAGGGAAGGATTTCTACGGATAACAAGAATGACCCAAATTACAAGAGTAGATATTAAACATTAAAGAAAGTTTCTATAAAGGATGTAAACCCCCCGGTGGGACACCTTCTAACTTTTGAGAGTAAGGAGGAAACATTCCCTGTGGGCAGGTGTTCTCAACTTCCAGCGGGAGGGTTTCTCTGAAACAGATAGTGATAGGCCTGGGTTACCCTATGCCTCATTCAGTCTGGCAATTCTTATGCTCCCGTTTCCTGACCAAAGGAAAAGAAATCTGATGCAGTTTTACCTGTCCTTGTGTTTTCAATGCACCCATATCTGGGCAGCGTAATTACTGTAACCGTGAGGTCCTCTTTGTCAGTATCGTAATCAGTGGCTAGGAGATGATGAACCGAGAGCGCGACCCTCCCTCCTTCATCCACCTGAAAACAAACAAGGTAAAAGCAGCAGAACAAACACGCTTCAGAACTGAAAACAGGTCCAGTAACCATGGCTGAATGGCTTTTATAGTCTGCTCAAGGAGGTTTCATCACATGAATGCCTTAAACTTCTCTGTTTACCTGTTTCTGCAGGAACTCTCTGAATTACTCTTACTACGGGTCACAGCAGGATTATGCAGGTGGGCCTAAGTCCCAATTCTTCCCCCAACATTATATATTTTTTAAAAGTTTCTGCCCCTCCTACCCAAGGAATATAAAAATCAAGTGTAATGCTGGGGCAAGGCTGATAAAGAACTTATCTTGCCCCAGCAGCAGCCTGCATGCCACAGAGCGAGCGTCAACACAAGGGGAGTGGTTGGAGCAGCAGACTGTACACCGGAGGGTCACAGTGACCTGCTAGGGACTGGGCTGGGTTGTGGTTTGCTGATTAGGAAGCGTTTGATGGCTAGGCAGAGGGAGTGGGAAGCCGGGAAGGGAGGGAGAACACATCAAAAGGTTCAAAGAAGCCTTTGGAAATGTTGCATGTTGAGCCAAACTTCCAGATGTTTTAGGTTCATCCATCACTAGCCTTCATCAATGGAAGTACATCAGTTGTTACTGGTGCGCGATCAGGCCCACTGTGTGCAATGGAAATGACTTGATGAGGTTCAGGGAGATGGGGGTACTGTTCACTTCATCAAATCGTTTATTAACACTTTGCAGTGACACAAAGCTTTCTAGCATCTTGACTAGACTCCTGTTCACCAGGCATTTGATTGTCTGATTGTTCACCTCCCACCTGCTCCTGCTACAACTTCCTGCATTCTGGGCAATTACTCACAGTGATGAGGTCAGCAAAAGCAATGATCGAAGGCTGGCTCTGGACAGATGTGATGGTGATGGTAAACATCTGGCTGTCGAGCCGATTGTTGTCCGCATCGAAGACAGTGAAGTGGAAGATATCCACGACCGGCTGATTGTCGGTCTCAAACTCAGTTGAGTATCTGTACCAAGAATCAGATCAGTGAGTCACACTGACAGCCTGCTGAAAGGATTAAGGACTGCACGGGCAGGTACATGGCTCTTTTCAAGGAAGCAACAACTCGATCCTTTCCCCCTCGATCTCATCCATCCATCCAGAATCAATATTTTCCTGTGTCCGTGGGTGAGTGGCAGTGATCAAGACAAAGCCGGTCTGAGGGCATTGGCTAGTCAGCCGCAGTGAAAAAACATTCAGCCAGTTCCTGGCACAGTGCTCTGCAAATGTTCTACAATCATGCTGTGAACACGTCAGAGAAACCAGGACCAAATGGGGGTGGTTAAGAAAGAACATGGGAGGTGAAGGTTAGGGTGATGAATAGATATTGTCTCCCCAGACCCAACCTGCCCTTCCTGAAAGAAGCGCACTTTTGTCTTTTCTACTAACCCCTCAAATCCGGACACGTGTCTCTTGGCAGGCACGTGGAATAGGGTTTTCAAAAACACTCAGCAATGGCCTAACTCTGTTTTCTTGCTGAAGCCAACATAGAAACTCTCATCATTTTCAGTAGAAGAGGAGTGAGGCCACTGAGCACTTCTGAAAACCCTATTCCGTTTCTATCGTGATATTTTTATCATTTTTAGACACGGGCTTATTTACGTGCTTAAGAGTTATCACCTTGACCCTTCACTTGCTGCTGTTAATACACAAATGGACTGACAGCACCGATCCCCTGAGCACAGTTCTTCAGTCTAGTCTCTGCTTGTGTAGGAAAGCAGATATATATTGTGGGACATATACAGCGACACACGGGTCTTAATTTGGTGTCATACGGCAAGAGCAAGCACTAGCTTCCTCTGGGTAGGAGCCAATGACAGCCTCAGCTCTGACACTGCTGGGCAGGAAATCTAGACATGAGTGGTGTAGCTTGTTGTACCACTTTTTCAGCTGGGACAGTGAAAAACCACTGCTTCCTGCTGGAGCTACAGTGCAGAGGATACCACTGGTCACACAACAGCAGTGAAGTTTAGGAAAGGCATGAATTAGGTGTCAAATATTTTATGGCTAGAACTACTTCAAGTAAAGGAAATTATTTCTTTTATATCATCCTGCTTGGTACTGCCTAACAAAAAACCCCAAAGGACAACAAATATAGAAACAGAGTTCGAAGACGTTCAAGCTAAATAGCACTGTGTGAGTGCAGAAATACCTATTTGTATACCCAAGCGTAATCATTTTTATCATCACAAGATATAACAGCGTTGTTATGAGAAACCATCTCGGCTATAATTTATAAATACTGTGTGTCCCAATGTTAATCGCATATCTTTATTACCTGATTCTCTGGTTGTTGATGTCTTCCATGGTGAAATTATAAACCTCAGAAAGCTCGTCAGCATACTGCCCCGATGTTCTCCGTAGGAGGATGCCATACATGGGCAGAGAAATTAACTGAACTCTTATCTTTGAGTCAGGAGAATTATTATCCTAAAGAGAAAAGTAAGCCAAACAGCAGTATTTGCTTTTGTTTCTTTATGAACATGAAAGAAAAAAAAAAAGTCAGTTGGTGAAATAGATCGATACTGAGCTAGAAGTAAATCAATGGAGCACCTTTGATTTCAATGGGGCCATTCTGATTTATACCTCCAGAGAATCTGCCATAAAATGTACATTCCTTCTCTCATAACTGAGAGATGTTCTATCTCTGTGTCACACACACATATTCACTTGGGTATAAGTCTAGCGTATTTTATTTTCAAATCACAATAAATGCCAAGTAGAATTTACCTTCCCAATAATACCTAGTTGCTGCTTCCCCTCAAGATGGACTGAACTATAATTTCTATACAGCAGAGAGAATGTACAAAGACTGAGCCAAATTCAGCTTAGTTTCACCAATGTAAATCTGAAGCAAAATTTATTGAAATCAGTGGATTAGTTCTGGATTTACACTGACACACTTAGGTGCTGCATTTGGCCCAGTTAACTGTATTATATGTATCCAACTACATAATCTTTTATTTACATCAGCATCGTTATTGAACAGTTTCAGGTGACGTTATGTACCACAGTGTCAAAACGTTAAGTCACCATAACTTGACATAAAAATTAATAGCCAAAGTCTCTTTCCCTTCTCTCAAGTGTAAATACACTGACTTAGTAAAAGTAAGGTAAGCAGGTTTTGACTCTCAGACTTCCATTACATGCATCCAGAGAGCAAGATTTATTTTTTCCATAATATTTGAGGATCCACAAAAATCTAACGTAGACTTCTGAACATTTCACCTTCCTTCACCGCACACAGTGATATTAAACTAACAGCACCTACAGTCTTCTTTAATGCATTAAATATGTCTGTAGTCTGGTCTCATTTCCTGGGCCCCTTTAAAAATGATTTCCCAACAGTGCAGTCTATGCAAATCTGGTGAAATATCTTAACATAAAATTTTCAGTGCACAAAGAAGTGAGTTAACCTATTTTGGGTTTGGGGCTTTTTTAATTTGAGAAAGATCAAAACCATATCAGAAATGAGTGAATTTCAGCACAAGGTGAGTGAGGTAATATCTCACTCTGTAGCTCGAACGTCTGTCTCTCTCATCAACAGAAGCCAGTGTCGTAGTGAGGGGGATGGTGGGGCAGTTGTCCCCGGATACCACACTAGGAAGATGCCAATTAGTTGTCCCTCAGCTTGCATGCCACCGCCGGCTGGAGCCTTCTCCCCGCCTCTCTGCCTTCAGCCCGACCCTCCTCCATCTCCACCGGTGGGTTAGTGCATGCGGGGGCTTGGCCCCAAATTGGAGGGGGCAGGGGAAGACACTGTACAACCCTCTCTTTCTCTTCCTCCCAGGGTCAGGCTCAGCGGTGTGCCAGGTTTGGGGGCCAAGGGTGCAAATTTTACCTTTGCCCCATGGCGCATAGCACCCTCGCTACACCTCTGACAGAAGCTGGTCCAAACAAAGATATTATCTCACCTGCCTTGTCTCTCTAATATCCTGGGACCAATGCAGCTACAACACTGCATGAACTTTTGTATGTCATTTAAGTCAGTGAAACTTGAAAGAAAACAAGATTTCTTTGGAGAAATGGTGCAATAATATTGCTTTCTGGATCTGACACCTTTACGTCAGCCATAAAGGTGACACCATATTTCTACTCAAAGCTTTTTTTTTTTTTTTTGTTTTTTTTTAAAATCATTAAGTTATATATGCCTGGAAAAAAGGCCATTAAAATGCTGACAGCCCCTTAGACTGTGAAGTTTGTGTACAGATCCCTTCCATGAATCCCACTGCTAATTTCTTTGCTGCTAAATCCATTGATTCTAGCAAAGCACCGCCGATACCGGAAAACTCTCACAGTACGTATGATGTCACAGAATTCTGGGTTGTTTTTAGCAAAGCAGGAAGAGTCAGTCAAAAATTGGGGAGGGTAAATCAGTTCTTAAATGATTACTGCTGAGCAACTCCACATGCCTGGTTAGTGGGATGTTTGGTGCATTAAACATGGGATTAACTCAATTTTCATTTCTGCTTTGAAGTTCACCTTTACTTCAGTCAAATGTGAATAGTTTCAAACACCTGGGGGGATGAAAGAGCTCATTAGTCCCTCTCTGGCAGCTGTAGTCAGGGTATATATAGTAAGAAGTTAAAGTATTTGCCAAGTATTGACATTCTGGAGGTGCAGAGGTGTAAACTGCTACAAGTCTCCTGAGGGGAAGGAAGCTAGCTGAATGCATTGGGGTTTAGAAAGGAACAGTTACAAGCTTACAATATAAGCAAGGTGTGATCGTGAGAGAGTCACAGAGCTTTTACTAGCCACCGTGACACTCAGCGAGCAGCCAGGGGCCAGGCGAGGACCGTCACCATCCATCAGAGACACTCTGACTTTCAGCACCGTTGTCGCAGCGCTAACGCCGTCCGATACGGAGATTTCCATGCTGTCCTCTGCGACTGACGAGCCATCGTGGACATACTGTAAAGCATTTCCAGGGATATCCTCATACGGAAAGGTGTCGCCTTTCCAAAAAGAAATATAAAAAGAGCGATGACTCTCTCTAGTGCATGACATTGATACTTCAAATTCAGATCAAATGCCTTGGGCCCAGATTAAACAAATCACCGAAGCACCTGCTTCTCTGGTATTTGATGCATCCCTTACAGCTGTGTGAGCTCAGATTTTATCTGAGGGCTTCATTAATGAGCTAGAATGTAAGCCGGGAAAAGCCATGACCCTCATCTTAGTATAGGAAAACGGTGACAAAATGAGTAATGTTTTACTAAGAACCTCCCCAATTCTTGTCAGCGCAGCATTTTTCCCTTCCTTTTAAAACTCACATTTCTGGCCAAGGCTTTCTGCACCAGATCTGCTCTCCCCACCCCCGCCAGCTATTCTTTGCATGGCTTTCCCAAACCTCGCATCTGCTGGAACCTGCTACCACGGAAGACAAAAGCATTTCTCCAGCCTGACAAACAGTAGAAACAGGATCTCGATCAGGAGTCCTTGAATGATGACATTTTTACATTGACTTCAGTGGGAATATTAATCAATAAAACCAGCCGCTAGATCTTGTACAGAGCTTTTTCATCAGTAGATCACAAAGGTTATGTCTAGACTGGCACTTCATTAGCATGAAAATGGCTGCCGCTCTTTTTCGGCCCAGAGCTTGGTCAGAGAAAAGCGGCAGTCTAGAGGCTGATCTTTTGCTAAAGAAAGCCTTTTCTGATAGATCCCTTATGCCTCGTAAAACAAGGTATGCAGGATCTCTCGGAAAAGGCTTTCTTTAGCAAAAGATCAGTCTCTAGACTGCTGCTTCTCTCTGACAAACCTCCAGGCCGAAAAAAGCGGCATCCATTTTTATGCTAATGAAGTGCAGGATATTTAAATCCCCATTCATTAGCAATTTTAACCTGCCTAATCTGCATCCCTCTGCTGGCAGGGGTGCAGTCTAGACATATCCAAAGAGACCAGTGTCATCATCTGTTAGTGATGGGGAAACTACTTGCCCCAGGTTAACCAGCAGGCCAGATACTAAGCCAGGAATAGAACCCAGAGCTCCTGAGTCCCAGTGTGCTGCTCTACCCACTAGCTTAGGCTGCCTCCTGGACCAGGAAGCCAACAGCCTGTGCAGGCCCCTGGGCAAGGTGGGGGGGGGCAGCTCCATGCTCCCCGAAGGGGCAGGGTCTTAGGTGGAAGGGGCAGGGGCAGGGCTGCCAGCTCCCCACATCGTCTGGAGCGTCCCCCTCCCGGCCTTCAGCGATGCGGAACCCCAGACCCCTTTTGAATTGTCGGGTCCCAGTTTTGTTTTGTCCCCTTCTCCCCTCGCCCTGTCGACGGGCCTGCTCCGGCATCAAGAGAGCTGGGACCTGGAGCCAGGTCTCCCACTTCCCACCCGAATCCTCTAAATAACCACCTGGCTACTGGCAACTCAGGAGCGGATTTCTCTGCCTCCAGGGTGCATTTTGAAAGGGCTCTGTTTCGTCCAGGTACTGAATGGGAACATTTTCTGTAGGACAGGCAAACGGTTGCCTGCCCAGCGCTCGCGAGCGTGTTCAGTGCTCGGAAAGCAGTAAATAATACCCCGCCGGCTCTCTGAAGAGCTTGTGACAGGCCATGACTAACCATTCATTCTGGACAAGCAGACCCAAGCTTATTAACAATGAACACAACCACACGGACAGGGGAAAGATACTGCACTTGGTGCCGGCCCCCTCTTCCTCAGCGGCCTGCTCGACTCACCCGCTTTCACGTGCTCCTGCGCCCCAGCGTGATACCTGAGCAGGGCCCCGTAGCGGGGTGGTTCCACCAGCTCAAAGAAGAGGTCTTCAGGGGCGGTGTCTGCATCGCTCACTGCCAGCTGTATCCCTACACCGGGGGAACACACGGCACGGGCCTCAGAGCTGTAGTCTGCTGCCCAGCAAACCTGCCCCGATTTCCAGCAGCTCCCATGCATTAAATGACAGAATGAATGGGCAGGAATTGAGTTGGCATTTTCCACTTAATGTAATTCTGGAACTTTCCTGGAATTTCTCCCTGGTGACGCCGAGGGCCCCGGGTTCAGATGCTAGTGCCCCTCCATCTCACAAGTGACATCTAGTGTGAGCTTCAACTCCTAACCGTGTGTGGGGGGGG
>JANRFK010001234.1:8985623-9017934 GCA_030068395.1 Apalone spinifera | reverse complement strand
ATTAGTGCTATAGTTAGACATACCCTAACAGCAGATAGTATTTTTACTATGGGCAAATGTCAGAAGTAGAGATTCACTCAAAGCAGTTGCTGCTTGCACGGAATTTCACTCTCTATCCAAATGCACCGTAAGCGGGTTCCAGAGCAGACATCGCCTATTCCTTAATTCTCCATCTAATTTCACCCTCGGCAGCAACGGATTTCATAACGCTGCACGTCAGCGGTGCTCCCTGCTTGACAATTCACAGGAGGCAGAGCATAAGAATCACAATTGCAGTCCCACCCCACCTTTTCACACCCCTTCTATTTACCTGTGCACTTCTGTTCTGCTCGGTTAGCATAATATCGCTTCCCACACTCCGGGACGCACCGGGCTTCCAGAAGCAGAAAGGGAGCTTCGCAACGAGAGCATTCATGTGGATGGTTACACTGGAGGCAGTCGTCATCACATCCTGAAAGACATTTGCCAAACCCAAAGAATTCGCTACCATATACACACTGGCAGCTCCAACTTTTACTGCTGTCTGCGCACACTAGAAATATGGCTGGGAGGTGTTTACAGAGGCAGCGATATGTTGTGTGTAAGGGGTTTAGAGGCTGACGTAAGGGCCTCACTCCTAAATAAAAACTGGATACCCACATAACTGGGAATTAGCAGCAGACTGGAAAATGAACTGGGGAAGCACGGCACCGTAGCGATAGCTAGAAGCAACGGCACAGAGACTTACGCTGGCATGTGGCAGCTTCCCGGTAGAAGGCTAACGAGCACTGTTCCACGCAGGCCCCCTCCTGCAGAACGTAGCCATCCATGCACTGCAAACAGTCCGTCCTCGCGGGGCCTTTGCAAGCATTACAGCTCCAGTCACACTCTGGAATGAAGAAATCGGGAAAGTAGGGCAGCCTGCTGCCTGCATATCCATCACTGTACAAGCGTTAAACACATCAGGAAGCTATAAACTGTGGAAGCTAAATCGCTAGCAGCAAAGGGTAAGGGAAGGGCAGCGTGAGAGGGGTAAGATAAGAAAGATTCCTAACGTGAGGAATCCTCTGTGGCTTAGCACTTCCTAATGATGCCAGACGTAGGCAGTGTCCAGTGTTTGGGCCTGCTTATCAGGGGTGCCGCTTTGCAGCCAGAGCAGTCTGCTCCTCTCCCTCCGGCACCAGTGGTCCTTATCTGCCAATACTAAGCATCGGTATTTATCCATGTAAAATCCTCAGTCTCTTATCTTGCACAGACTGTGACTTTTCAGAGGCTGAACACTTCCCAATGCAGCCTAACCAGAGAGGAAGTCACTAACGGAAGAGAGTCCTTAGGCCAGAAATGTAGCAAATCTAGATAAGCCCAAGTCTGCCTTCAAATTCTCAGACACAGCTTCCGCCGCCTTCAGTGTCCTCAAGAGCACAGTATGGCCTATATTACTATTTGTTATATAGTAGCACCTCAGACAGTGCTAGGCCCTCTACAAATACATCATTGCCTTCTCTAAAAAGCTTACAGTCAAACAGATAAGTTTGCTAGTGAGGGGGAGGGGAAACAACCTAAGAACAGGCAAACTGGTTCAGACCAAAGCCCCCTCTAGCCCAATATCCTGTCTTCTGACGGTAGCTAATGCCAAATGCCCCAGAGGGATTGAACAGAACAGGGAATCATCATGCGATCCCTCTCCTGTCATCCATTTCCAGCCTCTGACAAACAGAAACTAGAGATACCATTCCTACACAGCCTGGCCAATACGTATTGATGGACCTAACCTCCAAGAATTTATCTAGTTCTTTTTTTGAGCCCTGTTAAAATCCTGGTCTTCTCAACATCCTTTGGCAAGGAGTTCCACAGGTTGACTGTGCGCGGTGTGAAGAAAAACTTCCTTTTGTTTGTTTTAAACCTGCTACCTATTAATTTCATTTGATGACCCCCTAGTTCTTATGCTATGGGAATAAGTAACTTTTCCTTATTCACGGTCTCCAAATCTGTCATGATTTTATAGACCTCAACCATATCCCCCCACCTTAGTCTCCTATTTACTAAGGTGAAAACCCCCAGTTTTTTTAATCTCTCTTCACTAGCAGCTAAACCTGCTTAAAAAGTTGAGGTGACTTCCCTAGTGTCACATGGCAAGTCAGTGGCAGACTCAGGATAGCACACTGCCTGTACACTTTTTCTTTACAATACTGAAATATTAACAGCTGCTCACTACCAATTTAAAGAAGGTATAGAAAGAGCCAATATCTAATAACTGGTTTGCAATAGTGCTTTGAATGGTGGTGGTAGCCTCCTCAGACCCTATTTCAGAAGAGTTATGGAATACTCTCCATTCTTCAATATCTTTCTCAATGTTTGTTGTTGTTCGGGGATGTAGTATTAACAAGCCAGAGATAATCAGGTAAATACACAAGACCCTAACGTGCTTAATACAGAAAGATTTAAAATGTTAACCTCATTCATTATTCAGCTGAGTCACGGCTGAATGAATTGCAGAACCTGACCCTTGGAAAGTTTGATGGCTTACTTGCTAAATCATTTACAAAGGAAGGGTTTGCAATAATCTTTGGTTTTTTATTTTGGTTTCAGGGTTGTTGTTTTTTAACTGAAAACTGAAGTGTGTGACAGAGGGCTGCTGAAACAGACAAAATGGAAAAACCATCTGCCCCTTAATAGACCACCTAGGTAGACCATTCTGCAGTACACCAGAGTATAAGCCACACGAATCTTTAAAATAAAAATATGCATTTTTCACCTCTACAAGTCTTGGTAGCAAAATCAAGATAATACTGCTGAGTGCAGCTTTCATATTGGCATTCCCCAAACAACAAAACCTTAGCTGAGTCTCTGCATGATGTACAGCCCATGGCCGACTCACAACTCCGACACTGGACACTGCAAGCTGTAAAGAAATTTTAGACAAAAACAATCACTGCAATTACTGAAGCACTAGCCAAATGCACAGAGCAAAATGATGTTAGATTTACCAGAAGCATCACTCTTCTGGTAAAGAGTTTTTATAGACTGGAGTGAGTCTTTATAGTTTTGCCTGCTTACTGTCCCTAGGCACTGCCTCATCCTCAATCTATCCAAAAGTGAGTGTTGGCCATGTCTCCACATAGGACTTAATGTTGCTCTGAGTATCTACCAAAAGGGGCAACCAGAGAGCAACTTAAAATACTGCTCTCTCCCAGATGGACTGAGTTTACGTAATAATAACCTGGGGAACTACCAGGGTCAAACTTGAATTCAAACCCCCGTGTGCAGGTGTTCTCCAAGCATTTTTACATCTATCTGACAGTACATCCGAAGCTACCCTACGTACATCTATCTGACATTATCTCTCTATCTGTAATGTAGACTTACCCTCAAGAAAAAAAGCCTATTTAAAGAATCCAATACCTATTTATTCATGTATCAGAGGGATAGCCGTGTTAGTCTGAATCTGCATGCATCTGACGAAGTGGGTCTTTGCCCACGAAAGCTTATGCTCCAACACTTTGGTTAGTCTATTAGGTGCCACAGGACTATTTATTCATGTATCTATACTCTGTTATTTAATCTGTCCTTATGAGGGTTTGGTGAGGATCAGTTAGTGCTTGCAAAGTATCTTTAGATTAACAGAGCCATGAATTAAAAGACCCATGAACGATAAAGCATTTGTTGAGTTCAAAATACACAGCAATCAAACTATCCAAAAATACTGCTCCCAAAGGAGGAAACAACAACTGTATTTAAAAACAAGTACATGCCATTGCTTTTAATCAGCATTGCTCTGCAACAAAGGTTTGAGACTCAGACCATTTTTTTGAAAAGCCTCTTAAGTTTGCCATAGTTTCTCTACAAACATTCCTTTGCTCTCAATACGCCCACTAAAGAACAGACCATCTACTTCACATTCCTTTGATTTCCTAAAGTATTTTCAAAACCGTGGGCTATTCAAAAGTGTAGTGAAATCAAAACAACTGGGGGAGGACAGAAAGAGACCAAAGATCCTGATTAAACATTTTTTGTTATATCTAAATGGGAGTTCTCCAACAGAGCATTTCTAGATGAGTTATCACTCACACTGCATCTGAACAGGCCTGAGTGCCTCTCGAAATTACACCCATTTGATACAGCAACCCACCCTGTCGCAAGGCTCATGTGAGTTTCCACCAGTCACAGATTTTACACACAATAAAATAGTTATTTGTCAATGAGGAGATGAGATGTGTGTGGTTGGAATGACAGCGTTCAGAGAAATAAATGTTTTACTCAAGTTTGGGTGCTAGAGCTGCAGTCAGCAAGAGCTTTGGTTTCACTGGTGAATGGTCAGCACAAAGGGAGAAACAGACGTATTAGGGTATCCACAGAAGACTATCTGTGAGTTTGGCATGCAACTGAGGATTGGCAATCCTTTCAGCTTGGAAAGCAGTTTCCTGGAAAAGTTAGCAAGAGTGGAATCCATTTTGTGTCCATAAGCTTCCGTCCTGCTGCACTGGCCTCAACCCAACCAAGTACTGAAGCAGATGCTTGGATTGACCCATCAAAGTGAATGGGACTATTTACGTGCTTAAAGTTAAGCTCATGTTTACCTGAGCTTTGCGGGGTCATGGCTAAGCACCAGGCAGAAATCTGCCCAATCAGAATTGGTAGCATTTCGCACCCGTTTCGCCCTGGCATAAATGACCAGAGCTGCGCAAGGCAGTAGGCAACTAATCACTGCTGCATGTTACAGTGATGCTACTTAATAAATTTAGTTCATAATGTCGCCAATGGCATTTTCCTGACAGTTGCAAGGTTTTTGTGAGGGATCAGACTGGATCAAGAAGCGAAGAAAACATATGCAAGGGTGTTCCAAAGAGGCGGGAGTCACTTACGTTTGCAGGTCCGGCTCTCATCCCTGTAATATCCCAGAGAACAGGCAGAGGTACACATGCCAGTGTGGGCCAAAACGAGGCTGGAGTCGCAGGAGGAGCAGGAGAAAGGGCCTCCACCGCTGCAGGTTTGGCAGGAGGGGTGACACTCTGAGAGGGCAGAAAGAATGAAAACTACCCTTCACGCAAAGGCAAATCTTCACGCAGGTCGGTAGAGGTGCATTACGAGTGCACAACACCAGACTGATCCTGTGCGTGCGGCGCCCCCACTGCTCCCACATACACGTGTGTTCTTGCTGTCAGACGGCATTCTTTCCTGACTGCAAGTGGACCGAGAAATCCGTGGAGTTACTCACCTTCTTCCAGGTTGATTTGGGCCCGGGGCAATGTTAGGGATCCAGAAAGCTAACCCTAAACTTTGCCCTCATGCACTTTGCCACAGCTTGAATAACCGAACATTTTTTGGTAATTCAGGAAGCCTTCACATGCAAGGGCAGAAATGCTCTATGTAAAACTTGGCTTTCCAGATGAAGAAGGAATTGCCTGCCCTTTCCTCCCCCACTAGATGACATTAGCACTATGGAGTGAAACACATGACCCTGAAAGACTAGGCCCAAAGCTAAGAAAAACAAGTAATATTTCTGTCAGTGTGGAACGAGGCAAATAACAAAATCGCTAATCTTGTAACTAAATCTGGGGCCACCAGAGAGAAGCTTTTGAAGTGTCTCTCTCATATATTTAGGCAGGATTAGGCAGTGCCCATTTCACGCGGACAGCAGATCAAAAACCCAAACCCCAGGTTTAATATGTAACGTTTCCTCTTTTGGTCTCTTTCAATCCCTAATGTACTTGGTCTTGTGTCAGATGGACTGGGCTCTGACAAGCTGTGGGTGCATCTCCTGGAGTTCTCATAGCAAATAGATGTACGTCCTCTTGGGAAAGGCAAAATGGTGCAAAGAAGACCGCAAAAAAGTGCCACTCTAGCATCAGCAGGTACCATGGTAGGCACAAAGGGCTAAGGGACAAGCACAAGGCACCAGCAAAACACAACTGCCAACATTCCCAGCTGAACATCTACTATACACTAGTCCTACAAACCAAGGAGTCCCACTATCTTTTCTGGAGCTGGCTCTTTCTCTTGGGGACAGGCAGGAATTACCGCCTTTGGCGATGCTCATTCAGCTAAATGGGGGGCAGCAAGAGCCTCCATCAAGTCCCAGGAGATTCTAACCACAGGGGCAATACTCAGTTCCGTTGGATTCCTAAGAGCAAAGATAAAAGAGCCGCTTACGGACATAAGAACCGTCCTGGTTTGAGATCCTACCCTAAGCTGGTCCTGTGCCCACTTGACAGCTACATGCAAAGTGAAGTCAGTGGGAGTTTTTCCATTCATGTCAATGGAGTCTGGATTTCCCCATAGTGTTTCCTGTCCTTCTGTACCCATAGTCTCCCCCCATGAATAGAAACTGTTGATTTTTTCCCCTTTGGCACATGCCCAGAATGTCCCCTGGACAGTCAAGTTCCTACAATTGTGCTGATACAGTAAGAGCCGAGGGGAAAGGAACCAGAGCAGCTTAGCGAAGGCCAGCTGGAGTGACCTCACTTGAACATGTTCCTTGACTGTGGAAAATCTTTGAGCCCTGCCTACCCCAGCAGCGACAGCACCGCATCAGCCAACACTGAATGGATGAAGCTGGAACCTTTCATAAGCCGCACTGACAAGCAGTACTTCTACTCCCTCCTCCCCATCAACGTCCTGCCAGCTGGAGTCTGTTGGCTATTATTATTTGTGTAATAGCGTTGCTTAGGGGCTCCACAGGGCTAGGCTCGGTACAAAGACAGAGGTCCCTGCCCCAAAGACAGCTGCCAATGTAACGACAAAAGGAAACAGGGGAACAGAGGGGTGCAGTGACTTAAGGAGCCATGATTCAAACACAGATTTCCTGAATCTTAGCTCAGTGCTCCGCCCACTGGGCCACGCTGCCTCTGGATCAATTCCACCAGAGCAGCTGGGAAGATCTCACTCCTAACCTCCACCTCCAGGTGCTACTCACTTTTACAGGCGCCACTGTCTGCGTAGGATCCCACAGGACAGTCCGAGACACAGCGATCCCCTAACAGCAAGTGACGGGCGTTCTGGCACTTTAAGCAGACACTGCCCGTGTCGTGGAGATCAGCCACACACTGATGGCACGAAGGGTGGCAGCCTAAAGAGAAAAGACATAGGGGGCTTCTGACAGGCAGCTCACAAAACAGCCCTGCTCAGAGAGAACGGCACTGGCACAGCACAAGGAAATACATCACAAAATAACATGAAGAGCATTTTCTGTGCACAGCTCCTATGCGGGACACGCGGCGTATGGGACGAGAGAACTGTACTTTGGAAGGTTCAAGAGGCACTGTTAGCCATTACTGGGCCCACTGGAGGGCCTCTCCTCCCCCCATTTTACTCCGTGTTATTTTCAGGCCCTGTGGTATTACAGGAACGTGCGCACGGCTTGAACATTCTTGAGGTATCTTTCACTGAGTTCAGCTGTCCTCCCCCACTTCCTCCCTAACGGGCATCACTGCGTTTTGTCTGAAGATGGCTCAATGCTCGCTGCTCAAAAGATCGCCGCTTTTATTGAGATTAATATTTCCAAAAGGGATGCTGCTGGCGGTCCAGATTGCGGGCGCCCAAAAGAACACGATCTGAGCAAATGGACCAATGTATCCAGCAAATGCTCGGGGGTTCCCACACAACGAAGCCATCCGGCACTCCCAAAAGACCAGAGCGTCATTCACAGGAGGATTAGGCAGCCTTACAAGCCTCTTTTTCAGCAGCACTCAAATGAATGGCTCCCGACCTCCCCCTGAACTTTGAGAGTTTCAAAAGGTTTTACAACAACCCTTTTGTACATACATAAGGAGAAGGCAAGGTACCCGGCAAGCCAAATTAATCCTCATTACAGTAATTCAGAAAATTATAAGGGAAACGATGGCTATCTTGAAAGAAATGTAATAAGGGGGCTAGAGGCTAGTACCTGGCCAGCTGTCAGATTTTTACTGAGAACTAACCTCTCTGTCCTTTGTCTCTCCTGAAACTTGCATTGAGAATCACTGTCTTTTAGTTCTAAAGAACGAGGCTGGGATTCTCACAGGAACCTAAGAGTTAGCTAGACACCCATTTCCATTGTGGGACACAGGCCTAACTCCCATCTCCTTTGAAACGCTCAGTCTGAATTCTTCCCCTCATTACATAGGCACAAGGCCCCCTGAATTCACGGGGAGCTCTGTGCATGTATACTTGGGAGCAAAATTTTGGGGGTATACGGTATCTGAGACCACTCCTTTATCTCCTAACCTACTGCTCGTTTCATTCCCTGAGCCGCTGGCATAAGATACCAGCATTTTGGGTCACGGACTTTTTAAGCAGCGTGGTGCATGCACTGTAGAGACATTATTTATTTATTTATTCCGTGCCTAAAGAGCGCTGAGTGCTCCTACAGTGACAGTCAACAGTGTAAGACCCTATGAAAGGCAATAGGAAACCCTAACTGGGCACTTCACAGAACACAAGGAAGACACAAGCCTTCAGTTTCGAAAAATACAGAATTGAAACAAGGCACGTATATTTTTCATGTATTAAAAAAAAAATTACTTCACTTAAAGACCCGAGCAATGCTGGATACACCTGCCAGTTGCCAAGAATAAAAAGTCTGCAGACCAAATTCTGCCCTTGTTGACTGCTGCACTCTGTCTCTATTTCCAAAATCTGCAGTCATTGGTCTCCTGGGCACCATTAATTTGTGCAGATCCTCCAAGCCACGCAAGGCTCAAGGACATAAAAATAGTGTGCTTACCATCCTAAAAGACTTTACCCAACTCACAGAGATGACAGTGAGCAATTAAAACATAGCCACAAACCAGAGGCAAAGAAAACCATCCCCAACACTAATTCTGATGTGATCAATGTTCCTAATTCTTTCCAATAAATCTTACCGCTTGGAACAGCTATTCAAAGGAGATCTACACTACAGGGAACACAAAGAGAAATAATGGAAAAAATAAAAAAGAGGAAATAAAGGATTTTTCTGCATAGAGCTATGAAGCTTAACACATTAATGAGCTTTCTACTGTTCTACATCAGAATCAGCTAGCCAGCGGGACACTGAAGTCTGTGGTAGCAGATCTCTATGTCGGATTAGGGACCTAAAAAAGTAATTAAAGCTTCAAACTAGTTTCAAAAGAAAAAGAATTCAGCCACCGCTAAAGGCATATTTTAATATACCATGGAGAGACATGCCACAAGCAAACACAATGGAGGAGATTCTCCATTGTGTTAAGAACATAAGAATGGCCACACTGGGTCAGACCAAAGGTCCATTTAGCCCAGTACCCTGTCTGCTGATAGTGGCCAATACCAGGCGCCCCAGAGGGAATAAACAGAACAGGTAAATATCAAGTGATTCCTCCCTTGTTACTCATTCCCAGCTTCTGACAAACAGAGGCTAGGGACACAATCCCTGCCCATCCTAACTAATAATAATTGATGGACCTATCCTCTATGAATTGATCTAGTTCTTTTTGAACCCTGTTAAATTCTTGGCCTTCTCAACTTCCTCTGGCAAGGAGTTCCACAGGTTGATCATTAATTATGTGAAGAAATACTTCCTTTTTTTTGTTTTAAACCTGCTCCCTATTAATTTCATTGGTGACTCCTAGTTCTTGTGTTATGGGAACAAGTAAATAACATTTCCTTATTTATTTTCTCCAAGCCAGTCATGATTTTATAGACCTGTATCATATCCCCCCTTAGTTGTCTCTTTTCCAAGCTGAAAAAAATTCCAGTTTTATTAATCTCTCCTGATATGGAAGCCATTCCATACCTCTGTTCAATTTTGTTGCCTTTTTCTGAACCTTTTCCAATTCCAATATATCTTTTTTGAGATAAGGCGACTACATCTGCAAACAGTATTCAAGATGTGGGCATACCATGGATTTATACAGAGATAATATGATATTTTCTATCTTATTTTCTCTCCCTTTCTAAATGATGCCCAACATTGTGTTCACTTTTTTGACTGCTGCTGCACAATGAGTGGATGTTTTTGGAGAACTATCCAGAGTGATTCTAAGATCTTTTTTGAGTGGTAAGCTAATTTAGATCCCATCGTTCGACATGTATATTTGGGATTATGTTTTCCAATGTGCATTAATTTGCAATTGTAAACATTGAATTTCATCTGCCATTTTATTGCCCAGTCTCCTCATTTTGAGAAATCCTTTTGTCACTCTTCAGTCTGCCTGGGACTTAACTATCTTGGGTAGTTTTGTATCATCTGCAAATTTTGTCATCTGATTACACCTTTTTCAAGATCATTTATGAATATGTGGAAAAGGACTAGTCCCAGTATAGACCACTATTTATCTCTCTCCATTCTGAAAACTAACCATTTGTTTTCTATCTTTTAACCTGTTACCAACCCGGGAGAGGATCTTACATTTTATTCCATGACAGCTGACTTTGCTTAAGAGCCTTTGGTGATGGACCTTGTTAAAGGCTTTCTGCAATTCTAAGTACACTATATTCACTGGATCCCCCTTGTCCACACCTTTGTTGAGCCCCCTCAAAATATTCTAGAACCTCTCTAGCGTGGCACCCACAAGACCGACCAGTTCTGAAGCAGAGAATTTGCTGGACCACAGGAGGTCAATAATGTCTAGCAGCGTTGCCAACACTTCCACTTCTTGCTGGGCTCTTGGAAGACAACATTTAGACGTAAATTAGAGCTAAAGAACAGCACAGAATGCCTAGAGGCAGGACTGGTGCCTGTAAACAAACTTTATGGGACTGTGGGAAACTTGGCCACAGCCATGATAAATGGAACATCTGGCTAAGGAAAATCATGTCAGACCACAGATGTTGCCGGACCAGACTGTGCTGGACTAGAAAGGTTCAACTGGTAGATTGTTGAGGCATGAATTCTCTTTACATGTTGACGCTTCCCCAACAAATTATGTTCATCTCTGCATCTGACAATTTTGTTCTTTACTATGGTTTCAACCAGTTTGCCCGGTATTGAAATCACAATTCAGAAAATCATTGAAGTCATAGAAATGTTAGGCTGGAAAGGATCTAAAGCAGGGCTACTCAACTTTGGAAGCCCCGGGGGCCACAATGATACTCACAGAACATGCTGAGGGCTGCAACTTCAGCGTGGTTGCACATACGTACAAATATATATGCAAATAGCTTCTTTCACCGACAGGCACGAATACAAAGATTAAGCCTTAAGCCGCAGCACCGGACCCAAACGTGGCCGGTTGAGCCAGTCAACACCTCTCAGGTTCTGCCCACAAGGCTAAGAAGCCAGCGCTTCCCACAATGCCCCGGCGCTCCCAGCGCCCTGGGGGCTAGAAACGCCAACACCCTGTCCCCGTCTGTTCCAGCCAGCCCGTCCGCTTGCGTCTTTTCAAAGCTCACGCCAGCTGGGAAATGCCCTGCCATTGTGGAGCATGCTCCCAGTGGAGGCCACGTTCAAACGATCCCGCCCGCAGGCCACGTGTTGAGCCCCACGCAAACCCAAACCGCCCCGCAGGCAGCAAACAAATGGGTCACATGTTGAGTAGCCCTGATCTAGAGAGATTATCAAGCCCAGCTCCTTGCACAGAGGCAGTACCAAGTAAACCTAGACCAACCTGACCTAGACCACCTGTTGTCTAACCTGTTCTTAAAAATGTCTAACAATGGGGATTCCGCAACCTCCCTTGGAAGCCTACTACAGCATTGAAGAACCCTGACGGATCATTGTCCTCTTTATAACAACCCTTAACATAATTGAAGACTTATCATATTCACTCTCCCCTCACTCAGTCTTCACTCAAGACTAAACATGCCCAGTGTTCCTAAACTTTCCTCATAGGAAAGGTTTTCTAAACTTTTTCTAAACTTTTTTCTTTTTTTTCTTTCCACTTTTTGTTTGTCCACTTCTTTCCTAAAGTGTGGTACCCTGGACTAGCCATCATACTCCAGCTGAGGCCCCACCAATGCTGAGTATAGTGGAACAATTACCTCTCCTGTCTAACAGATGACACTCTTGTTAATACACCCAGAATGCTATTAGCCTTTTTTACAATTGAATCATACTGTTGACCATATTGAATTTGCAATCCACAATACCAGTACTACCCCCTAGCCAGTTATCCTTACTGCAAATGCGGACTGTTAAGAGGCAGGTAATTGGGTCATCGTGTAGTCGATACAATGTGTATCGACTAAATGATTAGTCGATAAGGGAAGGCGCTCTGAAGGAGCTACCCTCACTGTGGCTCTGCAGTTTAAATGTCGTAAGAGCCTGTGTGCCCGGTTCTTACTACATTTAAACTGCAGAGCCAGAGCAGGTGTAGTTCCTGGACCCAGCACGAGCCGGCATTGAGCTGGGCTTGCTCAGTCCCGGCTCATGCTGATTCCAGCAGCTCCTGTCCGTGGTGGGTCCCAGTGGGAAGTGGGACCCACCATGGACAGGGGTTGCTACAGAGCAGCCTCCACAGGCCCCCCCCTGCACTGCTGCCTCTGTGGAGACAGTGCTGGGGGAACCAACTTTTAAGTCTGCTCCCCCGCCAGCACCAGCTCCTGCTTCCCCCCACTTGCTGCCTCTGATACAGAGGCAGCAAGAGGAGGGGAGAATGTGAGTAGTCGACTCAACTAATTAATCAACTACTCTTTTACATCCCTGGTTTGTAGTTGTGCATTTCCATTTTCCTTCCCAAATAAAATACTTTGTGGTTATCATTACTGAATTTCATATGGCTGATTTTAGAGAAATTCTCCAATTTATCCAGGTCATTTTAAATTCTAATCCTGCCCTCCAAAATGCTTGTGACTCCTCCCTGCCTGGTGCCATCCACAAATTTTATCAACCTAGTCTCCAGCTTCTCCAAAGTAGCTTTTAACTTTTTGAAATGCTGAATTGTTTTCATAGGTCTTATTCACAGTAATCATTCGGCTGCAGGCATCAGCGAAACAAAATCACAACTCATGTCTCCTTCTTTAAATTGACAGGGAACCTTGCATGATGTTTATTCAGATCACGGCAAAATAAAATTTGGGACATTTCTCCTCTCTTCAGCTATATCATTCCTTCCTTTTCCCATTTCTGCTACAGGCAGGCAAAGTAATACACCTGTTTAAAAAAAAAATAAAGAGGAAGCCCTGGAAGTTATTGGCTGAGATCAAAGAAAGAAGCCTTATAGTTATAAAAGAATAGTCAGTCTTCGGGGTAGGTGGGAGCGGAGAGATAGGACTAACCTGAGAATGAGATGTACTTATTATATCTATTCAGGCCCAGCCAAAGAGTTTGCAGGGCCCAAGGTGACATGTTGTGGTTGGCTGCTTCGCACGTCCCAGCAGCTCCCAGCCAGGGCAGCGAGTGAGTGGCCAGGCAGGCGCCAGGCACCACAGGGCCCAAAGCAACCCCCTTGCTCACCTTGCCCTCAGGCCAGGCCTGTGTCTATTTGTTCCTTTCTTCAGATCATTTATCTTTGTTGGAACCTCTCAGTGCTGGCAAGAGCCTACACGCTGTATCTCTTCTGTGAGAAACTAATAAATAAATAAAATAAGATACAATACAACCCAGAAGTGATGGGAACGGTTCCCAGAATACGTTTATCCTTGTCTGCATGATGGATTAAATACGATTTTTTTTTTGAACAGGTAAATGCAATTAGTGCCATGTGATGACAGGCTGAAGTGCATGTGTACAGCACCCACAGAGCATAAGCACTGAATACATCCTACTGGCTCTCAAAAAGGCGGACATTGAACCCAGCTGCGCCGCTATTCCTGTAAGGCCCGATAAGCTGTTCAGCAGAATCAGGGGACGTGTTCTTAATTCATCTTTCTGGAGATCTCTGTAGCGGCAAAGCAGCATTCCTGGCTGCTGGCCCACCCTGCGGTTCCTGATTCTCCACGGATACCGCAGCAGCCAAAACTTTGGGCATTATGGCCACCGAGGACAGCTTATTTCCCTGAGGCGGAGCTTGCGATGGTGACCTTCCCGGTATGGTAAATGAATTCAGGGCGATGAACTCAGCATGTCCAGTGTCTTCAGTGGTAGGTGACTCCCCGTGAAGGGCCACACACCCAAAGACAATGGACTGCCAAGACCGGCAGACCCACTGCAGAGCTCAGCCTGGAACAGCAGGCGGTTCAGTAATCTGACTCCCTAATTGAACTGTCATAAGAACGGGCACGCTGCGTCAGAGCAAAGGTCCATCTAGGCTGTTATCCTGTCTGCCGACAGCGGCCAAAGCAGGTGCCCCAGAGGGAGTGAACAGAACCGGGAATCATCCCTTGTTACTCATTCCAAGATTTTGGCAAACAGAGACTAAGGACACCATCCCTGCCTATCCTGGCTAATAAGTACTGATGGACCTATCCTCCATGAATATATCTAGCTCTTTTTGGAACCCTGCTAAAGTTCTGGCCTCCATAACATCCTCTGGCAAGGAGTTCCAGAGGTTGACTGTGCGCCGTGTGAAGGAAAACTTCCTTTTGTTTGTTTAAAACCTGCTACCTATTAATTTCATTTGGTGATCCCTAGTTCTTATGTTATGGGAGCAAATTAAATAACTTTTCCTTATTCACTTTCTCCACACCTGTCATGATTGTATAGACTTCTATCCTATCCCCTTTAGTCTCCTCTTTTCTAAGCTGAAAAGTCCCAGTCTTTTTAATCTCTCTTCATATGGGACCCGTTCCAAACCCCTAATCATTTTTGTGATCGTCCATAAAACTGCACAAATTCCAGCTGCTTATTGCCCTCTGCAGAGGGTTCACTGAACAGAGCAGAGCTGAGGTCTGTATCATGCTATAAAAGACACTGCTAAATAGGAAATTGTTTGTTACCATACCATAAACTGTGTGAGTGCTCCACCGCTTTTCATAACAAAGGACCCCATTCCAGACACAAGCTCCCAGAACAAGCGGCAACAAACAGGGAAGGGCAAGTCCTTCGTTCTCCCTCATGATCAGAGGTGAGACCCCGCCCCACTTCCAGTCTCCAGAGAGATCAGAGTTATGGGAGAACTCTTGTCCATGTTGCCTCACGTCGACTAGCAGCTGAGGGATGGGGACTGGGCTATGTTTTTTAAAGACCATCCTCTGGACAACCAGAATCTGCCCGTCTCCTGTTTTGGGGCTGCACATGGTGTCACTGTGTATACCGGGGGCTGGAGAGGTCGAGGCTAACAGAACAGAAGAGTAACTCAGGGGCGGGTTCATTTGCCCAAATTCTCTTCTCACCCCCAGAGTGGCTTTTGGCCCGCCCGCAGAAGACCATCTCTCTGCCTGAAGAGACTGGTGGGATGCCAAGTTGGTACCCATGGGCTTTCAGCCTCCCCATGCAGCTTCAACTGACAACCTTTGGTGGTGAAACTGAAAATCTGTGTCATTCCACCATTCGCAATTGGCCTCACACCGATCATACTACAGGGTACGCCTAGCGGTTTAGTGGTACGTCTCCGTCTTATTCATTTACCAGTAACTATCATTTCGACTCCTTTATGTGGCAGCCACACACTGACATATTTGGTTACTCCTGAAGAACAGGCAGGAGTCTGTATCGAATGTGCCGTTTCTGCCTCTTACTTACCAACACAATAGCCCACAAGGTTGAGGTACTGCTCCTCCTTGCAGCTAGTCCTGCACTTCCCACGCACAAGTGTGGCATGCGGGTGGCAGGTTATGCAGTCAGAGTCTGAAGGACCGTGGCAGCTTTTGCAGGACGGATGGCAGGCTGCATAGGAAAACAGCACTTGTGGTTAAGACAATCAAGCACTTCAGCAAAACAAGCTACGTATGTGTCTCAAAGAGAGAGAAAGTGAGTATCACAGGGTCGAATTCTCCATTGCCCACCACCTTGTGTCATCATTTATACCTGTGCAATGAGGATGTAAATTGCTACCAGAGGTGTAAGTGACGAGGGAATTCTGATCTAGAAGGATTTTACTCCCTCTCCTCTTTTGACTACCCAAGGTGCAAGCAGCAGGAATTTAAGATCTTGTTGCTTGTACTCTGCATAAAGAAAAATCTAAATCCACATAAAATAAACAGATGATTCTCTCTCTTCCAGCATATGTGTGTATGTGTATATATATAAATATACACACACACACACACACACACACACACACAAATACATGCACTAGGGATGTTAGATTTCGATTAATCAGCTAACCAAATAGTCGACGAAATTTCCATCGACTACTCGATTAGTCAAAAAGGGGGGGCGCTCGCTATCCCGCTGCATCTCTGCCTTTGAAATGTACAAGAGCCGCCTACGGCTCCTGTACATTTCAAAGGGAGAGATGCAGCAGATGAGACCCTGCTGTTTCCCCCGCTGTGCCTCTCTGCTCCCCCCGTCTCCTCCATGGAGACGGTGTCGGGGGAATGGCTTTTAAGCCAGCTCTCCCCAGTGCCAGCTCCTGCTGCCCCAGCCCTTGGTGCCTCTGATGGTAGCAAAGGTTGGGGGGGAGAGCGACTAGTTGAGTAGTGACTCAACTATCCAACAAGGTTATTGGGTAGTCGAGTAGTTGCTTACCTCCCTAATAAAGCATAGCGGGGGGTGGAGCGGGAGGATACATGATGCCCTGGTATAAAAGTTTTACTAGTATTAGTTTGGAACGGCCACATCACTCATGAATGGGGAAGCCAGGAACGATTTAGAAGGGTGTCTTCCAAACTCAGATCAATAAAATCTAAATACAATGCTACACAAAAAACTAACAGAAAACCACTCCAGAAAGAGATTAAGCGTGTTCTAAAATATTTTATTGAGATAATGTTTTCCCTCCTCCTACATATATAGCCAGGAACCTCTGAGGGAAATAAAAATATGCTGAGACTCATGATATGTAAAAAGCTCTAAAATTACCTTGAAAACAGCTTTCCTATGGAGCTAAAATGCAACTTCAGAAGCATAACATCATTTCATGATCTCCCCAGACTAAAAAGAACTGTTGGATCTCTATGGAAAGCTAGGAATCTCCCATTTAATATAAAATCAAGCTCCTCCTACTAGCCCTCAAAGGTCATCACCACCTATGTCTGACTGAGCCTCTTGCTCATTATTATTCAGAATCTGGTAAAAATGGAATGAAACACTTTCAAGGCTGCAAAAATCTAGTAGACACAAGTTATATGAACATTACTCCTTGTTCCTGTTTCAAGGCTGCAGATATTCTATGCTGGTGAAGTATGAGGTGAGGTAGTTTTCTATATAACTGTGTTTTCCACTTACACATTAATCATAGAACACTAGAACTGGACGGGATCTTGACAGGTCGAGTCCAGTCCCCTGCCCTCACGGCAGGATCCAGTACCGTCCACTCTAGACCATCCCTGATAGATATCTATCTAACTTGCTCTGAAATATCTCCAGAGATGGAGATTCCACAACCTCCCTAGGTAACTTATTCTAGTGTTTAACCGTCCAGACAGTTAGGAAGTTTTTCCTCGTGTCCAGTCTAAACCTCCCTTGCTGCAATTTAATACCATTCCAGAATCAGACACATTGCAATGCACCATACACTTAGCCATGATCTCCTAGATGGCAGTGCAGAACACGGAAATCAATGTAATGTTTATAATCACTTGCCTAATAAACACATTTATAGAGTATTTCTTGGAAAAAATCCAATAAATACAACACAGGATTTCAGACTTCTCCAATTGGGAGAACTCCAACTCAAAAATAACCAGCTCATCAAAAGAAATTTAATATTTCTGAAAATATCTATCCCAATACACATTTATGGACATTGGCTGAAAACTGATAAAACCAGTCGATGACTTTCATATGATGTCTTAGGGACACATCACGTTTAAAGTCTCTGCTGCCGCCTGCCGCCTCCCCCCTCCCCACCTTCTTGGGGTCAGCAACTAATCGTGAAAGATTGCACCAAATCACCTGATTTTGGCTTAGTTGGGTACATAGGAATTCATTGTGCCATTCAGCCAGAGCAATGGATTCTGGTAATCTGATTATATTAGATTAAATAGCTTGGATGAAAGCTGTGAACTGGTTGGCTGAAGAGGTGTATAACTCATAAATTATACTGTAGCTGATGCACACATGAGAAATATAACATCCTTCTCTAGTCTGGTAACTACTCCTACTTAGAACATGTGTTTTCTCACCCAATTGCACAATGCCCTACTTGTAAAGTCCAGTGCTACAGTAAACTATGGATTACAAATAATAATCTAATTGACACTCATACAGTAACAATATGTTTTTCTAGCCTTTTGGTCCATTGAGCACAAATCATTCAAATACTCTTAAAATCTAGCTGCATATTGTCACTCTCATTTTCCATTATTAAGCCTAGGCTTAGTGGGTAGTTGAATTGACTACTTGC
This sequence comes from Apalone spinifera, assembly GCA_030068395.1. Taxonomy (NCBI): domain Eukaryota; kingdom Metazoa; phylum Chordata; order Testudines; family Trionychidae; genus Apalone; species Apalone spinifera. The sequence continues at coordinate 8,999,695 of JANRFK010001234.1, read as the reverse complement.
ATTCCCACCGGTTGCTGCCTCTGTATCAGAGGCAGCAAGGGGGGGAGCAGGAGCTGGTGCTTGGGGGAGCCGGCTTAAAGGCCGGTTCCCCCCAGCACTGTCTCCGTGGTGGGGAGGGAGCAGGGACGCAGAGGCACAGTGCAGGAGTCGGTGCAAGTTGGGACTGCTTCAGTCCCAGCTCGTGCCAGGTCCTGCACTGCACTTCTGCCTTTTAAATGTAGTGAGAGCCAGGTGGCTCTTACTATATTTAAAAGGCAGAGCCGCAGCAGGGTTAGCTCCCAGGGGCCGCATAAGCTGAGACTGCTGCCACCTGTCACCTATTACATTTAAACTGCTGAGCCACAGTGGTGGATAGCAAGCAACCCCTCCTTATGGACAAATCGAGTAGTCAATGGAAATTCTATTGACTGCTCAATTAGCTGATTACCTGCAATTTAATGTCCCTATTCCAGCTACATCTTGTCTACACACAGAGCATTTGATGGTTCTCTTAGAGACATTCTGGAATATTCTTTAAAAACAAGAATTGGTCCTTGGCACCTTAGGGGTACGTCTACACTGCACGCTTATTTTGAAATAAGTTATTCCAGAATAGTTATTCCGAAATTGCTTATTTCCAAATGGCACATCTACACTGCCGGGAAGCCTCAAAATTAGTCCGAGGCAGGCTTCCCTAATGTACATGTGCTATCTCGATTTAGAGCCCCCAAAGGCACTGGGGAAGAATATTTTAGAATGGTCCTGGTGAGGGACTATTTTGAAATAGCAGCTGTACAGCATCGACACACGCCTTATTTCGAAATAGCTATTTCAGAACAGGTGTTATTCCTCGTAGCATGAGGTTTACAAATTTCGGAATAAGCCGTCCATTATTTTGAAATTATTTTGAAATAACGTAATGGCTGTGTAGACGCTCACATTGATACTTGGAAATAATGCTAGTTATCTCGAAATAATGGTGCTGTGTCAATGCACCCTAAGAGACTTAACAAATATATATATAAAAGTTTCAAAGGGGTAGCCATGTTAGTCTGTAACTGGAAAAAAACTTAAAAACAACAAATAGTCTTGCAGCACCTTAGAGACTAACAAAAAATGTAGATGGTATCATGCGCTTTCGTGGGCACAGCCCACTTCTTCAGATGCATGGAGTTTAAGGGGTCAGTCCAGTTTTAAAATAAAGAGCACAGAGAAGGGTAGGGGGCAAGAGGACGAAAGAGAAGAAAAAAAAGGGAAAGAAATTGTCAATTAGCGTGTCCATGCTAAATGAAGCTGATAGGAACACTCTAAGTAACCTTTGTTTGGTTTTTTTATGTCAGTAGAGTGTGGAATGTAACGGGTCATCCAGCCAATGTCTTTGTTTAGACTTTTGTTGTAGGAATCAAACTTGTAAATGAAATTAAGTTCTGTAAATTCCCTGTTGAGCTGGCTTTTGAAATAGGTTTGAAATAATATGGTGACTTTGAGATCCATTAATGAGTGCCCAGGCACAAATCCACTTAAGCCTAGCTTTGCTCATTCACTCCACTGTTTCACATGTGCATTGAAATTGTAAGCTCTTTAGAGAAGAGACTAAGGCCACAGTCTTGCAATGCTCTATCCACTGGACAATACTGCCTTAAAAAATAATCCTTCTGACCACAAAGTCCTGCGTGAGCACTACACAGTACATTAAAGAAGCCTTCCCATGGGATGGTGGCTAGGGACACCTATTGCAACAATATACAGACTATTGCAACAATATGCAGCGTATTTTCACTTCAATCCAGTACAGCAGAGCAGGTTATAAATTTTATTTAACATCTCTCTTTCTCTCTGGTAAAATAATCCAGCTGCTGAAGCTCTACAGTATGAGTCTCTCCTGAAATTACTGAATAGCCTCCTGTAACCTGACAGCGTATCTAATTGCACTGAACTGTTCAAGCAGTAAGATGCCGCAGTATTTACACTGTAGCTCTCCATGCTAGTCACTGACCGTAGCAAACACCATTCTGTCTGTACAATCCTTCCGGGCACTCCGAGAAGCACTTGCCATCAAGCAAGACGTGGGGGGAAGAGCAGGCCGTACAGTTGTGCAGAGTCTTCCCCGTGCACGTTGAGCATGAATAGTGGCACTCTGCAGGAAAAAGAAAAAAAAGGGGGGAAGACAAATTAGTTTCCAGTCTGTTGCTGCCAAGGACTGAGATGATTTCATTCCCCCGCTAGCTCGCCGTTTCCCTTAAGCAATCAGACCTGCGCTCAGCAGGCTTCTCTGCCAGTGAAAGGCCATAATACGGGAAAGGTATAAATCCTGTGTTCCGGAAATATTTAAAGAACGCAACCACAAGTAATTGCTTTTAACCCACCTCTCTCCCTCAAAGGCCGCGCTTGCATTCTCAGAACAGGAGATTTGGGTGCATGCTGCTGTCTTGGTCACATCTGCACTTACAAGCTTACAGCGCCACAGCTGTACCGACGTAGCTGTGCCGCCATAAGAGCGCTCACATAGCTGCATTATGCCAGTGACCGGGAGCTCTGCTGTTCGCAGAATACAAGCAACTCAGTGAGCAGCGGTGGCTGCATCAGCGGGAGAGACTCTTCCACCGACACAGTGCTGTGCTCAACAGCACTTATGTTGGCAAAACTTACGCTGCTCCGGGATTTTCCCCACCCTCAGAGTGACAAAAGTTTTGCTGACTGAAGTGCTAGGGTAGAAATGTCCTTATATCTTTCCCATCCTTGGAATACCAACAGATCTCTGCCCTCCCACAGGAGCAGCACACTGTGAAATCATCCATCACTCGCTCCACACACACTGCATGTCTGCCTTTCCCTTCACGCCAGTCTATGGCCTTGCTCCAGCTTCTGTCTATGGCAACACCACCAAGAGCCTTAATGGTGGGGCTAGACACTTGATTTCTCAGCTAACAAGGTAAATCAGCCCAGGTTAACACGACTGGCCAGCCTGAAATAAGAGTCAGGGAGAGCAGAAATAAATCTCTGCAACATGCACAGTCAATGACCCTATGCTTCTGCACCTCAAAACAGGGCAAATGCAACCCTGCTTATTACCCATTTATATTAGAGCAGTGACTACAGCCAAGATCTGAGTCCCACTGTTTTAGGCACCGTAGAAGACAAAGTCTGTGGCCGGCAGGGACTCCCTGCGTAGCTGGAGTCAGCATATCTTCAGGCTTGGCGGCGTCCCCACAGCGGGAGGCTGACGGGAGCAAACATCCCGATTGGCTTCCCTTACTCCTTGCAAAGGAGGCGTACTGGATGTCAGTGGGGGCACCCTCTGAGTTTGATTTAGCGAGTCTTAACTAGATGGATCAATCGAGTCTTAACCAGACTCGCTAAATCGAACTCCGAAAGCTCAATTGCAGCAGCAGCGATTTTCCTTTTAGTGTAGACAAGGTCTAAGAGCTTACAGTTTAAAAGACAAAATGGACAAAGGATGGGAAGCAACAGGCCCCAGGAGGTGAAGGAACATGCCCATGGTCACTCAGTGGGCCAGGAGCAGAGCTGGGAGTTGCACCCAGTGATCCTGATTGCTAGGGTGGTGCCCTTTTCCATAGGACCACACAGCCTCTGGTGCAGCTAATCCCCCAGAAATCAAGAGGTACTCTAGGGATCAACGTTGTCAGGGAAATTTCAAGCGTTCAGACTGTACAAGAATGTTTCTGTGGATACCTAAGACATCCAAATCTGTATGGAGAGAAATTTTAAAGCCCGACCTCTCAAACAGTAAATAGGCAAATTTTGCCTATTTACAGGCATTCATACATGTCAATGGCAGAGTCTGCATTGTGAGAAGGGTGAATAAGCAACATCCAACAAGTTACTTTTAGAGCCAAGACCCAGTTAGAACTGGGGCTCCTAATTCCACAGCCACACACCTACGAGCCCTGTAAGAACAGCACTTTGCCCTCACTGTGGCCCCTGGCACACGTTGTCAAGGCAAATTCATTAAACCCAAGATGATTCAGTTTACTGTGCCAGGTTCTAAAATCAGCACCTTCTAATGAAATTGTTTTAGAAATATTCCATCCTACATTGCAGTAGACTCTTTGGCCATGTCTATACTTATCGCACCAGAGATCAATCTTCTGGTATTTGATTTAGTGGGTCTAGTAAGGACCCAGTAAATTGAATGCTGAGGGCACGCCGGTTGATGTCAGTACTCCTTGATTCATGAGGAGTAAGGGAAGTGAGCAGGAGCATTTGCTCCACTCAACGTCCCGCTATGGAGACAGCACCAAGCTTAGCTTAAGATAGGTCGACTCCAACTACTGACGTAAATAGTGCTGTGACAACTTCCACCTGCTGAAGACCTGTCTCTCAAAAATTAAGAATCAAGAGAAACAACAAGCCCTAGTTATCCCTCCTCATGCACAGAACTGCAATCATGATGAAAACAAGGTCTGGAATTTTACTTGGGGGGGGGGGGGGAAGTAGTTTTTTCCAAAGTAAAATACTTTGGAAAAAGTAGTTTCAAGAGTGATTGAATTATGTATTTGCAACTGGCACAGAAAACACTTAAGAGACGTTCTCTTCTCTGGTTTGCCTCTCAATCGCTTAAATCTATATACATGCCAATTCCTTTTGTTTGGCGCCAGTGCGGCTGAGTGTAAGACGGATACAAACCCAACGCTGGCGCCTTTAAGAGGCAAACCAGAGCCCACTACTTGTTACAGCCTGTACAGCTGATTGTTTTGCACAACGGCCTAGTGCTAACAATGCATTTTTCTCTTTTAAGCACCTTTAAGGCATGAAATGACCCGCCAGCAAATTTCAGTGGAACTAATCTACTAGATGAGTTTTATGTTACAGTCATTGGCAGCAGCTTGTATGGGTGTCGGGAGGGGAACACTCCGATTAGCAGAATATGTTGTACACTGTAGAATAACTAGCCTATGAGAATGCTCATTCTGTGTAGGGACTCCAGGACTCTTTCTAAAGGGCTGTCATTTCACTTTCAACTCCAGCTGGAGATGTCATTCCCAGATGAGGCAGATATGCCTGCGCTGATTCTGATCAAGCAATGCTCTACAACTTGCGGCGCAGGCATGAGAGGTGGGCGGGACAAGCTAGCTGTCCTGAGTGCATCTCTAGGGTTTCAGATGGGATTGTACTCAAGCGGTTAGTCCGTCCCGCTGCAGCTTTTAGCACACTAGCCTGTGCAAGCAGGCCTGCTTGAGGTCTGCTTGGTAATTCCACACCCCCACTCCAGCGTGCACATCTCCTAAGTCTGAGGGTGGGCTGAGCTGGTTTCCAGGAATCGACAGTAACCTCTTCACCTGCCCTGCCTGCACTACAAGAAAAGTGGCTGCATCAAGCCGTGCCATGTGCGCACACGCATGCAAAGCTGTCTCGAGCTTTATACCCCCTTTGGTTCTACTAACGGGCAGCAATATTCAGTGCAACATTCGTGCTTTGGGTTTGGCTGCAATGTGCAATGGCTTCTCCTCAGCACGGCTGGGAAGGCACAAGCATTCTCTCCGTCCTCCTAACTCCATCCCGCAATGCAAGGCCTTCTCTTTGGTATTTACCTAAAAGTCTGTGTTCCTGGTCACGCTGCTGGATGTTATGGGATGGATCCTTCAGGGTGCCCAGAATGCATTAAGCTAGCAATGGCTGAGAGATGCACTGGATGTAGACTTGCTAAAAACAGTTCTTTTCAAAAGCAGCACTCATAGAATCACAGGGTTGAAAGAGACCTCAGGAGGTATTTGAGTCCAACCCCCGGCCCAAAGCAGGACCACCCCCAATTCAATCATCCCAGCCAGGACTTTGTCAAGCCAAGACTTAAAATCCTCTAGGGATGGAGATTCCACCATCTCCCTAGGTAACCCATTCCAGTGCTTCCCTACCCTCTTAGTGAATTAGTTTTTTTCCTAATATCCAATCTAGAACTCCCCCACTGCAACTTGAGACCATTGCTCCTTGTTCTGCCATTTGTTACCACTGAGAACAACCTCTCTCCATCCTCTTTGGAACCTCCCTTCAGGTAGTTGAAGGCTGCTATCAAATTCCCCCTCACTTTTCTGTAGACTAAATAAACCCAAATCCCTCAATCTCTTCTCATAAGTCATGTGCACCAGCCCCCTAATAATTTTTGTTGCCCTCCACTGGACTCTCTCCAATGCGTCCACATCCTTTCTGTAGTGGGGGCCCCGAGAACTGGATGCAATACTCCAGATGTGGCCTCACCAATGCCGAATAAAGGGAAATAATCACTTGCCTAGTTCTGTTGGCAATATTCCTCCTAATGCACCCTAATATGCCATTAGCCTTGGCTACATGGGCACACTGTTGACTCATATCCAGCTTCTCATGCACTGTACTCCCCAGATCCTTTTTTGCAGAACTGCTGCTTAGCCAGCCAGTTTAAACTCCTGTTAACCTGCTTCAGGGAAAAGACAATTTCTGCGGCCCCTGTAACAATTTCCAGACTCGGGGCTTTCTCCTGCTCCAACTGAAGTCACTAGTGAAACTTCTACCTTTGCGTTCAGTGGCATGGGAACATCAACACAAACCTACCCTAGGATCCATAAAAACATCCCCAAACCTGCCAGAGTCCCTGCACATTTTCAGTAATTGAAACCAAATTATTCTGTATTAATAATTGAAACCAAGTCATTCGGCCGGCTCTTTTCCTCACCTCTGCACACTCCGGTGTTCTCGAGGTAGAACTGGGCTTTGCACTGAGGAAGACAGGTGCCGTACGGTGCTTCCTCAAGGGGCTGTCCAGGCTGTAATACCTCCTCTGGCTTCCTGCACTGGGTGCAGTGAGAGATCTCCGGGCCCACACAGGCACGGCAAGATGGATGGCAGTCTATAGAAGAGCAATGGACTATGAAGTCATAGATCAAGGGACGGCATCCTTAACCTGACAGAAGCCGGATAATCTCCACACAGACAATAGAACCCTGACATCAGAATGAGAGATGGCGGGAAAAACCGATAAATCGTCGTGTTCGACCCACCTCTGAGTGCTGGACTGCTCCTGACAGCAGACCCTGCAGAGCATTATGCGGGGGTGGGTTTCTCTGCAACACCAGCCAAACTCTACTCCCATTAAAGTCAATGGGAGTTTTATCACCCATTTCAGGGGGAGCAGAATTAAGCCAACGCATCTGCAAATCCCACCCTATGATTTTAAATGAGTTAACTAATGGGGTGTGCGCAGCCTTCTTTGGGAAACGGCTCCACAGTCGGATTTGTTTTATATCATGAAATGGTGATGGTAGATTTGGAATCTTTTCCCAATTAAAAAATAAGACATTTCTTTAAAGTACTGAAGGAGGGAGCACTGCAGCCCAGTGTTTTACGCAACTCAATGTTCCTTTTACCTGTAGAGCTGCACAAAAACCCACATTGTTTTCTTGGGAAAGCTGGGAGGCAGGCCTGCCAATGGAAGGGGGGGGGGAGGAAGAGGCATATGTCCCAGAGCCCGGCGATTTAAAAGGGCCTGGGGCTCACAGCTGCTACATATCCGGACCTTTTAAATCGCTGCCAGAGCTCCGTGTTACGTGCTCTGTGCGGTTCTACGGGCTGGGGGGGGGGTGCTGCCATCAGGGTGGTGCTGACGGCTGGCTGCTCCCTGCCTTGCCCTTTCTGCCAAGGCCCCACTGCTTCCAGTAGTGCAGAGCCAGGAAGCATGCCGGGGGGCCAAGCAAGACTGTTGGTTCCCCTGCTGAGGGGAGAGGGAGAGGAGGGGAAAATGATGGGCTTGAAGGGTTTATGAGACGTGTAAACTACGTCCCCTGAACATTCACACTTTCCCTCGCAGCCCAGGGGGAATTGTCTTTGGCCTTAACAAATCCACCAAACGTTCATGTGAAATGGTATGCGCTTTGAACTGTCATCAGAAAAATACAGGAAACACTCCCTGTTGGCCCAGTGTGACAATACAATGGGTGAGGAAATCTCCAGGGGAACAAATCCTGAGGAAGCGGGGTAATAAAAAAAAAAAACAGTTAAGATAACGAGTGAGTTTATTTGTTTGGGGGAAGGGAGAAAATGGGGCAAAAAGTGGGAATTTCACACACCCTGTGTTACTTCAGTCTAAGGAAACAGGCTGAAGCATCAGCTGCTTTACACCAGCACAGCTTCTCTGAAGAGAATGGAATTGTCACCGACTTCCAGTTACTGAGGGCCTGGTTCCAAACCCGTAGCTTACCTTTGCAGACGTGGTGGTCGTGATAAAAGCCCTCTCCGCAGGCTGGAACGCACTGGCCCTGCCGCAATCCCAGAGAACGGGAACAGGAAGTGCACTGAGTGGCCAGTGGTCCAAGACAAGTGGCACAAGAATCATGACAAGCTGCCAGAGAAAGAAAAAGCGCATAATTGGGATAGCATATTTAGCCGGCTTATGTTCATAAGAACATAAGAATGGCCATACTGGGTCAAACCAAAGGTCCATCTAGCCCAGTATCCTGTCTGCTGACAGTGGCCAATACCAGATGCCCCAGAGGGAGGGATCACAACAGGAAATCTTCACATGATCTCTCCCCTGTTACCCACCTCCTGAAAAACAGAGGGTAGGGATACCATTCCTACCCCTCCTGGCTAATAGCCATCAATGGACCTACTCTCCATGAATCTATCTAGCTCTTTTTTGAACCCTGTTGAAGTCCTAGCCTTCACCACATCCTCTGGCAAGGAGTTCCACAGGTTGACTGCGCTGAGTGAAGAAAAACTGCCTTTTGTTTGTTTTAAACCTACTGCCTATTAATTTCTTTTGGTGACCCCTAGTTCTTATATTGTGGGAATAAGTAAATAACTTTTCCTTATTCACTTCTTCCACACCAGTCATGAGTTTATAGACCTCTATCACATCCTGCCTTAGTCTCCTCTTTTCTAAATTGAAAAATCCAAGTCTCTTTAATCTCTCTTCAGATGGAACCGGTTCCAAATTCCTAATCATTTTTGTTGCCCTTTTCTGAACCTTTGCCAATATATCTTTTTTGAGATGAGGCGACCACATCTGTATGCAGTATTCAAGATATGGGTGTGCCATGATTTTATATAGAGGCAATAAGATATTTTCTGTTTTATTCTCTATCCCTTTTTTAATGAGTCATGTATCATGCAGCCATCTCTCAATCTGTATTCCACTCTATTCTGCCACATGTTCAAATAACGATAGTGAGGATAATAAAGGACGAGAAAAAATACTTCCCTCTTACACAGTGCTTTTCACGCAGAAATCTCAAAACGCTTTGCAAAGAGGATCATTTAAAACAATCTACCAATTAACTGGATAGCTTAAAACTCAAATCCCCCGTCTTCTCAAACAAACCTGTACCGTACCCACTTGCAAAAGAAGGTGAGCTCAAGAATGTGCCCTGAACATCATCAGAAAGGCCCCACAAGAAGTGCCAAGCAGAAATGCCTCTCACCTCTGCATCTCTGAGTGCTGTCTGCATAATACCCGCCGGGGCATTCTGAAATGCATTTCCCACGGTGTAACACCTTCTCTGACGCACAGGTTAAACACACGGGTTGGACTGAAGAACACGTTTCGCAGGACGGGTCACACGCTGTCAAAGAGGACAGTTCATTACTGAAAGGCACCTTGTTACGAAAGAAACAGCAGTGTTATCAGTCTGGGGGTACATATACCATATAGCACAACAGTGCCATGTCTAGCTCCCTTGTCATACAAACACTTTCAAATGTGACAGTAAGTCGCACCCTTCCTCTGGCCTTTCACTGCATGCCTAGTAACATGTCTGAGTGAAGACAGGACAGAACTCTAATTGCCCTACAGAACTAGTGGGATTCAGAGGGACACAGAAGCAGCAGCAGCTGCTCTCCACTAGGGCTATCACGAAGGGCGTTGCATTGATGTTACAGCAACGGTGGAAAACGGTCAGTAGAGTCAGCGAGTCATGGCATCTGGACACGCTGCAAACCCTAACAGCTTCCTCTTCTCGGGAATGGTAGAGAAAAAGGCGTATGCCCCATTGGCTCCCTGCCCAGATAAATGGCTAGCAATGTCCACAATCTCCATTTTCCATTAGAAAGAGACTTGAGAGTTAACACCCCATGGATGTCAAGGGCGGGAGACCACAGCTCTCTTTCACACGCCCTGACTGCAGCAGACGTTCGTTTGCATTCAGTTCCCATTTGGACTGGGTAGAGTTTCTACAAGGGCAGCTGAACACTTACAGATGAGACACGGACGACGATTCATGACTGCAGCGTTAGCGACATTCAGCCACATTTACAGAAGCAAGACCATAAAATAACTGAGAAAACTGACACTCCAGAGGTCTTCTGCCTTCGAACTGCACAGCTGCAGTGGATGGCTGCACATTAGCCATACCGCACCTGAACTTACAACATGACCGGAAGGAGGTTGGATGTCATCAAGCTGATCAGACAAGAAAAATTTGAGCTGCGGGACATGTGGATTGGAGGAGCAGAGGAAGTTTTGAAAGGGCTGAGTTGTTACTGTTCATTATGAAGTGAGGTTATGGTGCTTTGCACTACACCGACGACGATGAACTACATGGATGCAGAGCAAGTCCCTAACGTTCATGAGTTGCTCCAGTTCATCTCACTTGGGTTAGCAGAGGCAACATGCTTGCTATCAGGGCTTGTACAGTGCAGCAATGACCACGTACTCAACACCACTGCCAATTTCCTTCCAGTAGACGGGACCTTAAACTCTTAGGGTGGGCAATTATCCCGTATCTGCCTACTACAAGGTTTCTTGCACCTCATCTGAAGCAGCTGGTAGCAGCCCTTGTCAGAGATAGGCTAGTGCACTAGAGGGACCTTAGTTCTGATCCAATCTGATAACTCCTATGTTTTTTCTCATTATCTGCCCAGTTCTACCATCCTCTGAAGACTAACATAAGACCATAAGAGCGGCCATACTGGGTCAGACCAAAGGTCCATCTAACCCAATGTCCTGTCTTCTAACAGTGGCCAATGCCAGGTGCCCCAGAGGGAGAGAACAGAACAGGTAATCATCATGTGATTCATTTCTGTTGCCTATTCCCCGCTTCTAACAAACAGAGGCTAGGGACACCATTCCTGCTTATCCTGGTTAACAGCTATGGATGGACCTAACCTTCCCTGAATTTACTGAGTTCTTTTTTGAACCCTGTTAAAGTCCCATTCTTCACAACATCCTCTGGCAAGGAGTTCCACAGGTTGACTGTGTGCTGCATGAAGAAATACTTCCTTCTATTTGTTTTAAACCTGCTACCTATTACTTTCATTTGGTAACCCCTGATATTCTTTGCCCCTTTTCCTTTCTTTGGCCTTCCAACAGATTCCCCCAAATCATATCTGTGCCAGAGGCATTGTTCAGTCACCGAGCTGTGGATTACTGCACAACTTCAAGCAACCTGCTGGCAAAGGTCATCCCTCTTTCCACAATCAAATGGATTTGTCAAGCCCAAAGAATCAACTCACTTTTGCTTTCATACTGCTCAATGAAGGGAATAGCCTTAAACCTTTCAGCATCTGATCAGTTTAAATCAACTAGTAATCTTATAAACAAGTAGCAGAACTTCTCACAACATATTTGGAGGCTGGATACACAACATACTGATTCTTTTCTGCAATGCACGTGCAAAGTTCATGCCAGAAAACAAAGAGAATTAGGGAGTTACCATGGCAGATTCCATTCTTCATATAAAAGCCGTGACTACAGCTGGCCACACAGAGGCCGGCATTTAAAACACGAGACCTGTCTTTGCAGGCCAAGCAGTTGTTGTCAGCAGACCCCCAGCATGCAGAGCAGGACTCGTGACAAGCTGAAAAGAAAAAGAGGAACAGGTTAATGAACAACCCAACAGTCACTGATTTTTTAAAAATGAGTTTTGTAGCAATTCGCCTATTTTACTTTCACTCCTAAAACAACATGGGCATTTTGTAGCAACTAAAAATCATGGGTGTACTGAGTTTGGTACGTTTAGCTGGGCTGGTCACACTTTTGGGGAACTTCATTTACATCCCAATTTTGCATCTGCAAAATAGCTAAGTGCAAATGAGAATAGTGCCTGCGGCTACAATCGAGGCGTGCTGGAAAATCTTTGTATTGATAGAGCATGGATCAGGAGTCATGCTTCACAATGCTACGTGGAAACACTCTGCCCTGAATTGTTTACAAAATAAACTGACAGTTCTGCAACCAGATCTTTGCAGGCAGACCCTGGTCACAGATCCAGTGACATTAAAGGAACTACATGAGAGCACAAAGATCCATCCATAACTAAGGAAATTGCTCCTGGCAAAAAAAAAAAAAAAAAAAAAGAGGCCACCTTCTGAAAATGATTTTTACTGTGCTGTAAAAACTCTACAGTGGGGGCTATGAGCTACTGAACTCCACTCCCAGACTGATTTTGTCTGGATGGGGAAGGAATGACCCCATGGAATGCTGGGTACTGGAGGGAGGAGGGGGGGACGGGACAGGTGGAAAACGTCTCTTGGTGGCAAGTTCCGCGTAAAGCACACATTGTGCACTCTGATTCTTTTCCCTTAGATGGCCAAAAGAATAGAAACACCCCTATTACTCTGAGAACTCTCAAACCTCCATCTTTGGGCAAATCCTACGCCAAGGCCAGCACCCAGTAACTGTTTGGTTATTCCTGAAATATATTATATGTACACACTATTCAGGCAATGGGTATGTCCTCTCCTGAGCAGATGATGCAAGTGCAGGCACATACAAAACGAGAGCAACCTTTCAGCATGCTAATTTTTTTGCACAGAAATAAATGACTGAATGGGGCTAAGCCCTGCTCTGTTACAGAGCTGAGAGAACCAATTCACTATGGCTGTGTCTATACTGCCCCCGTTTTGCGCAAAAAATATGCGAATGAGGCAAAGCGTGGAATATCGCCACGCCTCATTTGCATAATTAACGAGGCTCCGTTTTGCACAAGAGGCTTTTGCGCAAAAACCCCCTCGCATAAGAGCTGTTCTTCCTGAAAAAAATGCAGAAGAATGCTCTTGTGCAAGAGGGGGGCTTTGTGCAAAAACTGAGCCCTGTTAATTATGCAAATGAGGTGCGGCGATATTCCACGCTTCACCTCATTTGCATATTTCTTGCACCAAACGGGTATAGTATAAATATAGCCTATGAGTTTCACTGAGGGGAAAACCTAGTCCACTCTGGTTAGCCTTTTATGGTATTTGTGTGTTAAATCGTGCTGCCAATACTCCCACAACCTGTGCAAATTACAGTTCTTTTAGACTTAGATTTTTTCTCTGATTACACCCAAATATATTTGAATGATGTTCTCAACTTTCTAGCTTCACAAGGCATGTTTGTGCTTGTATTCCCACCCACTGAAAGGTGGGGTGAAACAAAATCCTTACGCCTATGTCCTGAACATGCTGACATTCACGAAGGCCACCTCTTAAGAAAAACACAACTGCATTTGTCATTTGTAAAGTAAGATGCAACCCTCAAGTACGGTTGTGCAGGAGGTTCTGCGGTCACGTTCACATCCCCTCCGCAGCAACCGCATTCAGAAATTCCAACTGTGTCTGAAAGCCATTTCTAACGCTGAAAGAGCTGCAGTTATGGTACCAGGACTGCATCCCATGCAGAAATCAGGATGCAACAATAACAACTCACGAGGAAATAACTGATTCATGCGGGGGAGCTTAAATGTCATTTAAAGGAGGGAGAACACAGAACATTCGTTTAAAAAAAAATCGAACAGATCCATCGCATGCAGCGATTTGCCTAGAAATAGATGAGAACCGTCTCGTTTTCCATAAAAGAAGAACATGGCCTAATCTTGGCGGGCCAGTGAGGACTGAGTGAAGGAGCAGATAATTGAATGAGAGAGAAAGGGGGATGGCTGCCACCGACTCTCAACACAGACACTTACAGAAACATAAGCGATTGCTTATTCCCCCTCTTTCTTACATAAGAACGGCCATACTGGGTCAGACCAAAGGTCCATCTAGCCCAGTAGCCTGTCTGCCGACAGTGGCCAGCACCAGGTGCCCTAGAGGGGATGGACCGAAGACAATGATCAAGCGATTTGTCTCCTGCCATCCCTTCTCCAGCCTCTGACAGAGGCCAAGGACACCATTTTATCCCCTGGCTAATA
>JANRFK010001234.1:8974035-8985523 GCA_030068395.1 Apalone spinifera | reverse complement strand
CTGGGACCCGGAGGAGAGGGAGGGCCCGGGTCCCCCACTCTCCACACGGGAGTAGCTCCCACGAATTTACGGTACGTGCCGAGGGCCGGGTGAGGACGGTGGTCACGCCGAGCCCTGTGGACACATAGATGCCCCTGGGAGGGGCGTAAAGTGGCCAAAACCCCAAGGCCACTTAATCATTCCTAGCATCCTATTTGCCTTTTTGACCGCCGCTGCACACTGTGTGGAAGTTTTCAGAGAACTGTCCACGATAACTCCAAGATCTCTTTCCGGATTTGTCATAGCCAGATTAGCCCCCATCAAACTTCTTCCAAGTGTTTTAACTCCTCTTTTATCTGCTGCAGCACGTAGCATTCTTCCCTGCTGGCTTTGTTTCATGAACAAGCTGGAGCCTCTGTCTAGGTACTGTGAGGCAAGGCAATGCTATTACCCCCCATTGAACAGATGGGGAACTGACACGCAGAGAGACTAAATGACTTGCCCAAGGTCACACAAGGATTGGTTCTAACATTCCTGAGTCCAAGTCCAGTGCTTTGTTCACCACAACCCAGCAGGGCCGACAGCCACCGTGGGCCCTGGCCCCAGGGCAAGATGTGGGGGGTGGCTCTGTGCCCCTGGAAGGGGTGGGGCTTTGGGTAGAAGAGGCAGGGCCGTGGTAGCCAGATTTTCCAGACCCTGGTACTTCTCTGAACATCCCCCCCTTAATTTTTCAACATTGTTTTTGAAGTGTGGACATCAGAGTGGGACACAGGAGAGCCACAGTGGACTCATCAGCGCCGCAGGCACAAGTTACATTACCTTCCCGACATACCCATTTACACAAGTGAGGACTGGAGATACCCTCATGTCAGCTGACTGTCTGCAATGGCCTCTAAGTCCTTCCCCCTGCTTTCCAAAGTAAAGCTCTGAATCCTTTAAGCATGAAATACATTCTGTTCCTTAATGTCTGACCCTGCACCTGGCTGCATTAAAGCATATGCTGTTAGACTGACTCCAGATCAGCTAAGACTGCTCTGATTTAGGGATGTAATAGTGTAGTCGATTAACCAATAAGCAAAAGCTTATAGGTTCATGCTATAGACTACACGCATTTCTCCCCCTCCCTCCTTGCCAGTAATTCTTTTAGCAGGCTGGCCAGCAACTGGGCTCAGTTCTGGCTCACGCCAGGTCTGGGACCTACCCCCACTGCGGCTCTTCTTTTCAAGCCAGGAGCCAGGCCTGCAGGTAGCTCAGCTCCAGCTCACGCTGGGTCCAGGAATTCAGACCCCACCCCTCAGATAGGGGCTGCTGCCACCCCGCGCTGCTGCCTCTGTGTCAGAGGAAGCATCATGGGGCAACAGGCACCCAGTCTGCGAGGGGAGCTGGTTGTTAACAGGCTCCCCTTCATGGACCAGCTCCCACCCTGCATCCCATGATGCTGCCTCTGTATCAGAGGCTGCAGCGCAGAGTGGCAGGGGGCTCCTCGGGAGCGGGGCTGGAGTGCACTGACTGCCAGCCCCACCCCGGGGACTATAGAATAGTTGAGTACCCGATAAGAATTCATGAGCTTACTTGACTATTCAATTAACCAATATTTAACATGCCTACTCTGAATCAGTGATTATTTTTCCACTGTCAGCTACTGGCCCAACCCCTATCTGCAAAGAGAAACTCACTTCTGTCACTGGCAAGTTTCACTTCGAACGGAAGTAAGGAAGCAGAAGGGATGGAAACAGGATAGGCATGTTTTAGGCAGGGAGAGGTTCGGGGCTTGCGGGATGCAGCTCATTTCACTGAAAACCAGGCCGGGGCTCTGCTCAGGCCAGACGCGGATGCAAACCGGCACTATGTGAAGGTCAGATCCATTCAGTTAAGTACTCCCCTTTCTCCATCTCGCTGCATCTGGCAACGATCCTGCAAAACCAACACAGGATCTCAGCAGCGCTAGCAGCCTCTGAGGCAGATGTTGCCTTCACATTTTATCTTTCTCTGGGGCACGATGACTTCTGAGCTCTCTCTGTGCTAGCAAAGCCGGAAAGAGATGTGACAATAACAAACAGCTCAGCAGAGGCTTCCAGACCCACTGAGAAGATGCAATGAACTTGGCAGGCTAGCACCACTGGCATGGAATCTTTTGTGGGTCAAAGCCATTGGCAGCTGGGAAAAAGAAAGTTTGAGAGCCTGCGGAACAAGTCATTGAGCTGTTCTTGGAGAAGGAGCAAAGGAAGGATTAGGAAACAATAGCTTGAAAAGTGGGAAGGAAGAGAACGAGGAGGGGCAGACTGGTGGGGATGAAAGAAGGGAGGGAAAGAAAAAGAATAAAGTACAGAGCATTCTCGGAATCAAATCTTTGAGCCTCTCAATTCATATAAACCAGGTTACCACTGGCAACAAAGATAGTTGCTCATGCAAGGTTAATAAGTAACTTTCGCAGGTGGCTCCCTTGAACAAAATATTTGCCACAGCAATTAGTGTGGCCTCATTGAAACATGTCGCTACGGCTGCCAGGCCCACCATGCATACGGGTGCTGGATTCCAACTCCTCTTCCATGGCCTGCAGCAAAACTCGCTCGCTCACAGATTCAAAGCAGCACCAGCTGCACTGGGTATCAGCTGTGGGTCTCGCAATGAATCTCAAACATGGTCGGATTTTGTGCTCTTATACAAGCTTTCAGCTCTCGAGCCCGCAGCGACAGGCATCAGGCAATTTCTCTTTGCCTCTATGCCCTGAAAGCTGCTGTTATTAAAATGCAACCGCTATTGATTTCCCTCACGATATCCTTCTTTTGCTTGTCCACTGAACTTAAACACCAGAGGAAAGTGCATCAATAGAAACGACGTGGTTGTGGAAAAGCCGTCTCACATCGCCTGGCTTGGCTCAGATCTTTCTAGAAGAGTGTTTCTCAAAGTTGTCTGTGAAACCACCGAGAAACCTGTTAATTGGCCACACCGGTTTGTTTACTTACCAGCACTGCGGCCACAGAGCCTCGCGGCTCCGATTGGCCCCGTTTCGCCGTTTGCAGACAAGGGGAGCTGCGGGAGGCAGTGGCCCGGCCCACACCGCTTCCTATGGCTCCCTTTGGCTACAAACGGTGAAAGGGAGCCAATAGGAGTCGTGAGGCTCTGCTCTCGAGATGACGGACTGGTGATGTTCCTTGCCAGGCTGTGTAAAATGCAGAATTTGCCTGGGGCCCAGAGAGACTGGGCCTGTGTTGTGGAATCAAATAGGAAAAACTGAGGACCTACAGGTTTGAGCCAGAAGCCAAAGGGGATTTCTCTGCATTTATCTGCCTGCTCGTCTGCTTAGGTTAAACATTTTGTTGTACAGAGAACTGGTTCCACCTAGGAGACAACTTCTCTTCCATTCTGTCATTGATAATATAGGATACTTCATCCTCCCCCTTGCCTTCTGAAGCATGCATCTTTGATGTCTAAAGAGACCAGCAGATGTCAAGGGCACAGATTCTACGTGAGTGTCCACCAAATCACCAGCCAGCTGCTGTGACACCCATCCTCTCACCTTCCCCCAAAACATGATGGGAGGAAAGAGGACAGGGTGTGGGAGAGGGGTGGGTATGACTGTGTCTTGGGCTGGGAAGCAGATTTTGAAAGCAGGGATTAAGCAAACAAAACCCTTTTCAGTGACTCCAGGCTGCCAGGGTACAGTTCTGCTAATCTGACTTTTTGTCCCTTGTCCTCACAAGTGCTCATAGAATCATAGGCCCACAGAGCTGGAAGAGACCTCAGAAGGTCAAGTCCAGCCCCCTGCTCCAGGCAGGACCAATCCCAACTAAATCAACCCAGCCAGGGCTTGGTCAAGCCGAGACTTAAACACCTCTAGGGATGGAGACTCCACTACTTCCCTAGGTAACCCATTCCAGTGCTTCACCACCCTCCTAGTGAAATAGTTTTTCCTAATATCCAGCCTGGACCTCTCCCACCACAACTTGAGCCCATTGCTCCTTGTTCTGCCATCTGTCACTGCTGAGAACAGCCTTTCTCCATCCTCTTTGGAACCTCCCTTCAGGAAGTTGAAGGCTGCTATCAAATCCCCCCTCACTCTTCTCTTCTGCAGACTAAAAGACCCAACTCCCTCAGCCTCTCCTCGTAGGTCATATGCTCCAGCCCCCTAATCATTTTGGTTGCCCTCCGCTGGACCCTCTCCAATGCATCCACATCCTTTTTGTAGTGGGGGCCCCAGAACTGGACACAGTACTCCAGATGTGGCCTCACCAGAGCCGAATAAAGGGGAATAATGACATCTCTGGACACAAATGTGTCCGTGTTAAGGGTCACACTGTGCCTTGCCCTGCAGAGAGAGGGGCAAAGACACCACGGGTGTGGCTGGCCTCTACTCACTGATGGGCTTGCAGGGCTCGAGCTGCGGGGCTCTTTCATTACTGGGAAGATTCCTGGGTTCGGGCTGGAGCCTGTTCCCTGATCTTTAGATCGTTTGTTCATTCTAAACATTATATCGCCCCGATGTCATGCAGCAATCAAACAGCCCAGCAGCCTGAGCCTGTGCACAGTTGCTGCGTAGACATACCCCAGGAATGTCAAACGCCAGCCAGGCCGACCCATTCTCCATAGTGGGCAGGGTCAGGAGAGCTGGCAGTGTACAGAGAAGGCCACATGCTGCATCTTTTCAAGGGGGAGGGGGATTGCAGCACCTAGACTCCCCAAGGCATCATTTTCCCTCAGATGCACCCCTTGAGCCAATGAACTTTCAACATCCCTGAAAAACAGCCAGGGTCCTTTGACGATCTTAGGAGTGCTTGCCTCATCCCACGATAGAGCTCACTGCTTCTACGCACCTATTTTCATCAGCACATGGGGCCGTGAGGGCACAATCGTGGAGTGGGTTAAAAGCTCCATTGAAAATTTGGCCTTAGAACAGAGCTACTCAACTTTGGAAGACCCAGGGGCCACAATGATACTCACAGTACATGCCACGGGCCACAACTTAATTGTAGTTGCAAATATATATGCAAATAACTTATTGCACACTGACGGGCATGAATACAATTGAGGCAAGAGTACACAACACGCAGGCTCCATTTAAGTCAGTTCTGCTGATCATAACAACATGCAATATTTACCTATTGCTACCCATATGACAGCACTTTTAATGAGTAATGACAGTCCAGAAATTTAACTACTAAAACTCATATCAACAGAAGACCATTATATTGACTACTTTTTTGTTTTGGCTTCACAACAGTCCAGGAATTTAACTACTAAAACACATAACAACCCAAACCGCACCGTAAATCCAAACCCACTGCGGGCCACAAACAAACAGGCCGTGTGTTGAGTAGCCCCGCCTTAGAAGTTAATTTTCCCTGGAAATGAAACTGTACTACACTATATAAGGAGACTTTGACATAGACAAGACCAAATCCCAACCTACAAAACTACAGCAGCCCTATAAATAGAGTCAAAACCCAACAATGTGCCACCAGAACCCCCTAGCCCCCATCATGCTAAGATTCACTGATGTCAACACCACCACAAGATGCAGCAGGTAAATGCTGCTTTCCCCATTTTATAGAGGGGAAAACTGAGATGTGGATTGCCCAACTTTTCAAAGTCACTAGTGAGCTCAGGTACCTCAATCTGTGGGTGTCCACTTGGAGATACCTTAAAGGAACCTGATTTTTAGGAAGTATTAAGCACCCACACTCAGAAATGCAGGCCTCTTTCAGATATTGTCAGTTTGATACTGAAAAACCAACGCAATCAGAGCCGCTAGCCACTGTTGGCTCACAAGACTCGCTCACAGTCATACAACAAACCTGTGTCAGAGCTGAGCTCGGATCTTAGAGCTCCTAACATCCAAGACTTTGCTTATGTCACTGCACTTAATTTCCTTCTTCAACATAGCAAGCCACAATGGCCTTATCACTGATTGACTTATAACGTCAAAGGCGTTAATAATTTGCTGACTAGAATATAAATGATCTAGCAGATGTACCCAGTGTTGCTCGGGTCCTTAACTCCATTAAGGGATTTTTTTAAATGAAAGGAAAACATACATGCTTTATTTACATGATTGCATTTTTCAAAAATATAGTGGTGTTGTATGAAGTTACTTTTTATTTTGGATTCCTTTCAAAAAGGGATTGTTAAAAATTTTTCATTTATTTATTTTTAGTACATTTTTTAAATGGGAATTCCAACAAGTGTATTTTTTTCTTCATCCTTACAACAAAACAAAGCACTACTCCAAATGTCTCCATTTTATCTCTTTTCTGTAAAGTTTACTGAGAAGCTATCCTATTCCCAGTTTATCCTTTTTTCCTGGCTCATCTTGGTTCAGTTTCTTTCAACATTCACTCATTTATGTCAATATTGAGAACTGTACTTCATTTGATGATTCTTTCTCTTGGGAGAACAGCAAAATAGAGATAATGGATTTCAGGAAAGCAGATTTTCGTAAACTCAGAGAGCTGGTAAGTAAGGTCCCATGGGAAGCAAGACTAAGAGGAAAAACAACTGAAGAGAGTTGGCAGTTTTTCAAAGGGACATTATTAAGGGCAAAGCAAACTAATTCACTGCATAGGAAAGATAGAAAGTATGGGAAGAGACCACCTTGGCTTAACCAGGAGATCTTACATGATCTAAAAATAAAAAAGGAGTTGTATAAAAAGTGGAAATTAGGCCAAATTACAGAGAATGAATATAAGCAAACAACACAGGTAAGCAGGGACAAGCTTAGAAAGGCAAAGGCCCCAAACAAGCTCAATCTAGTTAGAGACATAAAGGGTAACAAGAAAACATTCTACAAATGTATTAGAAGCAAGAGGAAGACCAAGGACAGGGTGGGCCCATTGCTCGGTGAAGAGGGAGGAAACAATAACAGGAAACTTGAAAATGGCAGATGTGCTTAATGACTTTGTTCTGGTTTTTGTTAAGAAGGTTGATGGTGATGAGATGCCTAAGATAGTAAATATGCTAGTGCAAATGGGGTAGGTTCAGAAATTAAAATTAAAAAAGAACAAGTTAAAAATTATTTAGAAGTCAGACATCTTCAAGTCACCAGGGCCTCATGAAAAGTATCCTTGAATACTCAAGGAGCTGATACAGGAGGTATCTGAACCTTTAGCTATCACATTTGAAGAGTCATGGGAGTCGGGAGAGATTCCAGAATACTGGAAAAGGGCAAATCTAGTATCCATCTATACAAAGGGAAATAAGAACCCTGGAAACTACAAACCAGTCAGTTTAACTTCTGTGCCAGGAAAGATAATGAACCAAGCAATTAAGGAATTCATCTGCAAACAACTGGAAGATAATAAGGTGATAGGGAACAGCCAGCATGGATTTGTAAAGAACAAATCATGTCAAACCAATCTGACAGCTTTTTTTGATAGCATATTAAGCCTTGTGGATAAGGGAGAAGTGGTGGACGTGGTAAACCCAGACTTTAGTAATGCATTTGACATGGTCTCGCATGACCTTCTTATCAATAAACTAGGGAAATACAACCTAGATGGGGCTACTATAATATGGGTGCATAACTAGCTAGATAACCATTCTCAGAGAGTAGTTATTAATGGTTCACAATCATGCTGGAAGGGCATAACAAGTGGGGTTCCGCAGGGGTCTGTTTTGGAACTGGTTCTGTTCAATATCTTCACCAACGATTTAGATGATGGCATAGAAAGTACGCTTATTAAGTTTGCAGATGATACCAAGCTGGAAGGGGTTACAACTGCTGTGGAGAATAGGGTCATAATTCAAAATGATCTGGACAAACTAGAAAAATGGTCTGAGGTAAACAGGATGAAGTTTATTAAGGACACATGCAAAGTACTTCACTTAGGAAGGAACAATCCATTTCACACATACTGAAAGGGAAGCGATTGTCTAGGAAGGAGTACTGCAGAAAGGGACTTAGGGGTCATAGTGGATCACAAGCTAAATATGAGTCAACAGAGTGACACTGTCCCAAAAAGAGCAAATGTGATTCTGGGATGCATTAACAGCAGGAGTATTGTGAGCAAGACACGACAAATCATTCTTGCGTTCTACTCTGCACTGATTAGGCCTTAGTTGGAATATTGTGTCCAGTTCTGGGCACCGCATTTCAAGAAAAATGTGGAGAAATTGGAGAAGGTCTGGAGAACAACAACAAAAATTATTAAAGGTCTAGAGAACATGAGCTATGAGGGACGGCTGAAAGAATTGGGCTCGTTTTGTTTAGAAAAGAGAAGACTGAGAAGGAACATGATAACGATTTCCAAGTATCTAAAAGGGTGTTACAGGGAGGAGGGACAAAATTGTTCTCCTTGGCATCTGATGATAGGACAAGAAGCAATGAGCTTATATTGCAGCAAGGGAAGTTTAAGCTGGACATTATGAAAAACATCCTGACTGTCAGGGTAGTTAAACACTGGAAAAAACTGCCTAGGGAGGTTGTGGAATCTCCATCACTGAAGATATTTAAGAGCAGTTTGGATAGACATCTCTCAGGGATGATCTAGTTGCTGCTCGGTCCTGCTGTGAGGGCAGGGGAATGGACTTGATGATTTCTCAAGGTCCCTTCCAGTTCTAGTATTCTGTGATTCTATGATTCTGTAAGTTTTCATGAGAAGCAATCCCATTCCAAGAACATCCCATTTTCCTGGCACAAACAACCCTTAACTATGCTTTAAGGTATGATTAGAGGAGTTTGCCTGCCACATTTGGTGGTCCTAGCTCTTAACAGTTAGAAGTTTTTCAACAGACAGATGGACAGACTCTCTGATTAGGGGGTTGGAGCGCATGACCTATGAGGAAAGACTGAGGGATTTGGGTTTGTTTAGTCTGCAAAAGAGAAGAGGGAGGGGGTATTTGATCGCAGCCTTCAACTTCCTGAAGGGAGGTTCCAAAGGGGATGGAGAAAGGCTGTTCACAGCAGTGACAGAAGGCAGAACAAGGAGCAATGGTCTCAAGTTACAGTGGGAGAGGTCTAGGTTGGATATTAGGAAAAACTATTTCACTAGGAGGGCGGTGAAGCACTGGAATGCGTTATCTATGGAGGTGGTGGAATCTCTATCCCTAGAGGTTTTTAAGTCTCGGCTTGACAAAGCCCTTGATGGGTTGATTTAGTTGGGATTGTTCCTGCCTAGAGCAGGGAGCTGGACTTGATGACCTCCTGAGGTCTCTTCCAGCTCTATGGTTCTAAATATATTACAAATACAGATAACAGATTTACCTCTAATGGGGTAAATAGGGGACAACACAGGCAGTGAAAATCTTTTCCCTATTGATTTTTCAGGATTATATTATAAGCTTGAAGGAACATTCTCACAGTCTAGTATTCTCAGTTTTATGTTTTTATATTTCAAGAGGAGAAATAAGGCCCCCTCCCCTTGTTCACTTAATTGTTAATGGAGGGCTGGGTCTTGTTCAAATTTTGGTTTCACATCAGTGCAAAACTAGCAGTTTGCCAATGATGCCAAGTTAAAGGGTCTGATTCACCTTATGTTACTCTAGCTTTATGAGTTCCAGTAGTGTGAAACTGGTGTAGAACAGCAGCTGAGCCATGTTCAATCTTTTTAATAGAAAAGAACTGTTGCAAAGTGCCGATTTCCTTGATGAAAAGAAACCTGTGCATTTATAAAATTGTCTGTGCTCTGCTGCATTCAAAATGAGTACCAGCCTACCCACACAGCCACTAGTAAATGTGGCATAACAGACACACTTCACTAAAGCATGGTGCTTCCTGTACTCAGCCATTTAACTCCCTTTTGGTCGGTCACAATTCAGAGCAAAAATTCATTTAAAGTTTCTCTTTTAAAAAGATGTCTCAGAAATCTCATCTGCATCACTGCAGGTGTTAAGATCACAAGCTGCTTTGGGACTACAAAAGATTAATGTTAACGGCATCGCAAAAGGAACACACTGAATTATTTGAGAAAGAATTGCCTGACTTTTGAAAGACACAAGATGTTTTCTACAATTCTGTACTGTATATCTATGTGACTCGGAAATAGAATAGTTCATTGCAAGTGTGTGTTAGCTACCTGTAATAATTCTATTTAGCAATAATGAGACCACTGTTCTCAAGAAATGAGTTTCTATAACTAAGACAGTCTAAAGAACCATAAAATAAAGAATCATTAATAAAAATACAAGCATTTTGGTACGATGCAGGCTTTGTCTATTACAACAGGTTACATATTTCAAAATTCTCATTTGTGTAGGTCAAAGCAGCAACACTTGAGTTCTGTCTAGACTTTTTCAGGATTAATGCTCCCTGAAATGTGAATAATTAAGTTGCAGGGAAAAGAAAGAATGGGCACATTGAAGTCTGCAAGCTTTTCATCGGTCTTGCTTTTCAGGGCAAAGGTCATTCCTTTTTCACTCTCTTGACTTTTCTTTTTTCAGCCTTTTTCTTATTCATTTTTGTCTCATCTCATCACAGCTGACGCCATGTGTCACTCTGCTCTACGTGTCTCTCTCACTAAGACCGTGAATATTAATCACACCGTTAGTTATCTGAACAAGCCTCCTTACTGATTTTCAATTTCCCTTCTTCCTTAATGGCTTTATTGTTCTATAGAAAAACAAACCCCATTATTGGAGCAGGGGGAAAAACCCATCACGTCCAACCAATTCAGTCAAATGTTCTTTTTAGTTTTAAATTAGATCCTCTTAAAAATAAAACAACAAGGAATGAAGCAAGACTGATTCTTTGTGGCTTGTTCATACACTACAGAAACCAGTCCTGCAAAGGCAGGAGGATGGACTACGTAATCCAATCTCATCGGCCTTTTCCATTTCTAGGGTCAGATCCTCTGCTCCAATTGAGGATCTGGTCAATCCTATAATATAATTCCATTGACAAACTTACTGCAAGCTTTAAGAAAACATACTGCTTCCTGAACAGCATAAAGACAATTTGGACAACCTGACTGCATCCATGTAAAAACAAAGAGCACACAAAGAAAGGATGGCTGGAAATTAATTATGGACAGGGTCTGAAATTTGAGGCTCTCTCTGCCTGTTTTATTTTATGCAGAAAATGCAGCCAAGCAGAACTAAAGCAAACTGGTTTAATTCCCCTGAGGAAACATGAACAAATTTTCCCACCAACTTTCTAGTCTAGGCATGGATGGGTATGAACATGGATAGAATGCAAAGCCAGTTCACTACAAACTGGCAATAGAATGAAACATTAGCCTTTTCCAACTGCCTTTGCGATGCATTGCCATTACCAATTAAAACACCAGGAGCAGGCAGAAAGGGCATGAGCAACTATGAAGTAATCTTATAGTTTGTTTTATTTTGCCTGCAAATTCTTTTAGGCTGAGACTGCTTTTTCATTGTGTATGTGTGTGTACAGCACCTAGCATAATGGGGCCCAAATTTTTAACTGGGGTACCTAGATGTTAATTCAGTTCCATCACTGGAATTTAAGACCATTTAGACACGAGCATTCAAAACCTGAAATCTAACATAATCCCTTTGGGTATGTCTACATTAGCCCCCTAGTTCGAACTAGGAAGGCTAATGTAGGCAT
>JANRFK010001234.1:8939686-8973935 GCA_030068395.1 Apalone spinifera | reverse complement strand
TTAAATCCCGGGCTTCATTTGCAACTTCGAATGCCTACATTAGCCTCACTAGTTTGAACTGGGGGCTAGTGTAGACATACCCTTTGGGACAGATGGCTATAGAAAAGCAATGGTCAAGAATCGAACTCCCGTTTTAGACCTCAATTCAGCAAAAGCACTATAGAAGGTGCTACACTTTCTGCAAATGGGTATTTCTACAGGAGTCATCAGGACTGTTCAAATGCTTGAAGTCAACAAGTGCTCAAGTGCTTTGCTGAACTGGTCTCAGAAAGAACTGTGAGCCCTTTAGAAAGGCCATTATTATAAGGAGAAAACTGCTAACTTCAGAGATCTGTCAGGATAAAAGAGGCAGAATCTCCATTTGGACAAAGTAAGAATATCTCAAAGGAATGAGCCGAATCTAACAGAAATCCCCAACTTCCCTATCCTAATCCCAGCCACTAGAAACAAACAGGGGGACACTTATTTGGCTACACTTTCCCCTGTTTTGAGGAATTCATGATTAACAGGGTAAGACATCCCTAAGTATTTCTGATGAGAACAGCGGGCACAAGAGATATTCTAGAAACAAGAAGTGTGAAAAGCAAGAAAACATCACCAAAGGGAAAAGGACTTTTATGTGTGACTCTCTCTGGCTACCTGCCATATCCCATATCCCTCCCTAATTTGCTCCATTAAACACCTCTCTCCACCGCAATCTCCCGGCGAGAGCTGATTTCATTAGCTGTAGTTTTAGCCTGGGCTGAACACCAAGTATACACCAAAGAATTGGATTCCAGTAAATGGCAATGGATTTAGGTCAATGGTAAAATAGAGCAGTTTCCACCCCTCCTCCCCCAGGAATAAGAGACAATAACATTTCCACGGGAGACTTCTGCATCAGAACAGGACTGATTTAAACAATAGTGTCGAGAAGTGGGGATTGAAGAAGCTGATGGTTCTTGGAGAACAGAATTGACCTAGAGTTTTAAAAGAGGGAATTCTTCTCCCATATGCCATCGTCTTAATCCTAAAACGTGATTCTGGTTTTTTGTAGCATTAGGGCACGGAAAACATTTGCCCTTGTGTTGGCAATGCATCTCTAAATGCAGACTACGCTTAGACATGTCTCAGTTTCTTTCTCTCTCTCTCTCTCTCTTTTTTTTTTTTTAATGAAACAGGCAGCCCTATTTGTAAGTTACCTGCACAGCGGAGGTGATCCTGGAAGAATCCATCCCCACACAATGACACACATTGCCCGTATTTCATCAGCAGGGTGTCCTGACAGGAGGTACACTCAAAGCCATTGGTGCAGGTGGAGCACGTCTCCATGCAGGCTGTCAAAGGGAGAAGAAAAGGAAGAGAGACAGTGTTACCTTAAAGCATCATGGTGCACCGATCCTGATTTGTACATGGTCAGTCTGCAGGCAAAATTCAGGGAAGCAAATCCTAGGTAGAAAAGCATTTGAGATTACAGAGTTTTGGAAAAATACTGGTTCCTTTTTTGGCTGATTTTTTTTTTTTTTTTTTTTTTGAAATTCTAAATTTTCTAATGAGCTCTACTTTAGACAGGTTGAAATCAAACTATTATACATCTGAGTGAGTTTGTCTGTCTGTCTGTCTGTCTGCCCCTCTGTGCATTTGCCTGTTGGTTCAAGAACTCCTTCTCAACAGTAAAATGTAGGACCACAAAATTTGGTATACAGCTTCCTCTTGTCATAACTTAAAGCAGGGGTGGGCAAATACTAGCCCTTGGGCCAGATCCGGTGTGCCAGGGTTAGCTCTTGGTGGGCCACCATTGCTATATTTACTTGCACCTGCACAGGTACTGGCGATTGCAGCTCCTGTTTGCTATGGATTGCTGCTCCTGGCCAACGGGAGCTGCGGGAAGTGGTGTTCCAATCCGGGCTGCTTCCTGCAGTTCCCATTACGGTGATCTGCGGCCAACGGGAGCTGCAATCACCAGTACCTGCAGGTAAATAGTAGCGGCAGCCTATCAAGGGCTAACCCTGATGAGCTGCCACCATTTCATTGCCCTTATAGCAAGGTCAGGGTTTGGCTGTGCCAGGACAATGGGATGTGCCTGGAATGGGCTTGCGTCTCATGAAACCATACAGACTGTCCCGGGACCGAGCCTCCTCCACCCCCAGGAATCCTGTGGGAAGAGTGGGAGGAGACTAAAGCTTCCCCCTCCTCCAGTTCATACGGGAACGTTGCTGGCTGTTCCGCATTCATCAGGGAGTGAGTGGAAAGTGCACAGTTTGCATCATTCTGCCTGGGAAGCGCAGGGGGCAGATGAACCTGGACCTTTCCCAGCCAGGGGACATGCACCCCTCCCCTTAGCATGCCTGCTGGAGCTGCAGCAGCCCTGGAGAGGCACTTCTCACCTGGCCCTAAGCTGCTGAGGTGAGAGAGGGCTGGGGTTATCCCCTCTCCCCAGGGCAGCCTGCATCCTGAACCCCCTCCTCCCCAGCCCCACCCCAGAGCAATGAAGCATGAACATTTTCGTTAGGGATGTAAAATTCCATTTAATTGGTTAAACCAGTTAACTGATTAAAAAGTCACTGGTCTAGAGCAGCGTCCTCCCCACCACAGACAAGGGCTGCTCTGGGCAGTCGGGGCAGCTCCAGCCAGTAGGTGCCCGAGCCCACCACGGAGAGGAGCTACTCCATACAAACGGGGCAGCCCCCCTCCACGGAGCAGCCCTCCACCCACGGCAGGCGGGGAGCTGGATAAGTTTACCGGAACTGGCAAACATCACCCGTTAAGGATGCTGCTTACTGGTTAACCTTTCACATCCCTCATTTTCATTTTCTAAAATACAAAAACTAACTGAGTGAAGGCCAATGCCAAGCAAATCTTCTAGTAGGACATAAATAGGTACCTTGCTGCATCCCTGAATCCAGGGCTGAGAGACTTATCTTACGGAGCTCTGATTCCGGGTTCTGTTTCTACACCTCAGTTAGAGATAACAAGGAGGAAGGTTTTCACACAATAGAGGCCAGGCCTGGGAGACAATGCGAATAAGCAGCACCCTAGGATTAAAGCACCACCCTGAAGGACGCCATTCAGCGGAGAATGGAACATGTGCTGTACCTAAGCAAACCCCGGCATCCTGATAGAATCCAGAGTCACAGCGCCCAACGCAGCGGCCATTTTGGAGCCACATGGTTGCATCACGGCAGACATCACAGTGGTCGAAGGACTGAGAGCAGGCCAAGCAGTCTGAGTGGCATCGCACTAGCATGAAGAATAAAAAAAGAAAGAAGCTGCCAGAAGGCTGGGAACAACACATGGACCACAGACAAAGCAAAACTCAATACGTGGCCCCGCTGCTAACAACTCAAAGCATTTTCTCATAAACGGCACGCGAGCAGTTAAATGCTGTTTTATTGGGCAGAATAAGCCCGGCCTTTAATTGAAGTTATCCAGCCTGCTGTTAAACAGGCCATAAACAACCCATGTTGTCTCTTTTCACTGATATTCTTACACCAGGGGGAATTAATGGCCCACAACAATTGGAATTTGCGTTACCTCAGGCCAGATCCCATGACAAAGCCAATGGGAGCTGGGCCAACAAATAGGGGTTGCAGGCTTAGGTCATGCCTACACTACTGCTTAAGTTGATCTCACTTGCATTGCTCTGAGGTGCGAAAAAAACCCCAGGCCTGGCAAGATGCAAGTTTTGCACTCTACAGCTGACACGGCTTTCACTTCCCGCCAAGTAATTTTGCCGGTGGGAGAGCACTCTACCATCACCTTGGCCCGTCTTTGATCTGCTGCAGCTGCCCTGACTTAGCATCCCAGTGCTGACTTGCCCTTAGTGACACAGAGAAATAGCTGAAGGGACAGTGTTATGACAAAATATTTCCCTACGGCAGGTGTTTCTCAAACTGGAAGGCTGAAGAAGTTGAGGAACCAAAATATTTTTTCTTTAGCACAGACTCATTTTTGCCCAGCAGGAGAACTAGGACCCAACTTTCAACCAGGACTCGATCCTGGAGCTGTTACTCAATCTTCATTCAGGCCCAAAACCCTAGTGATTTCAATGAAGGGCATGTCTGAGTAATGGTTTCAGGATTTAATCCCCAGGGAAGCTCCACAAATGAGGAGGAAGAGGCGGAGAAGGGGCTGTCCTAAGCGGAAAAGCCTCGATGAAAAACAAACAAGGAATAGGCTGTCCTGTTCCTATGCATGTGTAGCAGCATCGCCACAGCAGCCATCTTACTCCTGAGAGTAGTGGGCACAATCTATTCTCTATTCCAGAACAAACCCCCTGAAATACTCCCGGCAAATTCCTTGGGCCAGGAATTCATGGCTCATTCCTTGTTTTAAATTCACAGCCCATCCCTTGTTTATTCTTCCTCAGCTAAAAGTACGACCAGTTGCTGTCACATGAGAAAGCCACAGCATGGAGAGGGACATTACATGGGCGGCGGGGGCGGCTGGGGGGGAAGATGCGGGCAGGTTCTCCCCAAACACATTTGTCAAAGACCAGCAATTTGCACTAGCTTTATGAAAACTTTTTTTGGGAGGGAGGGCAAGCCCTTCTACTTTAATTTATAGGAAGGTCGGGAGAACACCGGGAAAATTTTTGAAAAGCTTGGGACTAAAGAGTTAAAATTTGCAAGGTTTTACAGGATCATCAGCCTGGACACTGCATTGTACAACTCTCACTGCCTCTAGGGCAGCATGGTGAGAAGTAGCTGGTGGGACTATGGAAAGGAATTTCAAGACTCGCAGTGAGTATGCAGAATGCAGGCGTGGCTATTTATACATATTCCCATACAATGATCTCAGGAGGTCATGTTTTCCAAAGAGCTCAGCACACCGTCAGGCACTAGGCAGAATTTTGAAAGCACTCATCTCCCAGAAGCTCCTATTGATACGAATGAGAACTTCTGGGTGCCGGGAATATTTTAAAATCTGTTCACCACATTCATGGGAGCTAAGCTCTTTGAAAAATCTGGCCCAGAAAGTATCAGCCTCATTAATACAATGAGTTTCTTCAACTCGTAGTCACACTTTATCCCAGATCTGTCCCCAGTATCATAGCATCTGAGAACTCCTCATTGTCTTTAATTAGTTTATCCCCACAACATCCCTACGAAGAAAGGCTGTGCTACTATCCCCACTGTAGGGACGGAGAACTGAGACTAAGCATTTTGAAAACACTTAAGAGGCTTAGGTGCTTAGCAGCCTAAATCTCACTGAAAGTCAATGGGACCGAGGCAGCAGTCACTTATGAAAATGGGACTTTTGGGCTTTGAAAATGTTATCCCCTAAGGGCATGTCTAAACTATGGGGAAGGGGGGTTTACAAAAGGGGATATGCAAATTCAGCGGGAATTATCTTCTTCCGATCTCACTTTGGAAAGAAGCTCTTTCGAAAGTGAAAATAGTCTGGACGCAGGTTTTTTGGGAAAAAACACATCCAAACTACTTTCACTTTCGAAAGACCCGCATTCAAAAGTGAGATCGGAAGAAGATATGCAAATTCCTGTTTCAAAAATAAAACAATCTAGCCATAGCCTAAGTGACAAGTTCACATAGGAAGTCTGTCATAGAGCAGGAAATTGAATTTGGGCCTCCCAAGCTAACCTCTATTATTTCCTCTTTTCTTATACCCTAATAGCCTCTGAGATGTTTCTAAGTTTATGTGAAGCTTGCCTTTTGGATTTATAAATGCTTCCCCCCCTCTCCCCCCTGGTTCAACAAATAATAAACTTTAAAATATTTATCCAACAAGCGCTCTCAGCCACTTCTGCAATGATAGCACAATTAAACTGTAAAGTTGTTTTCTTTTTCCTGTGACAAACCATTCACTGGAGCACTCTGATTAATCAAAGCAAGCTGAATGCTACGGAAGCTGCTGCCAATATGAAAAATTAGAAATCCTATCAACTAGGAAATGTAAATGAAGGGATATAAAAACATTCTGTGGAAAAATAATTTATATGCAAAATTGCTATGTAGCCAATGCTAATCTAATGAGTCCAAATAATTATTAACTGGCTCTAATTCAACCCCAGGTGTACTGGAAGTAGCGTTATAGTATAAATGAGTACTTTTTAAAAGGAAATTGATCGTAAGTCCATAAACTTCACAAAACCTTCTTATAATTCAGAAAGAGAGCGCCTTTTTTTGTTTGTTAGAAGATTTCATAGATTAGAAAAAAAGAAATGAAAAATATTTCCAGGACAACAGCCTCCAAATAGTGACTCTCTTTATTTTGCTAAAGAATGTCTGGTAGGGGCCCGATCCAACTCCACTGTTGTCAGTGTGAGCCTTTAGCGCGTCTCCTACATTTATACAGGAATCCAGTTTAGATTATACTAGGGAGAGGGGAATTACCGATTCCCAAACCAAACAGATGCAGTAAAGCTGAAATCAAAAAAAGTCGTCATGAGAACACTGCTAACACGGAGATGTCTGATAAAACTAAGAAGCCCGGCAAAAAAAAGGAGTAAGTTGCATGACCTTTACTCACATTGGGAAGCACCTCTACCCACAAAGGCTGCCACTGAAGTTAGTGGGATTAACCAGTCTGAGTAAGGCTTGCACAACCAATGGAAGTAAGGATTGCACAATCCCCAAACACCTGCTTGCACTCCCTGTGACCCAGAAAGCCAAGAGGCCAAGGACACAGAAGGTGCATGGAGTTTTACAGACAGTCACCGGGTTGGCTACTGCATAATAGTTTGCTGAAGGCTGGCATATGAGGTCTCTATCATGAGCCAGTAGCTCAATGTTATCATGTCTGCATGGATAACATTAAGGGATGACGTAATTTTCAACATAAATACATTCTGAAGGTCTTGGAGATAAGACAGGTCACCGGGAAGTGAGATAACTCAGAGAGGTTCCTTTCAGATGGAAGGTGAGTGACATCTATAACCCTGTCTGGTCACTGGCATACTGTCCACCTACTTGGACTCTGAACCAGGTGTGCAGTGAGTGGAAACCCACAGGAAAAACCAAACAGCTGGGGGTGCGCTGAGTGAAAACAAACGATTCATCTGGTATATCTTGGAATGCAGAGAGAAACAGGGAATCGGTCACCGACGAGGCAAACCCACAGCAGGAATGTCTCATGATGGAAGGGTTGACCGCAGTCAGCCTGGCTGTAAAACGCTGCAATGTTTCCCTGTGAGGAAGACTACTAGACATGAGAACATCTTGTTAACTGCATCTAGGCTTTCAAAAGCATAATATTATGGTTTTATTGTATTTGTATCCCCCTGTCTAACATTTCTGCTTGCTGTTCCTTGAATCTCTATGCTGTTAAATGAAGCGATATTTGATTTCACAACAAATCTCGCTAAGTGCTGGGGGGAAAGGGGAGGGTTGAGCTGAGGTGGAGCTGCTCAGCTGGTGGGCCCCATTTTTCTGAAGCCGTGAATCAGTGAATACTGCGAGCGTCCAGGAGGTCAGCAGCTGGAGGCTGCAAGCAGATGCTCAGAGGTTGGTTCGTGCCTGTCGCTAACCTGTACAGTGGCAGCAGCGCCTGTGAGGCCTAGAGAGAAGTGCCTGGCCTGGCCGTAGCAGCGGAGTTGGGGAGCTGACCAGTGACAGGCACCGACTTTGTCATGCTAAGGGCAGGTGGTAGCAAGGTGCTTCCCCTGGTACACCTGGTAAGCATCACGCTTCCTGTTTAGACTCCTGAAATGCTGGTGTATCCCTGGGGAGCATTCGTAAAAGAATTTCATTTCCTGACCTGAGTTATGAGGGGCCGGGTTACGAATGCTTATGTCCCCATAATACAGCCAGGATCAGAATCCACCCCATGCAGAACTGCAAATGCCAGCAGCAGAAGCTGCTCCGTGCAAATACCTGATTGGCACTGCGAGCAGCAGTCTCCTTCCACCTTCACTGACAGGCTGCCCAACGGGCAGGGTGGACAAGAGCGTCGATAGCAGATCACCTCGGTGTCCCGGCATTCGCATTCCTTGCACAGGCCTTCTTTCCACCTCTCTCCAGGCTGCACAAGACAATAGTGAACCCCTTCGGTGAGGCTCCGTTCTCCTGGCAGCGATGCAAAGTTCAGCAGTGGGGCTGAGTCCAGCTCTCACGGCACGTGATGAACAGTTACAGGTCTAGTGGCCAGCTAGAATTTTACATCATGAACCACTCACAGGAGAGCTTCGGCATAAACTAAATGCTTGTGACCGACAGTCATCCCCCCTAAATCAGAGAATCTAATATAGAGCTAATCGTTATCAGTTGCCATGCCAGTGTTCCATCTTGTCTAGTAGCTGGTCTTCTAATATGGACAGTGATAGATACAAATTGAACCTCTCTAGCTCAACACCCTCGGGACCTGACCGGTACCGAATCAGAGAATTTGCTGGACCACAGGAAGTCAATATTGTCAGCAGCATTGCCAACACTTCCACTGCTTACTGGGCTGTTAGAGGACATTTAGGGGTAAATCAGAGCTAAATAACAGCACAGAACACTGACAGCCAGGACTGGTGGCTGTAAACAAACTTTACGGGACTGCAGGAAACTTGGCCACACCATAAGTGGATATCTGGTTAACAAAAATCATACTGGACCATGGATTTTTGCCGGACCAGAGAGTGCCGGACTAAAGAAGTTCTCTCTATAATGGACAAATAAGCTGTCTAGAGGGGAAGTTATTTTTCTGAATCCTTCTGAGTTTGACATGAAAAATAAGGTGTGTGTCCCATATAATATATATCAGGTCTAATGTAACAGTAGAGATTTTTATTATTCATATTACCATGTAAGTCTTTTTTTAATACGATTAACCTCTTGCCTTCAAATATACACTACAGCAAGGACTTCCACAGGTTAACTTGGCATTGTGGAAGAGTACTGTCTTTTATCCATTTTGAATGAACTGCCTTTCCGTTTCATTGAATGTTTCATTGTTCTCATGTTAAAGTGTGAGTTAATTTAGAATATACCTGGTTGTATTAATAACCGTCTGTAATAATTATCATATAAAAAGTTGACATTCTGTCTGATATGAGTTACTTGTTATTAACGCTCAATTTCCTATGCCATTATGCGGTGCATTCACCTATCTATAGTCCCTCTATCTTCCCCAAGTCTTGACCAACATAAATAATTTTGTGTCACCTGCAAATTTTGCCACTTGGTTATTCTCCCCCTTTCCGCAGTTCATTTATAAATATATTAAACAGCACGATGCCATGTAGACACCCTTGGTCCTTCACGGTTAAACTTCTGCCATGATGAAAACTGATAATTTACAGCTGTTGCCTTGTTTTCTATCATTTAGCCTGTCTTTAGTCTACAACACCACTTTGCTTCCCACCCTCTTTACAGAGTTTGGTTGGGATTTGACCATAGGTTTTTGAAAGACTACGTTTATGCCACCTCTTTTTAACTTTAACCACTGTTTTGTTGACACACTCAGGGAATTTCAGCAGATGGAAGGGCACGATTTGCCTTTACAAAAGCCAGTCTTTAGGAAGGGGAAGCACACTGCCCTTTCTGCGCCCAGCTAGTTTTGCCGGCAAGGGTAGGAGCCATTATCCCAGCAACCTCCTGTCCCTTGGGCGCTTCTACACAGCTTGCCAACAGGAGCCCCCCAGCCTGGGTTAACAGAGTTGGGCTCAGTGGGTTGTTCTCTCTGTGCCTACCTAAAACCTTGGGAGTGGGGTGGGCTTCAGAGTGAGCAGTTAGCATCATTACTCACTTGTCGCAATAATGAAAGGTCTCCTAGTGTACTTCATCAAAAGAAACTGTACAGTCAACGGTAGAAGAAAGGCTGATTGTAAATATCCCAGAATAACAGGCTCCCGATGCAGTGAAAACAGTAATCAATAGGGAACGTTTTCAGAAAACTGCAGTGAGCTTTGGCTGTGCAGCTTCTACTGGCAGTAATAAAAGTCAAACATCTTAAGCCCCATGAGGTGCACTGAAAACTTGAGGGGGTGTGT
Source organism: Apalone spinifera (assembly GCA_030068395.1). Taxonomy (NCBI): domain Eukaryota; kingdom Metazoa; phylum Chordata; order Testudines; family Trionychidae; genus Apalone; species Apalone spinifera. Next base: position 8,964,022 of record JANRFK010001234.1, on the reverse strand, counting down.
ATAAAACATTAATCAGGAACGATTGATTCAATTTACTCTGCTTTTCTTTATGTAATAAAAAGAGCCGGAACAGACTTAGATGGTGCTGAAAATTTTAAACAAGCAGATTTTATGAAACGCAACCCCCTCCCAGGTAAGTAATATTAAGGGACTGTGCTTTTATAAGACTCAGTGAAGAATGTTCTTTCCGGGCTTTTACTTCTTCAACCCCTCATAAGCATAACACACTATGTTATCCAAATGACCAGGGTACTCACAGCTTTGGTATGTTCTCCGTACACACAGTAACTATCCCTTGAAATACACTCAGAACAGCACTTCCCCTCCAAATGAATTAATTCTTCACCCTGCGGAGAGAAAAGTTGCCGCAATACACATGAAATTAGCATTTCCAAGCAATACAGGGGAATGCAGAGGCACAATGGTTATCGGACTGGAATGTAATCTTTAATATCCAGCTGCACCTTATCTGCTCTACGTCCTACTTCATCTCCACATGTGCGCTTTGAAATGTGTGTGTAAATAACGTTGTGGCAGCAGAACAAACCTCAGAAAAGATCAGGAAATTCACTGATAAGGAAACTATGTCCCAAAAACCAAACCATTAAGAACACACAGAAAATGGAATATCATTTTTCACTTGCATTTTACCTGAAAACTTTCACATCCTTAAAAATGCAGCTCTCCCCCTCAAAGAAAAGACTAAACATTTAATAAATGTTCACGGTGAATTTTAAAACATGCATTATGTTGTTCTAAATTCTACTGTTGGTTACAATTGAAACAGAGATACTGTGAGTACAGTATTGTACTGTGAGTACAGTGTAATTGAGATCATAATTTTGCTGTAAGGAAAGGAAAAACGGCTTCCATCTGCTCAAAGTCTGTTGTATATAAATGGAAGCAAAACACTTAAGGGAAAAGAAGGATGGTTTTACATTTAATGAACCTGGATTAGATTTAGGAAAGCCAGGTTCAATTCCTGTCTCTGCCTTTGATTCTCTGAGCCTGATTCCCATTTACATTAAGACCTCTTGCTACTACAAAGGTGATATAAAGAGGCCTCATATAAAACTTAAATCAAGATAGGCTATTTTAATTCCAAATTAAGTATCCACCCTTGGACTTGCACCAAAATAATAAAAGCTGAATTAACAACCAATGTAGCTATTTCAGTGCAAGTTAGCTCATGGACCAGTCCCTGGGTGGGATTTTCAAAAGCACACAGCTCTGGTCTAACTCTGCTGCCACTGAAGTCAATGGCAAATGCTGACTGCTTTTGTAAATCACACCCTTAACTTGTCTGCATTCCCCAACTGTAAAAAATTGAGATAATATTTACCTACTGCCAAGGGGAGTTGGGCAGATTATTCATTAATAGGTACGAAGCACTCAGATACTGTGGCAGAGCGGGGAAAATTAACAGATGGACAGTGCATCTGGATATAGTTTATAGTGAAGTGGATCAGCTTTCTCATACTGTGCCTATATGCACCAGAATTCTAGCTACAGAGCACGTGTGATTCAGTCTCCACCAGAATCAGTGGGATTCCATTCAATGACTTAAATGGGGTTTATATTAGGAAGCTCTTAACGAACTTTCAGTGATGGGGGAGTTGATCTATATGTGCAGAAGCCTCTTTTCAAATTCTGTTATTGAACCCTTAACTAACACTCTCTCTCTCTATCTCTATGAATGGAAAAGCTGGCTCCATCCCCCGGGTTCATTATTTACGGAAGCTTAGAATCCATCCCCATCTATTTTGGGTATATTTTACAGCATTCCACTTCAGAAAATATACCATGCCAGTTTGGCTACATATATACAAGTGCAATAGCATGAGCAATGGCAGATTATGCCAGAATGGCCAATCTCGGCCCAATTCTTTGAGAGGGCCACCAACTTTAATGACTCCATTTGCACTCCAAGAAACGCACGAGTGACTTGAGGCACTATGTTTTCAGTCAAATCGGGGACACATTTCACTTTAACCATCTCTGATTATTCTTACAAGTTTCTACATCAGTGGTGGGTCACATGTGGCCCATTTGGGGTTCTAGGTGTGGCCCATGAAACTTTTTTTTTTACTGTTGCCCACTCGCAGGGTTGCCAGATTCCGCTGTTTTCCATTCTCATAATTTTTTCCCCTACAAATCTTACTCAAGTGACACACATGTAAACCAAGGGCACATAAAATGATGTGACTGCCTATAATGCTGACTATAAGAACCGTGCGCTCCCTCTGCCTCCAATCAAGCGCTGCTACAGTTCAGTCGGCACCCCCCTACAAATTTTAGGTATGTAAGCACAGTGAGCAAAACTACCCAGTCCTGGGAGACCACCTTGGTTATGACAATCTTGCAGCCCACTGAGCTGAAGGCCCACTTACTACTGTAGGATGCCCATCACTGTTCTAGATAGTTAAACCATTATTTCAAGTCTCTGGGGTGTATGGTAAGAGACCATGTCACTAGTGAACTTTCCTTCCCTCCATTCCAACACACACAGACACTTATACAAAGAATGAGGGGGGAAAAACATGCACGGGACATGATTCTCTTTGCCAAAAACTGCAGCCGTACTCTGCCAAGACTCAGAAGTAGGAGGCATTCTACGAGATAATTCTGTCACTCGCACGCTCGTGTTTCAGAAGCGTTACTCATGACATTCAACATTAAGAATGTGGAGAGGGAGTAAGGAGGGGGAGAGTGTCAGATTGTGTGTGTGTGTGTGTGTGTGTGCGCGTGTGCAAACACAGAGAGAGAGAGAGAGAGATCTTTAAGATTTCACTAGGCACAAAAGTAACTAGAACAACCTGCAAGGAAGACAGAAAAGCAGGGCAATATACTGACCTAGTTCAGTGTCCCTCTTAGCTTCATAACATTAGTAGCACAGCATAAGTTCTGCTGATAGCACATGGGATGTACAACATCTTGCAGGATGGGAATTAGGGATGTAAAATCCTGTTTAACAGGTTAACTGGTTAAGCGTATTGTAACCAGTTAACTAATTAAAGAGGGGGCCGAGAGGAAGGGGCTCTTGAGCGGGAGCGGCCAACCTGGACACTGAGACCCACCCCCCGTCCCCCCCCGCCAGACAAAGGTTGATCTGGCCCTGCCAGAGCAGAGAGGGGCTGTCCTCATCAGGCCCCACGGGGCTGGAGCAGTCCCCTGCCCGCAGTGGGTGGAGAGCAGCTCCAGCCCCCACCAGTTAACCAGAAGCAGTAAGCGTCACCGGTTACAGGCGATACTTTTACTGGTTAACCTTCGACATCCCCAACGTAGACCATTGTTCCCTTTGTGACAGGACTGTTGAGAGACAGTCTCCAAAGCGGGCTTATGTGGAAACAGGAACCTCATTCTCACGCATGGCTCATCTTCAACCACTCAGGGCCTGTACTCCCCAGAAAGGCCCCAGGACGCTTTCCATTGGAGGGGCAGTGGGAAGTAGCACAATGGTTTAGGAGAGGCTTCTGACAGGTGAAGTGGCTGTGGTGGAGCAAATCCACTTCCGCAACCGCCCAAGCCACACCTACTAGACAATTTCCAGCTGCCCACTTGAAGACTAACTCAGATTCTAAGATTAGCTCCGAATCATCACAGACATAGTCACTCAGCAACCGCTGGGCAGAGTTGTATTTGAAAGGGTTTAAATATTAAGCCCTCGCTCTAGTCCAGTGGTCCCCAACGTGCTGCTGGCGGGCGCCAAGGCCATTTCAGTGTGCCCAGCAAGTGATCAGGGATGGCCCCGCCCACAGGCGCGGGGAGCATGGGCGGCCCCGCCTCTGGGTGTGCAAAGCATGGGTGGCCCCCCCCCAGCTGGGTTTGCAGCACAGGGGAGGCACCGGCCCCTGGTGCGCAGTGCATGAGCGGCCCTGCCTCATGGTGCATGGCACAGGAGCGGCGCCGGCCCCAGGTGCGCAGCACATGGGAGGTGGCGGCCCTGCCCCCAGGCATGCAGCGCATGGGATGTTCCAGACCAGGGCACATGGCGTATGGGCAGCCCCCTGCCCTGGGCGCGTGGCGCAGGAGCGGCGCTGGCTCCAGGTGCGCTGCACATGGGCGCTGCCAGCTCCTGGGCGCGCGGTGTAGGAGCAGCGCTGGCCCCAAGGATGCGGCGTACAGGGTGGCCCCGCTCCTGGGCGCGCAGCACAGGAGCGTTGCCGGCCCCGGTACATAGTGCATGGGTGGCCCCGGCCCCGTGTGTGTGTGCGTCCCCGTGCACCCGGCGCATGAGCAGCCCGGCCCCCAGGCGCCCGGCAACCCCAAAAGGTTGGGGACCACTGTTCTAGTCCCATCAGACACTGATACGCTAGGTCTAGCTATCTAGGATTCAGGTTTAAGTCTGTGACCGCGTTACAATTTAGACATCGCTATGTGACCAGAAAATTAATCAATGAAGGGCAGAACCCCACAGACCACTAGCTTCAATGCTGCTCTGACTTAGTGAAGCAGGCAAAAAAAGAAACACACACACACACACACACACCTTGGAGTAGAGGAGGAAAAAAAATGACACTTTACCTGCTTGAAGATGCTTTTTATGAGACATTTCCTATTGTCCTTGGAAGAAATTCATGCATGGCTTGTACTACTGAGCGGCTCTATCACAAATGATCTAAAACAGCTGCTTCACCTTTTTGGAAAGTTATGCAGGGCATAAGTCCTCAAACAAACACTTTTTATTTTCTAGCCAACAGAACCAAAACTGATGTCTAATAGGATGTTAAATTTAATCGACTAGTCGATTAGTCAATAAGCGGGGGGAGCCGCAGCGGGGTACCCCACTGCGGCTCTGCCTTTTAAATATATTAAGAGCAGGCAGGCTCTTAATACATTTAAAAAGCAGAGGTGCAGTGTTTGAGACTAGGTACGAGCTGGCAATCAGCTGATTCCTGGCTTACACCTAGTCCCCATTACCTGCCCCCCCGCGGAGATGGCGCTGGGGGGAACAAGCTTTTAAGAGGCAGCGGGCGGGGGGAGAATTGACTAGTCCAGGGACTAGTCCCGTACAGCCCTAATGTCTAATATGCAAAAAACACTTTCCCTGTCTTTTCCAAGGCCCATACTTCACTGATTTCAATATTTCTTATTTTGATGTCTGATTTGTGACACGCAGGTTTGAAGAGGTTTTCAATTAAATCCAATTCTGCCAATATTAGTATTAGACTGGTCTTAATGCCCGTTCAAAGAGTTTTAAAGGCACTCAGCACAATGCAGGATCTAGCGCTAACGCAGACAATTTTTCCTTTATAAAAAAGGGGAAAGGATCAAATTCATCAGTAGAAATTAGATCAGCTACTTTATGTATTTGTTTATGAATCTACTAGGGATGTTAAATTTCAATTAATCAGCTAATCGAGTAGTTGATAGAATTTCCATCGACTACTCGATTAGTCAATAAGGGGTGGAGTGGGGCGCTCGCTATCCCAGCTGTGCCTCTGCCTTTTAAATGTAGGCCCCGTTTGCCCAGGGTTCCCCGCTGCACCGGCTCTGCCTTTCAAATGCAGCAAGAGCCCCGCAAGGCTCTTGCTACATTTCAAAGGCAGAGGCACAGATGTCAGACTGGTGTGAGCAGGGACTGCTTCAGTCCCTGCTTGCACCATTCCTACTGCGCCTCTGCCTCCCGTCATCCCCGTACCCATGGAGATGTTGCTGGGGGAACCGGCTCTTACTCTCACACCCCCCCTTGCTGCTTCTGTATCAGAGGCAGCAAGGGGGGAGGAAGTGACTAGTCGCTTACATCCCTAGAATCCACATTTTTATCACTTGTCTGTAATGTAATAATAAACCTTGGATGGCCCAATAAGGGGCTGAACACTAAATATAATAAATCTGTATTTGTACGCATCTTCAGTTATTGTATTGTGATATATCCCTGGCTGTACTGAATACAAGATTTTCTCTCATGGTGACTAGTAAGAGTTCCAGATATGGAAATGTCTGTAATGCACCAAATGGAACTGCTACCATTATGGCTCTACAGAGAAGATGATGCATGTAATCATTAACGTAAACTACTCATTTTGCAACAGGATGCATGCGGAAAGCTGTCTGAAAGAGATACAAAGCCAACAGACTTATTCCCAGTTCCCCCTCCTGATTTTGTCTTGTTTATATGACAAGCTTGACTCTCCATCCAATTAAATTCAAAATAGCGTAGGTAGTTTTAGATAAGCATTTTAAGGTGACAAGGCAGTATTCCAGTTGACAATAAAAGGTTGGATCCAACATTCATCTCTGTAATGTCCATAAGAATTAATCGAGAGAGGAAAAGTACAAAGGAGTTTTCGTATTTAAAGAGATAATGTTACATGAGTTAGCACATAATTTCATTTCCAGATACATGATCTCTTCTCATACTGGAATGAAAATGTTTTGGATCCCGACTTTCTGATACATCCATTGAATTAGACTTCTTCCAATTTCCCTCATATCCATGCACATACTCACATTTTGGGCTAGACTGTGGGAACCACTTTGATCAAGGGGTGTTAGAGAAGTTTCACCACCCTGCCAAGCTCTCTGACCCTATCAAATGCCATTTCTGCATCCATTTATTGGTCAATTATAATATGATCTATCATCCGAGCTTGAAGTAAGAGTTAAGTATTTTATAGTGTTGTTGATCATAAGTGTCTCTCTCATGAGCCCTGGCTGTTCACTGTATGAAAACAGGTAGAGGGTTACTAAGTTTAGTGGCTAGTGCTTTAGCATAGAACTTGCTTTCTCGGCCTAGCAAGGATCAAGGACAAAATTCTCCACATTTATTAACAGAACTGGATGCCTCTGAGTTATACTCGCTGCACCAAATTCAGCTCTGGAATGAGCAGGTGCAGCTTCTACTGAAGTTATTTGTTACCAGGTAGATCATGACAGTGCTGGAGACAATCAAAAAAGTAAGGTAGCCACTGATTCACCCTAGATGGTGCTTGCACATCACAAGACTGCTAAACCTCCTACCTGCCTCGCCTTGCATATACACCCTGACCCTCGCTTCATTCCTCATCTCCAGTTAAGTCAGGGATGGGCAACCATGAACAGTGAGTGGTCCTCTTTCACCTTAGTGGGCTGCAGCAGCCCACTTGGGTTCCACCTGTGGCCCTGCAACCTCCCTGGCCCGCCGCCCCTACGTGCCTCTAGCACACTGGGCCACTGGAGTCCTCCCTCCCTTGCTCCTCCCCCCTCCCTCCCAGTACTTCCTTGCTCCTCCCCCCTCCCTCCCAGTACTTTCGCTAATCACCCGATTCGTGCTCCCTCCCCACTCTTCTTCCTCCCTCCTAAAGCTGGAATGCCGTGAACAGCTGTTCACAGCATTCCAGCTCTTGGAGGGAGGGGGCAGACGGAGCGCGAATCAGGTGACTTGCGCACTCTGAATGTGCAGGGAGGGAAAGGGAGGAGCAGGGAAGCGCGAGGCTCCAGAAGAAACCCTTCCTTACCTCGGCACACTCCACTCTGGCGCACTCTCCCTTCTGACACGTGACTTGTCCTCCATCACATGTGCAGAATTCACAGCGACTCCTGTGCCATATCTCATTGTGATACCTGACGGTGCCTTCGTATAAGCAGCTTCCTTTGGAGGAAACACACTCCTCGCAACAGCTCCCAGGACGCTGCACTTTGCTCTGATCCTAGCAAACATGAGAAATTCAGTGAGTGCTAAGCCATCCTTCAGCCCGTTACGAAAGGGGCGAGTGGGACATGCCGCCTGATCTCAAGGCTGGGAACTTGTGCATTACCTTCTCACAAGGACGTGGCTCACAGGCCTGTGTAAGACACCTTGCTTCCCCTCTGTCACAGACACACGTAGTGCAGGAATTTTTCTTCCACTGCTCACCATGCTGCCCAGAAAGAAGATAGATAGTTATATACATACATAATATAAATATATAAAGTAATAAAGCAAAAACCCTCACATAGCCACATTCTTTCCTGGAGTGTGTATTTCCCCTAAAGTGTAATGGGTTCCCTGTATGTACATGTGTCCAAGTAGAGAGAGGTTTTTATTTAAAAAACAAAACAACAACAACAAAAGAAACAGTACATACTACTCCACGATCAGAACGTACAAAGGGAAGAAGAGAGTTTCACATCCATACCACAGTGTATACTCATCAGAAAGTTGGCCAAATGGTCGGTCACCTTTCCGAGAGTGATTATAATAAATTTTGAGGACATGACTGAACAATACAGTAAATGCATCCCAGGTTGAGATTGCTGGACACAGTGACAGTCAGTGACGTCTGATTTCCCACTTAAAAGACTAATGATGTGTGAATAGTTAAGTACATCGTCTAATTTAGCCTGTGAATCTGGCTGCGGCTTGCATGCAAATTCCTTTATATTTCTAATCCCTTTCAACTCTTTTAGCTTCCCAGGAAGGGGAAAAACTAGCCATTGTACTAGGGATGTAAAAGCATAGTCAATTAGTCGACTACCCAAATAAGCCTAGGCTTATCGGGTAGTCGAGTCGACTACTCACATTCCCCTCCCCTCTTACTGCCTCTATATCAGAGGAAGCAAGTGGGAGTGTGAAGCAGGAGCTGGGACTTGGGAGAGCCGGCTTAAAAGCTGGTTCCCCCCAGCACCGTGTCCACGGGGCAGAAGGGTGAAGGGGAGGCAGAGCTGCAGCAGACCAGTCCTGGCTCATGCCAGGTCCCAGACTTACCCCCACCGCACGCCTGGCGCCTGCTACATTTAAACTGCAGAGCCGCTGCAGCTCCTTATCGACTAATCATGGTCTCGATACAAATTGTATCAAATACACAATTAGTCATTTACTCCCTACTTAACATCCTTACATTGTACTAAATTATTAATGCTGGCAGAAAGTCCGATGTTACGGAAGAGAAAAATAGAGATGCGCCAGAACTCATGCCCGGTCGGTTTTTGGTATGGTTCATCGAAGGTTACCTCGTACACTTTTCCAGACACAGAGCAGGGTTTTGGAAAACACTCTGGGCAACATTTTCCAGGAGACACAGCTAAGGTTTCATCCTAAAGATTTAAAAACAAACAAACCCCCCCCACACACTTTATTTAAAAAATAAAACATGACCAGAATAACCATTTAAAACTTAAATATACAGCCCAGCAGCCTGTACCTGGAACTCTTGTGAAAGACATGTATACCTATGTGCCACCTAAGCCATGAATTAGGGTAAGAATTTTGGGGTCAGCTTTGCATTCTGCTGTAAAAGTAGAAGGCCAAGCACAAATATACTACCTCATCTTCTTTGGGTCTCTTGAGACAGACAATGCTGGAACCACGGATAAAGAGAAGCAGTATGGTCATCTGGATTAGGCCAAAGACTAGAAATCAGAAGAAATCAACAGTCTAGACATGGCTCTGCTACTGATTGATTTTGTGACCTTGGATAAAGCACTTAATTTCTCTCAGAAGTTGTCTACACAAAAGCTTGCACTGGCATAGTTCAATTGGTGTGGTGAAACGGAGACATGTTTCAGATTAAGAGCAGGTTATTTTTGTTTAGTTTAAACTTGTTGCTATTTGACTTAATCTAAAGTGAAATAAGTCTGGTCTTTTTAACCGACCAGAGTGTTCACACAGCTTTTTGCAATGGCTTCACTGAATCAGTCTAAGATCTGGTCTGCACTAAGAAATTAAGTCAACTTAACTATGTCGGTCAGGGACAGTGTTCCTATAAGCTGGGAGCTTGGGCAGCCACTCAGGGAGAGTGAAATGCCACCCAGCTGATTAGCAGGGCACCCACAGTCGGCAGCATATTTCTACTGGTAGTGCACATCTACACATGTTTCAGTGCATATAAAATGTATTCTGCACATGATGGAAAAAATTAGAGGGACTATCGGTTAGGTTTTTCACACCCCGGAGCAGCCTAGCAAAGTCAACATAAACTGCAGTGTAGACAGTGCTAAATCAATGGAAAAATTCTTCCATCAACCTAGCTACTGCTTCTCACGGAGGTGGCTTAACTATGCTGCCAGGAGAACCCCTTCCATTGGCATAGATAGCATCTACACAGAAGTGCAGCATTTAAGTGCAGACGTATCCTAAAAATCACGTTTAGTGAAAACCTGCACAATTCTGCATTTTGAGTAAATCCTGTCTATCCTATCTGTGAAATGGGGATAATGATATTTACACCAGTATCTACATCCTCTGACCATGAAAAGAGCTATAGAAATGTTAAGTAGTGTTAGGTCAGCCCCTGCTTCATGAGATAGCATGTAAGTCACAAACTTCCCAAGGGGGAAACAGAGGACTTTCATAGACTCATAGGACAGGAAGGGACCTTGAGAGGTCATCTAGTCCTGTCCCCTGCACTCCTGGTAAGACTAAGTGTTATTTAGACCACCCCTGACAGTTAGGACTCTCTAACCTGCTCTTAAAAAGAGCCAATAATGGAGATTCCATAACCTTCCTGGGCAATTTATTCTACTGCTTAATCACTCTGACAGTCAGGACGTTTTTCTTAATGTCCAACCTCCCAGGGATGGGCTGGAGGGCCAGAAAACTCCTGGAAAAGTTCGTGGTTCTAATTCATGGATTTAGCCAGGGAAATTCTAACAAATGATCCTTCTTTCTTTGCCATGGGTTTTAGGTACTGCCTCTTCTGCCCAGGGGCTCTCTCTAGAGATAAGCAAACTGAGGGAGGTGAAACTTCCAGACCCTCTCTTAATGGTCCACCAGAAGCTCCCAGCTGGCTGGTCAGGTCTTGGAAGTTTTCACATGCATGGTGAAAGGATCCTGTGCCCCCACATTTCTCTTCTCCCCTGGCTCTTTGATGGTACTCACTATACAGAACAGGGGGCACTAAAAGAACCCTTTGATTACTCATACTGACTGTACCTTAACCCACAGGTAGCTCCACTGCAAGGAAGACGGGCGGTACTACTTCAGTTGAGTGGAGCAGCAGGATCTAGCCCTAAGAGAGGTTTGAAGAAAATACCGACAAAAATGGCAGACACTTCCTAAGCTCTCTGTGTGCGGTGAGGCAGGAGAAAGACTAGAGAGAGGAGTCAGAGCGTGGCTAAAAGGGCTCCCTCTTGCTTGCATTCTGACTGACTTAGCACATGAAAAAAGCTACTAGTTCCTTTGTGCTGTGGAAAGCGTAGACCTGGAAATAAATACACACACAAAGCACTGAAAAAAGTATAGGTCTAGTAAGCCGCGTGGGATCCTTGCCATTACTGCTAATGCACTTTTCATTAGAGCCCCTTGTTAGGAAATCTATGGAAGCCCTATCACAATTAGCTAAGGGGGCTTTTTGGTACATTAACTTGGATGCTTCTGGCTGATTAGTCTCAGACACGTCATGGCAACAATGTTCTCATTCCAGTTTCTATTAATTAAGTTTTAATGATTAACTGATTAAACATCAGTGCACTCAATCAAGACATAACTGCAGGACATTTAAGAGGAAAAATTCTAAACATTTAGAATTTTTTCATTAATTCGTTCTAACGAGCACCACTTAATCTCCTAATATTAATTACACATCTTAGCACAATGCATGAAGTGATTAGTATTCAGGGAAACAGCTGGGCTTTTCTCTGAAAAACATGAGCCAGTGTTAATTACACAAACACCTGGTCCCATAATACATAGGTGGGTGAGCATTAAAAGGAAAAAGCTTTATGACGGGCATAAGCACCGACTTCCCCTCTAGCCGGGGAATGCTCGACCTCCTCCCCGACCCGTTCTGCCCCAGGTCCTGCCCTCACTCCATCCTTTTCCCCAAGACCCTGCCCCAGCTCTTCCTGACACAGCTGTCCCCATCCCACCACTTTTCTAGCCCATCCCTAAGCCCCCCAGCCCACCTCTTCCATGCCTTCTTCCCCAAGTGCACCGTGTCCCTGTTCTTCCTCCTCCCACACTGAGCTTACAAATCAGCTGTTCACGGTGCTCCAAAGGGGCTGGGAGGCCAAAAGAGGAAACTTGGCACCAGTAGGTGCTCTGTAATTTTTCCCCAGCCTCAGAGCACCCACAAAAACAGTGCCTATGATGATGGGTGCTTTATTTTCCCAGTTCTAATATGGGAACCTGCTTCATCACATCTCACACAGTAAGGGAGGCAAAATTCTGGATCTGCAACTGGAACGTGCTTGACGGGGAAACAAAAATCAGGAAAACGACAGCCTCTCGAGAAGTACAGTTAAGCAGAACAACGTGAACACCCAGGAAAGTGATTTCTTATTTTGCAGATGATTCACCAGCACATGTGGCTCCACACGAGCATTGTTGGAACGCCTAGTGTGACACAATGCAAAGAAAAGAATCCAGCCAGATCTCTCGCTCTGTCATTGGCCTTTTTGTCTGTCCTCTACCAAAGAATAAAACGTATCAATATATAAAGTACTAAGTACGCTTCTGATCTTCTGGATTACCCAGCATTCTGAAATTTTATTAGTTAATGGTCGTGCAGTGTTTCGAAGGTGAAAATTATTGCATGGATGCTAGAAAATAATGACTATTATTGTAAGCAAAGAACAGGAAGCCACAGGGGTTCTCATTCTACTGACTCAATGGGTGAACTTCAACAAGTTCTCCTCTTAGTATTGCGGGGCTCCTAGGGTTTTGCTGTTTTCGGTAGACAACATGGCCAGTTTTAGGGAGTAATCAGGTAGAGCTTGCTGAAACTTTTAATTTGAAACATTTGTGGACAAAGTGGCTTTTTTGTCAAGAAGGAAATGATGGTTGGAAACGTCCATTTTCAACTAAATTTTGGGAAGGTTCTTATCAACAACAAAAAAATCATTAGATTTTAACAAAAGCTCACTAAGCTTTTAAAGAAACATTTAAATCAGGAAAACTCAACTTTGGAAGCCCTGGGGGGGGGTCACAATGATACTCACAGCACATGCCAAGGGCCGCAGCTTAAATGTGGTTGCATGTACATGCAAATATATATGCAAATAGCTTCTTTCACACGCATGAATACAATGATGAAGGCAAGACTATACAACACGCAGGCCCTGTTTAAGTCAGTTCTCCTGATATTAATAAAATGCAATATTTACCCAATTTCCACCCATATGACAGCACTTTTAATGAGCAATGACAGTCCAGGAATTTAAACTACTAAAACACATTTCAACAGAAGACCATTATGGAGCGTGTTCCCATTGGAGGCCATGTTCAAAGGATCCCACCCGTGGGCTGCGTGGGAGCCCTGTGTAAACCCAACTCACACTGCGGGCCACAAACGGGCTGCAGACCACGTGTTGAGTAGCCCTGGTTTAAATAAAACTTTGTTGCTGTTTTCAAAATTGTTCACAGACTCAAAAAATCCTAATTTCCTGACCCACTCTACAGAATGTTCTGTGTTATAAAACCAAAAGCTCGACTAATATTTACAATAAGTTAGTCTGTAAGTAAATGGACACGGTAGGAGGTTTGAAGGGGAGGCATTGATTTTTTGATGATTATCAAAAGCCCCTTTTCCAAATGATTTTTTCTTCAGTAAACTATTAGCCTTCCAGCAAATAATGTTCTTTGGAGAAATGCAAATTTCCCACAGAAAGGAAAAGCTGATGAAGGGCACAGAACATTGAGACGACAATTCTTACCTGGCTGCACCACACAGATGGACATTCGACTGTGAAGCACTGCGTCGCCCCATTCCTGCAGACGCATTTGGCACACCGGCTGGGGTGCCATTCCTCAGCATCCCGAAATATCTGGCCATCAAAGGAGCAGGACTCTGAGAGACAATTAAGACCATCAGAAGAGTGGAAGTTAATCATCAGAAGAGTGAAGGTCTGGAATAGCCTTCCAAGGAGAGCAGTTCTCTGTCCTAACACAGAGCCCTCTTCATCTAGTGACCCAAAACCAGCCACTTTTTTGGAGATATTTGCTGCTAGCATTCGCCTGTTAGCTACATGCGGTCATAGGCAGTCTCATCATGTTATTCCCTCCATAAACTTATCAAGCTCAGACTTGAAGCCAGTTAGGTTTGGGAGCTGACAGATTGTGCTGCACTGCCCCTGCCCCCAGCACAAACTCTAAACTCCCATTGGCTGAGATTGTGCAAAGCCTCCCCCCGACACCTGTGTGCACAGAGCCACAGAGAGCAGCTAGCCACTTTGAGCAGCATGGAACTGCTCCCCGCTGCAGAGGCCACGGGCCAGATTGAAAGGCTTGGCAGCCCAGCTCCAGATCTTGCCTGCCCCTTGTCTAACTAATCACCATATTTGGGGTCAGGAAGAAATTTTCCCCATAAGTCAGATTGGCAGAGACCTGTGGAATGGAGTTTACTTTCTTTTGCAGCATGGGGCCCAGGTCACTTGTAGTTGGAAATTAGTGTAAATGGTGAACTCTCTGAAACCTGAAGTCTTTAAATCATGAATCGAGAACTTCAGAACTCAGGCAAAAATCATGGATCTATGACAGGAGTGGGTGGGTGAGGTTTTGTGGCCAGCAAAGTGCAGGTCAGACCAGATGATCATGACGGTCCTTTTTAGCCTTAACATCTATACGTCTACGATTCAAACTGTGTTTTCATTTTTGATGTTTTCTTTAATTCCGTCTCCTCACTCAATTCCTTTCATCTCAGATCTACCCCCCTGGAAGTAATACCCCATAACTTTCCTTGCTAAGCCCCTCTGGTTGCATAGCATTCACCTGTGCACACTTGCTATGATTTCTCACATTCTACCAGCACAATTTCACAAACCTATAAAAAGGGCTGCAGATGTAGGACTCACCTACTGATTGGCATCTGCAAAGAAAAACTTCGTAAGAGCCATCGCCACAAAGCTGACCCAGAATAATGGCAGTATTTAAAAAAACCCATTGCACTAATTCATTGTCCTGTATGAAATTATCATCTATTTGTTTCTGGGATCCCGCAGGGTGTACAAGATGCTTTACAAGCACAAAAGAAGGCATGATCCCTGCGCCAGTCAACTGCTGGCCACCATCTAGATATACCAATGGACAAATGGTCTAATTACCAATGATAGCCTCAGCAGAGAAGCTAAGGATTACAGTAAAAGGTTACGTCTGAGACTTAAACCAATGAAAGTAGAAGAGATATGTCAGCACTGAAAAAATGCATCAACCGTGATACTTCATCCTAAAATTGTCCTCATGTGCTTTAAGATCCAGTCCTGGGTTCTGACACTTGTATATGAGGTTACACACTACAGTTAGTCTCTATATACACAGTGAAGTAAGTTCAGGATAGATCCATAGAGTTTTCGGCCAGAAAGGGACCAGTAGATCATTTAATCTGACCTACTGAATATCCCAGGCCATTAAGCTCACTACGTTATCCCTGCATTAAATCCAGTAATTTGTGTCTAACTAAAGCCTGTCTTCCAGAAAGGTATACACTCTTGACCAGTGTTTCCTGTAAGTTATGTGCTTGTGTTGCCATCAGTGGAGAATCAAATGCTGTCCAACTGAGTAATAGAGCAGCCACCGCTAGGTTTTGTTTCTGGTGGTGGTGCACATTCACACATGCCTCGGTGCACATAAAATTATTCCACACATGGATGAAAAAGATTAGAGGGATCATTGGTGTTTACTTTGAGACATAAAGAGTGGTGAGAATCCACTACTTTCCCAGGTAGTTTGTTCTACTGGTTAATCACCGTTACTGTTAAAAATTTGAATCTGATTTCTAATTTGAATTTGTCTGGCTTTATATTCCAGCCATTGCTTCCTGTTATATTTTTATTCACTAAACTACAGAGCCCTGGAATACCCATTACTTTCTCCCAGTGAAGGTACTTACAACCAGCATTCAAGTCACTTTCAATCTTCTTGTTAATCAGCTAAACAAATTGAGACCTTTAAGTATCTCATTTTCTCCAACCCATGAATATTTCTGTGTCTCTTTTCTGCATCCTCCCCAATTTTTCCAAATTCTTTTTTAAAATGTCATCATACTACTGGATACAGTATTCCAGAAGAGGTGTCACCAATGCCATGTACAGAGATAAAATCCCCTCTCTTTTCCTACTCACTGCTCTCATTCATACAACTGCGCATCACATTCACCTTTTTAACCACAGTATCACATTGGCTACGTCTAGACTCCAAGCCTCTTTCGAAAGAGGCGTTTGCAAAAGATACTTTCGAAAAAGCCTCTTTCGAAAAAGAGTGTCTAGACTACAACCAGTACTTATGAAAAAGCAAGCCGCTTTTTCGAAAGAGAGCACCCAGGCAGTCTGGATGCTCTCTTTCGAAAAAGCACAGTTTGCATTATACAGCGCCTTTTTTCGAAAGAGTGCTTTTGAAAAAAGGCATTCTTCCTTGTAAAACAAGGTTTCCTGCAGTCGAAAAACCTGCCACATTCTTTCGATTTACTTTGGAAAGAACGTGGCAGCAGTCTAGACACAGAGGTATTTTTTTCGAAAAAAGGCCACTTTTTTCAAAAAAACTCTGTAGTCTAGATACACCCATTGAAAGCTCGTGTTGAGTTGTCTGTCTACTATGAGCTCTTATATCCTTTATCAAAGTAACCGGTTTTTAGTCCTTTCGATACACATGACCTGCATTCTTGGTTTCTACATATAAAATCTAGTATTTACATGTATTCAAACTCATTTTGTTTGAAAGGACCCAGCTTACTAAGCGATCTGAGTCTCTCGGTATGAATGCCACCAATCTTTTTAGGGTCTGCACATTTTATCAGGAGTGATTCTAAATTTACATCCAGATCACTGACAAAAATGTTCAATCATGGGGGGAAAAAACTCCTCTCTAGAAACACCTCTGTTTGATGAGGCTTCCCATTAATAACCAGCTTTTGAGATTTGTCACTTAGCCTGTTCTCAATTTTTCCAACGTGCTCTTAATTGCTACTGTCCAGATCTAATTTTTAAAGCGATACCATGCAGCACTAAGGTAACTGAATCAACCAACCAACCAACTCTGCAAGCTCATGAAAAATTAAAGTTGTTCATTTGACAAGGCAAGTTGGAAGAGTGTGGACACTGCTATGAAGACAGTCACATAGCTTAGGGCCACGGACATTGTACTCACAGTCGTCCTACATTTGATACCAGGCCGACAGTTGAGTGCATTCTGCTGCATGTCATAACTGACGTCACCTGGCTACGATACTCCAAAGAATATGATGTGTGTTAATTTTAGCCTGGTGTAAGCAGCTTTAACTTTACTGAATTCAAGTAGAAATTCCCTCTCTTATAAATGGGGTCAAATTTGGTCTGTAGGCCCTAAGGGAGGATAAAGCATACAGCTTCAAAAGCCAGTCTGAGATCTGTAGCATGTGTGGATTTAAGTGAAAGGTTTTTTAAGTGCATGTGTGTGTTTGTGGTTTAAATAAGCCTGTGTATGTCTTATTTAACCAGTAGGAAAAAAAGTCAATAACTCCACAACCCTGTCAGAGATTTTGCCTTTAGGGTGAGGTTTCAAAGGCACCTCTGTGAGTTGGATGCCCAACTCCCATTTAATGTTAATAGGACCTGCACCTCCGAATCCCTTAGGCAACTTTGGAAATTTCGGCCTTTATCTACATGACCCAAAATGAGCAGCGTGAAAAGCGAATCGGGGACAGTTCTATACTCCAGTGTGTCTGGAAAGGTGCGCGTGAAGCAGCCGGACTTAAAGCAAAGGGGAAAACGCTCTTTCTTGACGTGAGGACTTAAAGAGATGGGCCCGCCTAGTCACTTAGCCAAGATGTAAAGCAGCAACACTGACCCCACGCCCTAGGCCACATAACTAAGACCAAATTGCAGACTCACCACCGGCGCCCACACATTTGGGACAGCACTCTCCGTGGGCGATGTACTCCAGCTCTCCTCGGCCACAAGCAAGGGGCGGGCAGGGCTTGGGGAGGCAGTTAACATTCCCATCAGCACAGGAGCAGAGCGTGCACTCAGAACTCGCCCATTGCGTGCCATGCTGCAAAGGAAAAACCACACGAGTGAATTGAACAGACAAGAAGACTGGAAACAGCCCTGGCTCCAGTGAATTGCCCGGCGCCAGTGCCTAATGTCCCTCTTCTGCAAACATCCCCAGGCCTGTAGGTCACAACCTTGATTCCAGACTTCGGGGCCGTCGCTCTTCCCTACCACATGGGGACAAAGTAGGCCTAACCCAGGCACAGAGATCAGTCCAATAGAGAGGGTCCTCAAAATGGTGTAGACGTGGCATAACCCTAAGCCAAAGGACATACAGCTCATGGATACATTTTCCCCACTCACGACTGCCTGTATAATAGGCTGAACTGCCATGTGTAAAGTCGACCCTGCAGCAAGCTTCCATGAAAACGTTCAGTCGGACCGACACCCATCAGAGGACAAAATCTGCCCTCCCAAGTTTAAACGACAATGTGCCTCACGACAAGCCAAAGCCTGCTTGCCTCATTACCTGATGATGATACTGGACCTGGTCTCATGAGCAAGGTTTGGCGCAGTTAAGAACACACTGCTTTTTTGCTCTCCAAGGCAATATACAAAATCTTCTTTCCGTAGGAACATTGCCAAGCAGAAAGCCGTCTCAGAAGAGCCTACTAGGTACAATGGCACACATATTAAGAATCTCCATCCCTAGAGGTTTTTAAGTCCTGGCTTGACAAAGCCCTGGTTGGGATGATTTAGTTGGGGTGGGTCCTGCTTTGGGCAGGGGGTTGGATTCGATGACTTCCTGAGGTCTCTTCCAACCCTACGATTCTAGCATTAACACTCACAGACGACCAGGATATAAGCTGTTTTATTGTCTGAAATTTTAATTTATGTAAAACACGTAACATGGAAAAAACCTGCTGTCCATTGCAGTGTAATTTCTCTCCCGGGGTGATTACTGGAGACAGTTTTGCTGGCTAGCTATTTCCAAAATAATGATGAAGACATAAAGCATTTGTCTGGCTCATTGACAGAAAGATAATCATCTTCCCTGTGTAATTCACTGCAGCCATTGGGTTGTACCCTTAGAATAGCTTCCTAAATATGCAGCTGGTTCTGTAGTAAGGGTGAGGCACATGACAGTGCTGGCATGAGGCTAATTTTTATTTCTCAGCCTATGTGACACATGTCAGGAATACCAGAGGTTATACCACCGTCACATGACGGCAATCAGCAGACACCAACTCCAGCAGCTACGGTTACATTTCTTCCATTAAAAAAATAAAAACTAAACTAAAACATAATCCGAAAGTGCTGAGAAAGGTGGCTGATGTGATTGTAGAGCCAATGGCTGTTATCTCTGAAAACTCCTGGACAGTTACAAAAGGCAAATGTGGTGCCCATCTTTAAAAAAGGTAAGGAGGACAATCCAGGGAACTACAGACCAGTCAGCCTCACCTCAGTCCTCAGAAAAATCACAGAGGGGATCCTCAAGGAATCCATTTTGAAGCACTTGGAAGAGAGGAAACTGGATTCTCCAAGGGCAAATCATGCCTAACCAACCTAATTATCTTCAGGTATGTCTACACTTGCACCCTCTTTCCAGAAAGGGATGCAAATGAAGACATTCGAAATTGCAAATGAAGCTGGGATTTAAATATCCCGTGCTTCATTTGCATATTCACGTTATGGCGCTATTTCGAAATAACAGGCGCTGTTAAGACATGGTTATTTCAAGAGAAAACCCTTCTCTCGAAATAACGGGTAAACCTCATTGTATGAGGAAGGGTTTTCTCTCGAAATAATTGCGTCTTAACAGCGTCTGTTATTTCAAAATAGCGCCATAACGTGAATATGCAAATGAAGTGCGGGACATTTAAATCCCAGCTTCATTTGCAATTTTGAATGTCTTCATTTGCATCCCTCTCTGGAAAGAGGGTGCAAGTGTAGACATACCCTTCTATGACGAGGTAACTGACTCCGGATACGGAGAAAGCGGTGAATATGATATATCTTGACTTTAGCAAAACTTGAGATATGGTCTCCCCTAGTATTCTTGCCAGCAAGTAAAAGAAGTATGGGCTGGATGAATGGACAACAAGTTGGACAGAAAGCTGGCTAGATTGCCAGGCTCCAGGGGCAGTGATCAACAGCTTGATGACTAGTTGGCAGCCAGCATCAAGCACAGTCCTGGAGCCAGTTTTCTTAAACATCTTCGTTAATGATCTGGAGGATGAGCTGGGCTGCACCCTCAGCAAGTTTGTGAACGTCACTGAGCTGGGGGGGACGGGGAGAAGAGGTAGATTCATTGGAGGGCAGGAATAGGATTCAGAGTGACCTCGACAAATTGGAGAATTGGGCCACAAGAAATCTCATGAAGTTCAACAAGTGCAGAGTCCTGCACTTGGGACGGAAGAATCCCAAGCACTGCTACTGGCTGGCAATTAACTGACTAAGGAGCAGTTCTGCAGAAAAAGACCTGGGGATTACAATAGACAAGAAGCTGGGTAGGAGTCAACTTTGTGCCCTTGTTGCCAAGAAGGCCAATGGCATATTGGGGTGCATTAGGAGGAGCATTGCCAGCAGATCTAGGGAAGTGATTATTCCCCTTTATTAGGCACTAATGAGGCCACATCTGGAGTAGTTTGTCCAGTTTTGGCTCCCTCCCGCCCCCACAACAGAAAGGATGTAGACAAATTGGCGTGGGTTCAGCAGAGAGCAACAAAAGCTTATTAGAGAGCCCTGGGAAACATGATTTATTAGGAGAGGCTGAGGGATTGGGGCTTATTTAGTTTGAAAAAGAGAAGCGTGAGGGGGAATTTGACAGCAGCCTTCAAGCTACCTGAAGGAGGGTTCCAAAGAGGATGGAGAGAGGCTGTTCTCAGTAGTGACAGATGGCAGAATGAGGAGCAATAGCTCAAGTTGCAGTAGGGCGGTCTAGTTAGACATTAACAAAAACTCTCTCACTTGGAGGGTGGTGAAGAACTGGAATGGGTTGCCTAGAAAAGTGGCTGGGCAGGGAGTTGGACGAGGTAGCCTCCTGAGGTCTCTTCCAACCCTGTGATTCTATGATCAAAGGAGCCAAAGACAACAACTGAAAAATTACCACAGCCAACTAGTAAAGCATTCTAGGAAGACAGAGGTGAGGGTTGACTACTTATCTAGAGTACTCATAGGATTCCCGTTACCATGGCATCTGAACACTTCACCGTGTACTTGCTCTCACCGGGCAACAGGGATGTGCTATTAGCCCCATTGTACACATGGGAAACTGAAGCATGGAGAGATTAAATGACTTGCCCAAGGTCACAGAGGAAACCTGTAGGCAAGCCAGAAATTGAACCCAGGTCTCCTAAATCCCAGGCCAGTGCCCTAATCATTAAACTATCCTTCTTCTGAGTTCCCCTCACTAAGGAGAGGGTTATTGCACCTGTTACTGGACATCAGTCAGTAAATAACATTCCTGAACCTAAGGGGGTGGGGGTTCATCACAGGGACACTTGCTCCTTCTGCTGTGACCTGTTTGGCCACCGCGGTGGATTTGTCTCCCTGAAGCCTCTGTTTGCACAGGTCAGGGTTACAGATGTGCATAGCACATCACACGGCAGAGGTCAGTGTCTAACGATGCAAATTACTGTGGGTAATTATCATTTCCAGTAGGAAGCAGGCCAACATGGAGAGTTCAATGCTTTCTTCTCCGCACAATGCTATCTTGTCTTGTTTCACTGCCGAGCACAGCTGAATGAATGAATGAATGAATGAATGAATGAATAATCCAGTTGATCCAGACTCTCCACCCTGCTCAGCCAAATAGGCCATTGTGAACTTGAGCTTTCCCTTTGCATGAACTGTAGCAAATAAAATTCCCCATATGGCCATTAGCTGATAGCAGGAGAAATAATAATGGGAAGGGAGTGAGCAATGATTAATGGTGCCTTTTGCTGCCTTCCAGGGTGCTGCACTGAAAAGGAAGCCATGAGTAAACGCATGAAGGAGTCTCTCTAGACCTGGTTGGCAGTCACAATCCATATTTTCATCCTGGTTATCTGCCCAAAAGTGCATTTGAAAAGATACAGTTCACGTGTGTAAAAATATTTTAAATAAACAAAGAAACAAACAAAATGCCGCAGACCCAGTTCCCACCTGCCATAAGCGTGTCATCATGGAGTCTGAAGCTGCCCGAATATTGGCCAAGTATGTTTTGCTGAGATTAGCAAGGACCACACACAAAGAAATTGGCGCTTAGCTTGACGTAACTCGAAAACGACATAACTGCCCCATCGGATCGACATGTGATTTGCTTGGGGGAAAAGGTTAAAAAGCAGAGTTGCAGCGAGAGGAGGAGTGTGCAGAACCAGTGCACAACGTAGAGAGATTCTGAAGATTTGCTGCAGCATAAAAGGGCCTCTCCATTACCAAGCAGCTACATCTTGCAGTGTTCCCACCCCTCTTTATTTACTTACTACTTACATAGAAAAATCCCACTGACAAGTTTGCTCATGAAAGAACTGGCAAGGTGGGTCAGGGATTCAAGGGGTGGCCTTCTTGCCACTCATACAGAGATTTTATCACATTTACAATGGCCTGGATACTCACTTTCAGAAGACGATTGCGGATTAATATTCTTCCTACCCTCCTGAAACGCATGAGGAAGTAGTGGAGGTACCTTTTCACATGTCCCTACAGCTGCAGCCTAGAGCAATAGCTATGGCCTCAATGCACCGGGCACTTCATAAACATTCTTGCCAGGTATGTTCCTAAGCCACATCTCCGTCATGGCTTTGTACCATGTCTACTCTGCAGTGGCCTCGATCCTCAGCTGTTCCCAGTGGGCGCAGCTGAGACGGAAGCAGCCACGCTGATCCTGGGGGTGGCTCCTGGAGAAATGTAGAGTAGCCCAAAAGATGAGGATTGCTCCAAACACACCCCAATACACCAAAGGCTGCATGGGTTGGAGGTGCAGGATCAGTACACACCCACGACGGACTCCAAGCTGAGAAAAGCTATCTGCTCTCAAGTCCCTCAAAGGAGAAAGTGGCCAGAGTGAAGGTCAGGAAAAATATTCCTTATGAGCTGTGTGCTTGTGTGGCCACTCAAGAGAGATTCAAATGCAGCCCAGCTCATTAGCACAACATCCACAGCTAGGTTTTGTTTCTAGTGGTGGTGCACATTCACACATGATTCAGTGCACATAAAATTATTCCACACATGGGTGGGAAAGATTCGAGGGGGCCTGGGTGAGTAATGAGTGCAGTGTGACCCTGGCAGGGAGGTTCTTTGCTTAGCAATTTCATCAAGTCCAGGAGATGGCTTTTGAAGTGCCTGACCAGCCACTGACTTTGCACAGGCAAAAGCTGTATTTCAGTGGCCAGCCAGAGCGCTAAGAAATGGAAAATTAGACGACTGCCAATGGATACTTAACAGCACTTACCGCATGGGTTTGGCCTTCATGCTGGCAAAATTCTTCAGTTCCCGAGGCACACTCAGGGCAGCATTGATTGGAGGCTATCCGGAGCACTTCCCCCTGAAAGGATACAAGAGTCCAATAAGCAATTTTAAAAGCATGCTACTAATCAAGGACTTCCCCAAGCAGGGCTGGTGCACTGCTTTGAGATGCTGAATTCACTCCTTGTGCCTAAGAAGTGGACAGGAAAATACACACTCCTTCTCCCTCTCCCCCCCCCCCTCCCCTCCCCTCCCCTCCCCTCCCTCCCTCCCTCCCTCCAGAAATAACCCTTTGGAACAGGACTCATTCTTCATTGACTCTCTGATACCAACAGTTTCAATGACAGACAGGAAAACGATTGAGAAAAACTGACTCTTTCAACAGGCAAAAAAAAACCATTTTTTTTTAATTAACCCGTAAGTGGTCCCAGAGCAACTTGTTTTCTTGTTTCAAAATTTAAATGTACTACTTTTTTTAAAATATCCTTTTCTTCCTTTCTAATTGGAGGTAGGTGGAAAAAAGGAAAACGAAAATTAACTGATAATCAACTTTTTATTTTCTTTCTAAATCCCAATTTCTTTTCGAGTTCCAAAATGTGACATTTTCAAAAATTGAAAAATATTGACCATCTTTATTATATTGCCTAGTAACATTTTATATTGCCCCTCTCAGTGTCCCCGGTGTCCCAGAGTATCGTTCGGGTGCCACGCTCTGGGTAGCAGCAAGGTGACAGATTAAACCAACTGGCCTACACATTCAGGCTACCACGTCACACTAAGGGCAGAAGACAGAGTAAAAAAGTTGGCAAAAGCTCGGGGGGTTGCTTTGCTTCCATTCCTGGAGCATCTCCCAGGGTTGTGCACAGCCGCTTTTGCACTTTCATTCCAGCCTTCCCCAAGGCGCTTTAGACATCTCTGACGCTGGCAACGGGCCACACAGAGACCACAAAGGAATGTGGCATGAGTCCTTATCCTGGCAAAGATTCCACAGATGTCTACAGCACCTGAGGATGCCTGGTACTGCCTGGGAGGTGCTCAGTGTAGGGATAACATATTAAAGTATTAAAAATGATTCCCCAAGTGGAAGTG
>JANRFK010001234.1:8922981-8939586 GCA_030068395.1 Apalone spinifera | reverse complement strand
GTCTAGAGAACATGAGCTATGAGGGAAGACTGGAAGAATTAGGTTTGTTTATTCTGGAAAAGAGAAGTCTGAGAGGGGACATGACCGCGTCTAAAAGGGTGTTACAAGGAGGAGGGAGAAAAAGTATCCTCATTAACCTCTGATAATGGGACAAGAAGCAATGGGCTTAAATTGCCCTTATGGGAGGCTTAGGTTGGACATTAAGAAAAACTCCCTGTCTGTCAGGGTGGTTAAGCACTGGAATAAATTGCCTAGGGAGGTTGTGGAATCTCCATCACTGGAGATATTTAAGAGCTGGTTGGATAGACACCTGTCAGGGACGTTTTAGATCAGGCTCAGGGAGCCCGACAAGCTGTCAAATCCAGCCCGCAGCCCAGGGGGAGCCTGGCTGAGACGCCCAGACTCTCCCACATGCCACTCAGAGCAGCCGGCTGCCAGCGGGAGCTCCCAGTTTGCAGGGCAGGCAATGCGCAAAGCACACACCCAGTGCATGGCCCCTGCAGCCAGCTGCTCTGAGCAGTGTGCGGGGGCGGGGCAGGCAGGGAGCCTGATAAAGAGACCTGCTGGGCTGCTGGCCAGGAGCCACCTAGGTAAGCGCCTTCTGGCCATAGCCTGCCTCTGGCAGCCCACCACATCCCTCCTCCCAACCCTCTGCCTCCCCTCTTGCAGCCTTACCCCACGTAACCCAGATCCCTTCAAGACCCTGTCCCAGGTCACAACCCAAATCCCTGCAGCCCCTTCCACACCCCTGCCTCATGTCACAACCCCCTCCCAGATCCTGCACCTCTCCTGCAGATCAGAATCCTCTGCTGCACCCACACCCCTTTCAGGACCCTGCACCCCAATCCCCAGCCTGAAGTCACAACCTCCTCCTGCCCTAGGTCACAACCCAAACCCCTGCACCCCTTCCTACACTCCTACCCCAGGTCACAACCCCCTGCTTCACCCAAACTCCCTACCAGACCCTCCACACACACGCCGCTCACCTCAATCCCCTGCCCCAAGCTCCCTTCTGCGGCTCCTTGACCACTTCCCAAATTCTTGGAGTGCCCCCCCACCATCAAAAATTATTGCCCACCCTTGGTCTAGCTGGTGCTGGTCCTGCTATGAGTGCAGGGTACTAGCCTTGGTGATCTCTCGAGGTCCCCTCTAGTTCCCATACCCACTGAGAATGAGGTCCCTTGGCTTCACTGGGGCTGCACAGACGTCAGTGAAAACAGAACCTTGATTGGGCCGTGGCTATGGGAAAGAGGAGGTGTTCTATGAGCGTCCGTTCCATGCCTACGACGTTAAACAGAAGGGGGGAAAAACCTAATGGCTCGAATACTCCCTACCCCTTGTATGGAGTCACCCGGCCCACGTACCTTCTGAGAGTCACACCGAGGGGATCTGCAGACAGCGGGTTCACAGATGAGAATGTCACTGTGGCATCTGCACTCCTGGCAAGAGTCTGGCTTCCAAACGGTGTTGTTCTGCCAATAAACAGATGCTCTGAATGAAACTTGCATCGTGTGTAAAACAATTCAAGTCTATTAAACAGGCCCGGACTAGCACGGCAAACTCTGGCCTGGACCCCGCCTACTGGACGCTGATGGGCAACCCCTGGCAGTAATAAGTCCAGGACCATTCCTTTCGTAATTTCAGACTCGCAACGAAAAGACAAGGCCATGCACAGAGAACCAATCTATTCCAACCAAGGTAATTGATCGCACACGACCTTCCGTAGCCTCAGGCTGATTGCTGTACTTTTTCGCAACCTCCTGTCTTCTGCACACAAATCAAGGATGAATGTTTCCAAGCTGCCTAGTGGGTCTGGATGCCCTTTGAAGGCTTTGGAAGCAAACAGCTTGGGCTATCACAGCTCCTCCCAAAAGCGAAATTTGCTGCCACTCAATACTGACGCAAGCAGCAACTTGACACGGGCAGCGGCACCATTCGCCACAGCCCTTGCACTTTCGTAGCTCATCAGGAGTAAAGCCAGTACCGGTTGTGTCTCTACAGACTGGGACTCTCTGCTCCAGCAGGGCCACAGATGTTCCAAGATCAGAGAGTCCCCAGGCACTGTCAGAGAGGAGTGGGGGACCCAGGAATGATCAGGTGGGCTGCCCGGGGAAGCCAGGAAGCCGAGTGGGGTGGCAGGAGAGGGGATGGGGATGGCAACAAGGGGACTAGAAATAACCTCTCCTGGTCAAACAAAATCCCTCATCTGGGATCAGTCAGGTCCCAAAGGTGCCGGACCAGGGAGGCCCAGTCTGTAGCATCCATATTTCATGAAGGGACTGCTTCAAAGGCGCTGAGTGCCTGTAACTCTCACTAACTTCAAGTGTGCTCGGTATCCCTGAAAACGAGGCCTGAAATCCATGTCCAGAGTAAGAGGTGAAATTCATTCCTTCTTGCATTGACACTTACAGAAGGGATGAGGGGAGCCAGAAAATTCAGATCATGCCCCTCAAGAGGGAGGGCTGATAGTATCCATGAGGGAAGTGCAAAGGAAGTTCTAAAGTCAGGGGCATACTTTTGCAGACTTGGGGCCAGACCCTGATCATTACGTTTTGAAGAAGGCGATTTTTCCATTATCAATTTTGCCCATGGCAAAAAAAAAATTAAAAAAAAATGAGAGACAATTAACTGCTGTGGGCTAATCACCCCACTACCCAATGTCTGAGTGCAAAAGCAGTTTCAATTCCTACAGAGGTTTTGCACATGCAGAAACATGGCGAGGGAACATTTACGGGCGAGGAAATGTTCATGGGCAGATACACAGGCACACAGCACTTTGCTTCCGATGTTCGAGATCAATTCTACAACCCTAAATGAAAATTTACCACTGACGTTCCTTTACATTTTTCTGGCAGCAAAAAGAGGGAATGTAAATGTAATTCACATCCACTCTCTGGGGCTCTCTTATATTGTCAGAATGGTGGAGAGCAGACTTAGTGCAAAATGAGAACCAGGCAATAACTGCTTTGGGGTGGGAAGAAAGAAATCCAGAAAGGAGTCTGTAATCCACTTTTCTGAAGTAAATTTAGAAATTCGAGATTAAAGGCCAAATTTTGCCCATCTTGTTTAACATAACCTCCCAGGCTCCAATGAGACAACTCACATAAGTTAAGCAGGCAGGATTTCTCCTTCAAACTTGTTACTGTGAGGCTTATTGGACAAATTGATAACTCCTATCCCCTTTGTTTCAGAATTCATGTTTCTTGTCCAAATTGAATTCCTCTGCAGCTGACAGTTTAGCTATAGCAACCACTTTCCTTCTCTGCTAGGTTTTTTTTAGTAAAATTCATAGCTTTTCAGACACATGAAAAGTACTGGAGGCAGGAAGCACTACAATTTTGGAGGGTTGGTCTAAATACTTATTTAATTATTGTTTTTTAAAACTTTCAGCAAGGCTGTCCTTAGGATTTATGGGGCCCTATGCAGTTTTATTAAACTGATCTCCCTATATGCTGTGATTTTATAATCTTCATCAACTCACTAATGAAATACTTTTAAAACAAATTTTAAACTAAGGTCTTGTAGACTAACATCATAAATTCAGAAACAGACAGGGGTTGGCAAATGCCTGGTAAATGGCTTCATTACCACTTGAATGGTTCTTTCAGAGGTTCTGCTAATAGCTCTGGCCACCTTTTTCAATTTCAAGTTAACTAGAGGAATGTCTACACTGCAGAGTTTCAAAACTACACTTACGTCCACACTGCAACTGCGTTCTTTCGACAGAAAGTCGAAAGAACAGAGGGCCTGTGTCTAGACTGCATCCCTTTTCCGTAAAAGGGATGCAAATTAGACACATCGCAATTGCAAATGAAGCGGGGATTTAAATCCCCCCCCCGCTTCATTTGCATAAACATGGCTGCCGCTTTTTTCCGACTCGGAGCTTTGCCGGAAAAAAGCGCCAGTCTAGACGCGGATCTTGCGGAAAATAAAGCCTTTTCCGAAAGATCCCTTATTATCTTTTTTTTAAAGATCAAACAATGAACAAACAATCCTCGGTGGCTGTTATAGCTTTGATTCACGATCAGAAGGGAATATTAACACCTATGAGGAAACTTGATTGAAGCAGTATTATCGTTCAAATGTCTCTTTGAAGGTTGTGGTAAACTGTATGTGAACCGTGTAATGGAGACGTTACCTTGTGCTAATTGCTGCAATGTCTGGGAGACAGAAAGTTACATCAAAAGCCTATTATGCTCTCCTAAACCAAGAGGTTGCTGCAAAAATATAAAGTCCCTTTGGACAGGATCCTTTTGGTCTCAGATCTGCTTCTTTGCTCTCAGGGAAAGCTATGAGCCAGAAGAAATAAGATCCCAGGATCTCCTGGTGCCCCCTTTATAGACATTGACTTAGGGTCTCAGATCTGCTTGAGGTTTCATGCAAGGACCACAAGGATTGAGATCCCAAGTCATTGGCTGGAACCACCCTGGATGTGTATTTTGAACTATACCTCTGGCTAAATTCTAAAAGAACGTTTGCAACTACAAGATCACCATCCCTGTTATGTAACTGAACCTCAAGAATTGAATTCATGTCTGTATGTGTATTGATCTTTTAACCAATACACACACACTTTCTCTCTTTCTCTCTCTTTTCTCGTTTAATAAATTGGCCATAAGCATGTACTTGGGATAAGGGTTGAAATATTTATTGACCTGGAAAGTAAAACTTTGGGATTGGTAGAACTTTATCTGACTTGAGTGTCTGGGTAGTAACCTGAGCCTAGGTACTTTAAGGGAACTGTGTGGCTTGGATTCTGATTAACCAATAAGATGATACAGAGCTGTTTTGTGCTGGCTTGCTGACTATCACTATTAAATAACCACTGGCTTTGGGAACTGGCCATCCTATTTTGTGTAGTGCACCCTAATTGAGTGATCTCAGCTGGTCCCCCTGGGACCTTGCCTTATCACTGGCAGGCAAAAAATTGCAGATGAGATTTTGGATACTAGTTTTGAAGATGCAGCCCTGAAAACAGGCCAAAATATTCAGACCTAAAGGATTACTAATTAGGCACCTATATTAAACTGGCCTCAGCATCTCTGAGAAGCAAGTCCCTTTGGCTATGGTGCCCAACTATGGATACAGAGGCCTGTAATTAAACACATACATTTGAAACTTTTAATCCGTCTAAAAATAATTTCCGTTTTTAGCTGCAGCTATAGGAAAATAATGATACAGTTGTACTTGATATTATAGTCCCACCTTTTCCCTTTCAGTGAAGTACAATGATCAGGCAAAATGATAATCGGAGTAGGGTATTAACCTAACGCCAAGGTGGAAGAAAAGCAGAATCTTTACTATCTTAGCAGGACCAAACTCAGTGGGGAATCTGGGATGTTTTTCTGACAATTACTTCTGGTAGGTTTAACAGTACTTGTTAAAGGCATGTGGCATATGTCCTGTTTATGGGGAACTATACAGCTACAGCTACCTTAATGAAAAAATGTAAACACAGAAAAATATGTTTATATAACTCCGTGTGTAGACAGTACTTCGCTCAATCAGAGAGCACACTAAGTTAGCCTCGGTCAATTATTTTTTTCATTTCTGAGACGATTTGATCATTACCGAGATGTACATGAACTGGAAGATTAGTAAACGGTATCAGGAGCCAGAAGTTTGCGAGTTCTATTCACAGCTTTGGTACTAAGTCACTGCATGACCTTAATCAAGACAGAAGAGGTAAAAATTTCAAAAGCATCTAAATGACTTTGGACCCTAATTGCCTTAAAAAGCACAGATCCCTCTTTTGAAAATGGGACTCAGGTGTTTTCGATGGTTTTATCCCTTATGGGTCAGTTTCTCCATCTGTAAAGAAGGGGCTAACACCACTTATTTGCCCGTATCACTTGAGTGTAATATTTATACCAGTAATAACACAAATGTTAAAGCTCTAGGTATCATTATTTATGAAGTAAAATGAGGCCTTGCAGTAGACAAAGGAGAAGATGTAAATCCCCCATGCCTAGTGGACAAAATCATGTAGCCTAATGGACAAACTATCTGCTACAATGTATCAGTGCAGAACTTCAGTCCTGCTAAGGGTGTATGTTTAATTCAAAATTAACATCAAAGGATTTTTCTTCTCCACCAATGGTACCATAATTAGCAGCATAAGTAATGAAATAATGTTTGCAAAGCACTTTGGAAGTACAAAGCACTGTGTAAGTGATAAGTATCCCTGTTGTTATTAATTAATTCTTAGCACTTTTCTAAAGCAAAAGAAAGGATAGCTAATTAAACTGAATGTTTTAAGGCCATAATATGAGATGAACATTACATCACATAAAGTTGATTTTCATTGATAAATATCATTTGTATGGTACTGGCTGAACCTCTCCAATCTGGCACTCTCGGGACCTGACCAGTGCTGAACCAGAGAATTAGCCAAACCATGGGAGATCAATATTGTCTAGCAGCACTTCCACTGCTTCCTGTCTTAGAAGACATTTAGAGATAAATCAGAGCTAAATAACAGCACAGAACACTCACAGCCAGGACTGGTGGCTCTAAACAAACTTTAAGGGACTGTGGAACACCTGGCCATACCCATGAAAAGTGGACATTGGGCTAACTAAAATCGTGCTGGACCACAGATGTTGCCAGATCAGACAGTGTTCAACCTGTACCATAAACGCACACATCCCTTTATAAACAGTCCCTCAATGGGAATATAAACCAGATCCTCGCAGGCTGGTCATAATCTCATTGACTCTATGTAGCTGCAGGGGTACATACTAACAGTTTGGACGGAAAGAACAGGGCCATAGAGTGCAACCCATCCTAAGTCCTTCACTGTCTACAAGCATAGAGACAAGACAAAAGAAAGCCAAGGCCTAGCAGTCAGATACAGCAGGGTTTGGAGAGTGCCGGTGAGAAGAACATAACTCCATGAACTGGGTTTTAAGAAGGAATTGAATGGTGGAGAAACAGAGGCCAGGTCTACGCTGACAGAGAAAATCGATGCAAGATACACACCTCCAGCTACGTGAATCACGCAGCTGGAGTCGTCAAACCTTGCGTCAATTTTCTTGGGCAGGCCCACAGCAGGAAGTCAATGATAGAAACAGCGATCCACAAGGACACCCTCAGCATTTGATTTAAAGGTTCTTTACTAGACCCACTAAATCGAATCCCAGAAGATCGATCGCTGGAGCATCGATCCTGCAGTAAGTGGGGACGTGGCCTCTAAGTACTGCATAGTCACATAATGAGGGACTGTTCTAAGCTTGGGGACATCCTGGAACCCAAAAGAAGAAGAAAGACAAAGGATGGATGAAGGCTAGACATGGGAAAGAAGATACCTGAATCTGTTTTGCAGTCACCACAGCCTGCCACCACTATGTTAATTTAACCCTTTGAAGTTAAAATAGCTGTTTTGAATGGACAGAGCAGCTTTATATGGCCAAACTGTGCTTGTTCTAGCTTGGCTTTGTCTCTGTTCTGTAGCATAAAAAAGTTGAAGTGTGATGTTAAGCGCAGAAAGCCTCCGTTACATGATCCCAAACATGCACTGTGGGACAGCATCCCACTGGAAAACAGCCCAGGCTTAAATCTGCTGCAGTCTGACCGTGGAGATGGGAAGCAAACAGCAGCTGTGCAGCTTTCTCTCCCTCCCCCACTCCCGTCTTCTGTTTCACAAACTGTATGGAAATCTTCATCCCCTCCATAAAATGCCAGCAGATGCTGGGCCCTGCGCCCTGCTATGCAGGACTCAAAACAGGGCATCTGTTTGGTGGCATTTCTAGGATTAGTAGGCTGGGGAGAAAAGCAGCTGAGGGGCGGGGAAAGGGAGGTCTGGCCAGGGCCGTAAATATTAGCTTAGGATTCAGACTGGCCTTTCTTCTCATCTTGTAGAAAATCTGTGTGATCCTTATTCACTGATACCCACCCAGCCTTCTCACCTGCTGCCTCCCCGCCTCCCACTTTCAAGAGAAGTCGGGAAAAACAAGTTTCTAGGGTTCGCCAATTTTCACAGTGGGGAACCTGCTCTGGATCCAGACCACGATTAGCACGTGACAATGGCCTCTTCAAACACAGATACCAAAAGCAGATTGGATGAAAGGGATGAGCTTCCAGTTCTGCTGTGAAGCATCTACTGACAAAGTACTGAGGCCAAGTTATGTATGACGACATTCAGCAGTATACACCATTTCTGTATTCTCTAATACCACAAAAATGCATGATGGGATATACTTCAAATTCGGCTCTCCTCAACCAAAGCACTGAAGAAAAGCAGGTATCAGATGTCTCAGAGGAAGATGACTGGGTCACATTGTCAAAACTCAGAGCAATTACACTTACGATACACTGACCAGCAGCATTCAGTCACTGCCAAGTGAGGAGTCTTGGCAACTCACTAGTCCTGCTTTCATTTTACAGTTCCACTCCAATTAGTTGACAATATGAGGCAACTGGCAGAATAAATCAAAACCTACCAAAAGCTTGAGAGGTTTTATATGTGGTTTGGAGAGAGATGCACTAATGGAACAACCAAAAGATGGAATGAATTCAAAGTAGATTAACTGATCCCAGTACAATTCAGATTTTGGGTTTGTTTGTTTGTTTTTTACCAACGCTATGAAAGAAACGTTACCGTTGCCGAGTCTATTTTCAAAAC
Organism: Apalone spinifera; assembly: GCA_030068395.1. Lineage (NCBI taxonomy): Eukaryota > Metazoa > Chordata > Testudines > Trionychidae > Apalone > Apalone spinifera. The sequence goes on along the minus strand of JANRFK010001234.1, from coordinate 8,930,963 downwards.
CATCTTGCGTACATGAAAATGCTGGTTCTGCTGAGTGAGGTTTGCCAATAATTTGAAGGGTTGCACATGTGATACCAGAAGATGAGCCTGTATTAGTTCTACTCCAGCGCACTTGTGAGTGTGGCTGGCCGGGGAAAATAGGGGAGGTTAGGGGCAGCGTGACTGGCCGGGGGAGATAGAGGAGGTCAGGGGCAGCGCGACTGGCCGGGGGAGATAGAGGAGGTCGGGGGCAGCGCGACTGGCCGGGGGGGGGATAGGAGAGATCGGGGTGCCCCGCAACCTTCAGGGTGCGGGGGCGGCTGGGCTCCGGCATCCTGCCTCATGGCCCTGCTCCCTTCTCCCTCTTCTCTCACTGCCTTTGTCTCCACACTGCCCGGCGTCTTCCCTGCCGCGCTCCGCTCTGCCGGCTCCACCGCCCGCACAATTGCCTTGGGCGGCCACAGGCAGGTCAGATAACACGGAATATCGGATAAAGAAAGGTCGGACAATCAAGACTCTACGGTAGCTGTATAGACAAGGCTCTAAAGCTCAACTTCGCAGTGCAGGCCCAGAAACATCCATGATCTGAAATTACTTTAGTTTGCCGGCTGTCCACTTATCATGGGTGTGATAAGTTGTTTCCCACAGTCCCATAAAGTTTGTTTTCAATCATATCTTCCCTCAACTTTCATTTGGTTCAGCTAAACAAGCCAAGCTCTTTGAATCTCATCTCCAAAGGCAGGTTTTCCATTTCTCTCATCATCCTCAGAGACCTTCTCTGGGCCTGTTACATTTAACGGTTTAACCAGGAACCCACGGGCTGAGGCCACTCAGGCTGGGCCGGGCCAGGCCGGGTCTACTGCACTGCGCTGCAGAGAGGAAGCCGCCTATTAACCCATTAGCTGGTTACGTCCCTATTCCAGATGAGGCCTCAACAGTGCCTTGCATAATGATACTAACACTTCCCGGTCTCTATCAGAAATTCCTCGCATTGGTCACATCATATTAACTGCTCGTAGTCTTCCTGTCGTCAACTGGTACACCCAGGTCTCTTCTCTCTGTTGCTTCCAACTAAAATGCCCCCCACATATAGCAAAAAGTCTTGTTGCTTGTTCCTAAGTGCACTTTTCTCTATTAAATTTCATTTTATTTCTATTACTCCCGTTTTCAAGTATGATACAATATTTCAAATACTGTATGATATTCCAGATCTCCTCCATATTGGTGATGCTTCCCAACTTTTGTGTCATCTGCAAACATGATTAGCACACTCCTGCTTTTTGTGTTAAGCTCATTAATACAAATATACCAGGTGATGTGGCAAGTGTTATGAATTGCTACGGAACATGTGCAGAGGACTCAGCTGCACATGAGCAGCTTAGCAAAAATGTATCCTTGTATGTCCAAGTAAACCGAGATGGATTCCAAAAACTGACCAAAGTGAAATCTTCCAGAATGTTTGCAAGTAAAATTGGATTTCAAGGGCTAGGGAACTGCAGATGGCTACTGTACATGGAAACACCATTTGAAAAATTTTAGCAGATTTGAAACTGGCCATAAAGTTGACTTAACCCAGTGCATAAAATAGACTTGAATGAGAGGGGAAAGCTTACAGAGGAGTACCAGAAAAACACTTAGGCCTTCTTTGGAACATTAATTTGTACTGCGGAAGAAACCATTCAAGTCCCAGTGTGGACATACCAAAGGATGAAACAATATTCCCAGCACTCAAGTAACTTTAAATTAACTGTGTCACACTGTAGAAATGAAAGCAATCACAGGGCAAAAGCCTGGACCTCTACTGAGTTTAGCTAAGCCTTTTTTCCTATCTCTAACGAAACACACCAGGGCTATGTCTAGACTGGCCCCCTTTGCCGGAAAAGTCATGCAAAGGAGGCCAGTCGGAATTGCAAATGCAGCGGGGATTTGTATTTTCCCTGCTCCATTTGCATTAACATAGCTGCCGCTTTTTTCTGTCTTTGAGCTTTGACGGAAAAAAGGGCCAGTCTAGACAGGGCTCTTGCGGAAAAGAAAGCCTTTTCCGCAAGATCTCTTATTTCCTTTAGAAAAGGCTTTCTTTTCCGCAAGAGCCCTGTCTAGACTGGCGCTTTTTTCTGTCAAAGCTCAAAGACGGAAAAAAGCGGCAGCCATGTTACTGCAAATGGAGCGGGGAAAATGCAAATCCCCGCTGCATTTGCAATTCCAACTGGCCTCCTTTGCATGACTTTTCCGGCAAAGGGGGCCAGTCTAGACATAGCCCAGGGGATTAAAATCACTGCAGTCAGCGGGACTGGCTCAAATGGAAAATCTCCTTCAGTTGAAGTCATTTGTTGTAGCATCTCTTGCACACCATACTGTATGAAGAAGGGCAAAGAAAGCAGGGGATGACAAACACCAGGGTTATTTCTGCAGACCACCTTGACCAAAACTATATGGAGGTTTATTTTCAAAGTGCAAAGCAAGGAGTTGTGTCCCTGAAATCCCATTAGTGTTTGGATTTCACTGGTCTGTGAAAATGCAGCACTTTATATCCATATCTTTAATGTGAACTAGCAGATTCCATTGGGTCTTTTGGCTCTTTAAATGGGGAAAGGAGGGAATGCCCTCCTAGAACCTTGCACGGTGGCTTCATTACTAAATGAAAATCTTTAAAAAGGACTGCAAAAAAATGGGCTCTCACAAACAACCTTAGTGTTGCTCTAATACTGTTTCCATAGCCCTCTGATCATCAGTAGCTGCCAGGATATAAGTAGGTTATAATTTTATGGCCAAACAAATTGAAATAAATGGCAGCAAAAGGTATGTAACAGCTTAGTATATTACTTGAATACACAGGCTCAGTGTTGCCATCTGTTATAAATGAGTACATTAATTGGTCTTGGCACCAGCAGACTACTAACTCCAAAACAAAATTATGCTTAAAAAAAAAAAAGTCCCTAACTTAGAAAGATGGCCTGCTCTTTTTCAGACGGAGAAAGATACCTTGGCACTTCCTTGATGATCACAGTGTAAGTGATATCTATATGCTCCCTGCAGTGCACACCGGAAAGCCCACAGTCCTCCTGACTTGCATGGGGCAAGGAAATTGTGCTCCTATTTTTAGCAAATGGTATTGAAGAATGATTTAGCAACATTACAGATGTCAAGTCCTTTTGCGAGCTTTTAACTCAACGTTTTATTCCCCCCAATGAGTCACAGGACCATGTGACGTCCCTCAGAAGGCTGAGCTCACCAGCTGGGCATTGACCGCATTACCCGGCCTACCCCTACCTAAACCCACACCCTCCCATTACATGGCATGAAGACTCAGAGGTGCTGCGCCCAGAGAAACACAGCCTATTCTGTGTCCATTCTTTCCCCTCCACCCAACTGGGGCTCTACAGATCTGGAATTAAGTCCAACATCTACAGGAAATCTTGTGCATCTCCTACGGGGAAGCAGGGATGGGTTTCAGGGGGGTGTTTTGCCGATGTACACAGAAAGGCAGTAGAATAGAGGAAGTTAAATGCCCCCTCAAACTCCAAACAATGACCTTTCAGAGATTTCTGCACCCACCTGGTTGAGACAGGAGATGGGTACTTCTACCTAAGGATGTTAAGGACTAATTGACTATCCCATAAGCTAATGCTTATCGGATAGTCAGTAGACTAGTCGATTCCCCCCCACACTTGCTGCCTCTATCAGATAGAGGCAGCAAAGGGAGGGGAAGAAGGGGTACTTCGAAGCGGCAGCACCGCAAAGCTGAGCCGGGGATCAGCTGTGCGGCGCTGCCACTTTGAAACCCCAGGGTGGCATTTCCAAGGGCCAGCCGCTGTACCGACGATCCGCAGCTCAGCTGTGTGGGACTGCCCCTTTAAAACGCCGAAGTGCTGTGGAGCCTGGGGTCAGCTGGGGACTCCCCAGCTAACCCTGAATTCCAAGCGACATTTCCCCAGAACCCGGGGTCAGCTGAGGACTCCCCAGCTGATCCCGGGTTCCGTTGAAATGCTGCAGGGAGCCCAGGATGAGCTGAGTCGTCCCCAGCTGATCTCGGGTTCCACAATGCTGCCCCTTTGAAATGCAAAGGCACAGGGGGGAGAACGTCAATAGGGTCTAAGGATATGTCTACACTGCAACCCTAGTTCGAACTAGGGTGGCTAATGTAGTCATTCGAACTTGCAAATGAAGCCCGGGATTTAAATATCCTGGGCTTTATTTGCATGTTCCCGGGCGCCGCCATTTTTAAATGCCCCGTAGTTCAAACTACCTGCCTGCAGCTACACGCGGCACGGACTAGGTAGTTCGAATTAAAGCTCCTAATTCGAGCTACCGTTAAACCTCCTTGCAGTGAATCAACTGATTAAATGGAAAGAAGCTTTGATAGAGACTGGCCTAGAAATAACCAGGAGATAAGTGCTGCTGCTCACAACTCAGGAAAGAAAATAACTGATAGGATGCCATGAATGCATGTGTGGAAATGTGACACTATGCCCTCTATTTTTCTGGAAATCTGTTTTTGAATAGGATTATGCATAACTTAAATATGCTTTATACAAAATTGGGCAAGTAACCTATCATTAAAGATCTTATAATCTGTGTGCATGTATCTTTCTTGTATGGGAAGTTAGAAATGTGAAGTGTAAACCTGGTTATTAATCTATGTCTTCTGGTGAAAGTCATTAGTGTTACTTAAGGAACTCAACGGCCCGGTGCTCAAGGCAATGATCTGTGAATGGGCCTGTTTTTCTGGTAAGCCTAAACTGTGGTTGGTCTTACAAAGACAAGTGACCTCCTCTGCTGGGAGGAGGGCTGTTACCCCAACTCTGTGCCTATGCTGGGGGAGATCAGAGCTTCTGATCCAGAGGGGCATGCTGGTGGGGCGCCCCACAGGGCAGGTAGGCAGGCTCAGTGGTATGATTAGCACAGTGGATGACAGTCTCAAGAGGATCTCTGATGCAATCTGACACAGAAAGGTTCTCTGATAATGTGCAATTGGAGCTGTGAGACACTGGCATGCAAAGAGCAAAAGACTCTGAAAAGTTGAAATAAAAGAGGTGCTGAGATTTTCAGAGCAGTCTATGGGACTAAACAAGCATCTTCCACTCTACTGTGTAAAAGAATAAGAAAATATCCCTTTAATCAGCCTGTAAAACCCTGTAGAGCAGTGGTGTTCTCAAAGTGTGGTCTGAAGACCACTAGTGGTCCATGACTATATTGCAGATGGGCCGTGAGCTCAGGGTTTGTCTCCCCTTCAGCGGGGAGCATGCGCTGGTGCTCCAGCCCTATACTCACCTTCCTAAGAGGTTGGTGTGCCACCGCCAGCTTCCTGTTGTGGAAGGGGAAACCCTAAGTCTTGCTGGCTGGATCCAGCTTGTGCCGGTAGGAAGTGGCTCTGCGTGCTGCTGTTCCCCTCACCCCAGCTGGGGGAATGGCAGTACAGGAAACCTCTCGCCTGGAAGCTTCCCTCACTACTCCCATTGGCTGGAACCTTGGCCAATGGGAGCAGCGGGGGGGAAGGAAAGGGGGAGTACATGGAAGCCATGGGGAGCACAGATAGATAGGCAGCCCATATCCACCTCAGGCCTAGACTCCTACCCTCATCCCCTCACATGCACCCCTCCTGCACAGACTCTCACTCCAGCTCGCTTCTACACCCTCCCTGCCACCGAGAACCCCTACCCCCAGCCCTCTCCTGCACCATTCAATCATCATGGGTGGTTGGGTAGTGGTCCACAGAAAGATTTTGCATTGAGTGGGGTGGGCGGTTGGCAAAAAAGTTTGAGAACCACTGCTCTAGAGGTGCTCACTGTGGCCTATGCTGTAGAAGCCACTGGAAACCAGTCAGAGAGAAGCAGTTTATGTGAAGCTAGACCTTCCGTGTTAGGCTATAAATTAGCAAACCCTTATTTGTGACCCAACTGTGACAGTTTGCTTTCTTCATATTGATCTTGTGGTGTAAAAATCAAATGACATGTCTAAATCTCTCAGGCAGCTTTGAAAATCCTAGCTAGGGTCTCTAAAGGGTGAACGCTTTGGTTTCTGAATTATCTCTACCACATTTAAGACTTATGTAACCTACTCTGCTAAGATCACATGCAGACTTAGACCCAAGTATATTTTCTACCATTTAATTTTGGTTTAATTTGATTTTTCTTTCAGTTTTACAACAAACTTTGATTTAGTTAAGATAGTTTTGGGCTTAGGCTGCTGTTGGGAAACTCACTGTGACCTTTCCACAGTCAGAAGGAATGTGAACCGCTGACAGTTGGGCAACAGCCAAACCTGGGACAATCAGACAAAGGTGTGGGGGAAAAGACTGCCCGTTCCCAATAGGTGTTGCCACAAATGCTGGATGAATTAAGTAAGACTTATAGCGAAAGAGTAGTAAGCACCAGGCACCACAGCAATAGGAAACGGTAGGTAATATCAGGATAAAAGCTGCTAATGCAAAGGACTACAACAGCAGTATTATTACTCAACGCATACCCTACCAAGTGAACAAATGTATTGGCCCAGATAAGTGCAGAAAGACGATTGACCATTTGGGGCAATTTAGAGGCACCAAATAGTGCCAAATGTAACAGTTAACCTATTAAATGTCCATAGAAAAAGGAAATCGGTGCTCAAGGGAAATTATGGGGTGATAACCATCTTATAGTAGGTTAATATCTATACTCTCTGAACACATGTGAAACACATTGATCGCCTTCAGCCATGCATTTTTTCTTGTTAATATTTGATTTAGGGACTACATTTGTCCAACCGTTACCTGCATTATCAGCACATTCTGCTATCTTGAAAGCTTCCAGAGCAAAAATCACTCACAAACATTTCACCTTGAAATATGCCAGAACCACTTTCTCCCTCCCTGCTTGCTTTTGAAAAAATGTGCAGCTTCTAAGGTAATGACTCATTTTAAAAATGAACCCTCCCTTTGTAATTTAAATTTGTCACTATCATTTTTGGGGAGGAGTGTTGTTTTTTACAGGAAGGAAGGAAGGAAGGAAGGAAGGAAGGAAGTTTCCCTGCCTTTTCCCGACATATGTTGTATATAAATAATCTACTCCAATGCACATACAACAAGCAAGGAGAAGCAATTCCAAAAACATATTGCCATGGGGCACCCCCATGCTTTATGAACACTGGCGTATAAATATAAATATGTATAACTCGAGGACGCTTTAGACAAAACACCTCATGTAACATAGCAATTTTAAAGTTACAATTTGATAAATCTGTATATCCTATTTTTGTGCATATATCATTCTAGTATATGAAGTTCAAAATATGAAGCGTGAATCTGGTTTTAATTCTAAATGTGCGTATCAGGACCATATTTTAGAATCTTAATGACTCAGTATTCAAACCAATGACCTGTGAATATTCTTGTCTGTCTTATAAGCCCAAACTGTGGTTGGTTCTCTAAAGCAGTGTTTCTCAATTTTATTTGGCCACGGAACCCTTAGGGCCCTGATGCCACGTTTCATCGAGCAAAAACAAAAAAACAAAACAAACAAACAAAAACAAAACAAACAAACAAAAACGCTGCCATGATTCCCGTGGCTCTGTCTCTTTAAGAGGGGGCGGGGGAGTGCTGGCGCTTCACAGAACCCTGGGTTCCGCGGACCACCAACTGAGAAACACTGCTCTCAAGACATGTAGAGCCAGGGGAGTGGGAAGCAACCACTGTGAGTCTCTCTCTTTCAGAGGGAAAGCTCATAAGATTTCTCTGTGTAAAACTTTTACACAGAGTAAGACATATTTGTTGGGGGTTTTGATTCCTTTTGAGGGATCCTGGTTTCCTGAGTGCTGAGCCCTTAAAGCTGAGCTGAGCTGGTTCAGTGTCTCTGTTGCTCTGCAGGGGGGGCAGTAACCCCAACTCTGTCCAACTTGGCTGGGGGATACTAGAGGATTTGGCCCAGCAGGAATGGGTGGCGGGGAGCCTAGGGTTGCCAGATGGTTTAACCAAAAATACCGAACACCCCCCCTCAAAACACACACACACACACACACACACACACACA
>JANRFK010001234.1:8908937-8920108 GCA_030068395.1 Apalone spinifera | reverse complement strand
CCTCAAGGCATACAAAAGCCTTGGTTGCAACATGTCACTAAAGCTACATTTTTTACACTCCCATCTAGATTTTTTTCCACCGAACTGCGGAGCAGTGAGTGACGAGCATGGCGAGCGATTTCACCAGGACATTGCAACAATGGAGAAACGCTATCAGGGCAAATGGAGCCCATCAATGCTTGCAGACTATTGCTGGACAGTGACAAGAGATGCTCCATTTAATGAATACAAGAGACAAGCCAAGAAGGACCAAGTAGACACTGAATAGGACTAAACTATGTACTTATATATACATAATAGTTTTTTGCCTTTTGTTTCATAATAAATTTTATTTATATAACCCTTTTGCTGATTGTTAAAGCATTACATAAACAGGACGGGGTGAAATATTATCATGTAAAGCAACCATAAACACACGAAAAGACCTAGGTTTACAATTTATGATTAAAACTCTACTATCTACACAATATACATAGACATAAAATGTAAATACTTAAATATCTTGGAAACAGTAGCCAATCAGTTGTTTTAATTGTCATATTTGAATTCAGCACATCAAAATACATAATAAATAGCACATTTTATCTCTGAAGCAGACAACTTTTAAAAAATTGTAGAGCAGTGTTATTGAACGGAACTGAAAAACTGCATTTGTTAAATTCCTGCTGGAGCCATTTCAATTTTGTCTCCTCGACAGGCTTAAATGACTGCTACTTAACAACTTTCTCTACTTAACTTTCTCAAAACTTCTCTCTTGGGTCCATAAAGTTTCAGACATCAATGTCTACGCACATTCTGAGACAAGAGGTTGATATTTGTCTGTTTTAATATCACTTACTGACTGGCATCAGTTAATTCTTACCACGTGACTTCATGCCCAACAACGAATAATTGCTTGCCTGTTACAAATATAATAATGATGCAGTAGCACAGTACAGCTCTTCTTTGTAACTGTCGTCTTTCACTTATTTCAAAGGAGATGTGAAACAGAAACTCAGTGCAAGTTGAACCTCTTAAAACCGGGACACTTTGGCCTGGCAACTTTCATGGTGTGACACAACCACAGATGTTCCTAGACCAGAGAGCCCTGGTGACAGGGAGTATAATGGCAAGAGGGCCTGCGGCCAGGAGCCCTGCCAGAGCTGAGAGTCTGGCCGGGGTTGGCAGGCAACAGCAGGGATGAAGGCAGAGGGCAGGCAACCTGAGGAGGGCCATGAGGGGCAGCAGCTGGGGCCAGGAATGGAACCAGAACTGATCTCCCCGATACGGTAAACTTTTTCATTTGGGACTGGTCAAATCGCAAGGGTGCTGGACTAGGGATATCCAACCTGTAGCAGCTTCCTTCACAGGAAACAGGTTGGGAAGGACAGAGATAGGGATAAAGGAAGCATTTTCTACTCTTCTCCATCCCCTCACTCACAGGGAGCAGTACCAGGAAGCAGTTATTGTTCTCCCTCTCCTACCTGGGATTACAATCAGAGCAGGAACATATGGGGGACGGAAAGCCAGTTCTCCCTCACTCCCTTATACGGCCAACTCTGGGCTGTGACAAGCTAAGCCATGAAGGACCCACTCGGCCCTTCAGGGATCCAAGGAAACACAACGAAATTCATGACACAGATTAATGGGCCCGTTTTCAGTTACTCGCAAACTAGAAGCTTTTTAATCACAAAACAGAATAACCCTCACGGCACGACATCTTGGCGTGGCGAGCGATACGATCGTGCAGGTAAATGCACTGAAACATGGCAGATGACGATGGGCTGGAAAAGATTACGGTCGGCGAGTGCTCTGTTGACGTCAAGGCAAGTCATGTCAAATGCCGTAGCAAACCTGTATTTAACTCGTTGCAGTCAGCACTGCACGTTTTCTCATGCCCAGAGTAGCAGAAGTGACGCAGCGCAGAGAGCTCCAACACATGAAAAGTCTCTCTCGGTTTCCTTTTCCTTTCATAAACGTGAATGAGGAAGTGACATGGAGGGAGGGGGCCATTAGTTTTACATGGACAATACACAGGGATCAAGGATGGTCACGGGGATGTTTGCATGCTCCTAGACATGCTCTGGGAGGTACGCAGTCAAGAGCTGAACTAGTAACCTCCACGAACATGGGAAGTGGCTATATTGAAGATCTGCACGCCATCATGTTGTGCTTATAAAGAGGTTACTCACACAAGACCCTCAGCTAATAAACGTACGAATGCAGGAACGGTCAAGACAGGATTAGACCCAAGGTCCATTTCGTGGAATATCCTGTCTGTGAGAAAGGTCAAAACCACAAGCTTCAGGGCAGATAGATGCAAGAACCCCACCACAGGCAGATGTGGGGTAATGTCTCCCTCCCTCCCTCCCCAGGTCTCAGCCTGATACATTTCCCATCTCGTCCAATCCAAAAATAAACATTAGCTTGAATCCGGGTGTTCTCGTTGTCCACAGAACGTTTCCCATCCCTTTTAGACTCTTAAGTTCTTAGCCTTAACAACTTCTCATGGCAACAAGCTCCAAATTGGTATCAATTGATTTAGTTGGAGAAACGGTGAATTGCAATACAACTGGAGATCTAGCTCTATAGCCTGAATCAGTTCAAGGTGTTTTTTAAGGCATGTATGTACACTGCAAAGAAAGTAGTCCACTTCCAAACATCTAGGGCTCAATTACTGCTCTCACCAGTCTGAGCTGCACTAGAAAGGGGAGGAGATGTCCCTCCCCTCCCCCGACCACTACTCCAAAGAGGCATGTCTTGGGTACCAGGCCACTGAAATGCAGAATGGGCTAGAACCTTGGTTTGCCGCCTCATTCCCATTGTTTGAATGGCAAAAAAAAGCTAAAAAAGCCAGGACAACTGGCTACCTGAGCTGACGACTTGCCTAGAGGAATCCTCAAATGGGATAAAGGCAACATTTCCTACAACAGAGATTAACGTAGTTTCAGGACAAAGTATTTCTAGCAGAGAAGCAGGTTAATGCTCTGCTCTTTCGGACCTATCACTCTCTGCACATAGCTGGTAAAGCCAAAGGAAACATTCACAGCACTGCAAAACAAAACGGGTTGCTTCAGCTACTAGATTCTCATCACAAGCCTTCTCCTTTGGAATCAACTATGCTTCTCAAGGCTTCAGGGAGCATAAATTACTGTCAAAAACTGCCTACAGCGCTCCCTTCAAGCTATGAGCTTGTGTGGGCACTCAGGAAAGATTCAAATGTTACCCAGCTGATTAGCAGAGTGCCCACTGCTAGTTTTTTGTTTCTACTGGTGCTGCATATTTACACGTGCCTCGGTGCACACACGAAAAATTATTCTGCACTCAGAAAAGATTAGGTAGGAACATTAACCGCATCCCCTCCCTCCTTCTCTGAAACAATTTCAAATAAACCTCAAGGGCCAGATTCTGATACCATTACTCCTGGGGAGTAGTACTTTCCTCCACAAATGATCTTCAGTGCGAGTAAAGGGATTCAAATATGGCCCTTGCAGCTTTTGTTATTTTCAAGTGTTTACTTAGAATGTTCCACTACTGCTTAATCAAAACTTTACTTATAACTTTAGAACCAGATATCCATAACATAAGCATTTGCTAGAAAACATTCAGCTTTACTAGCTCTTTTCACAGCCTCCCCATCTGCTTGTATTAAAACAAATGGAACCAGTTTAGATTCCTTTAAAACACACACACATTTATATTGCAGGAGCACCTAAAGGCCACAAGCAAGTTGGACTCCATTGTCCTAGGTGCTGTACAAGTGCATAATAAACATGCCTCCACTTCACAGAAATTATTGGACTAAATACAACCCTTTCTAAGAGTTCTGGGTCAACATAGGTATGGCACTCAGGATGAGAAAAATTCACTAGACAGAATTCAAGTGGCACTACTGTCATGCCAATAAAGTAAAATCAGCCAGGGACACAATAAAGAGAACTTTCTGTTTTCATCACTTTGGTCGTCAAACTTGATTTTCACCCTGGGTGAGAAAAGCAGCCATAGTATCTCCAATTCCCACTACGGAGGATATGAAGAAAGCCAGATGCACTGCTAACAATTATTTAATTGCAATGATGTAAGCAACATTTAATTGTATTTATAATATAATTATGGTTAATACTCAGGGATGCTACGTACAATTGTAGTGGGATGGAGGGGAATCATTAAAAGCCCATTACTGATGCAAAATCTTTCTTAAAGCCATTCTGACACTGAGGAGTGTTGAGCTCTCTCAATTCCTTAAAATATTTTTGTAATCAGCTAAAGCAGAGCTACTCAACACACGGCCCACAGGCCACATGCGGCCCACGGCCCATTTGTTTGCAGCCCGCGGAGCAGGTTGGCTTTATGCGCGGCTCAACACGTGGCCCGTGGGTGGGATCCTTTGAACATGGCCTCCACTGGGAACATGCCCCTCACCATTGTGGAATCTCCCAGGCGTGGTGAGCATTGAAAGATGCAGCGGACGGGCTGGCTGGAACAGACAGGTACAGGGTGTCAGCATTTCTAGCTCACAGGGAGGAGGTGCCGGGAGCGCTGGGAGCATGATGGGAAGTGCTGGCTGCTTTGCCTTGTGGGCAGAGCCTGAGAGGTGCTGACTGGCTCACACTGGCCACGTTTGGGTCCGGCCCAGCGGCTTATGGCTTAATCTTTGTATGCATGCCCATCAGCGTGAAAGAATCTATTTGCATATAAATTTGCATGTATATACAACCACACTTAAGTTGCAGCCCTTGGCATGTGCTGTGAGTACCATCGTGGCCCCGGGGCTTCCAAAGTTGAGTAGCCCTGAGCTAAAGTCTTGTTTATCCCATAGGAAAAAAAAAAAAACCTAGATGGGAAACAGACCTCCTGAACCTCTGAGCCAGATCCCCAACTGGTGTATGGTGACATAGCTCTACTGAAAGCCTCCAGCTTGGTCAATTTCAGCAGAATTCTTCTGAAATTGAGAGTTTAGTCTTGCAGCTAAAGGAGAGGCATGAAACGCTACAGGTGATAGTGATGTAAAATCCCATTGAAAAGGTGAACCAATTCAAGGTTACATTTAACATTTAACCATTTAACTGGACAGGCCCCCAGCTAACTGGTTACTCGGTAAGCATCGCCCAGTAAGGATGATGCTTACCAGGTAACCAGTTAACTCTTAGCATCTCTAGAGTATGAAAGAGCATGAAAAAGGGGTGGATACTGAAAAAAATCAGCATTAACCACTCCTCCATGAGTCTCCATATGGAAAATATCGCACACTCTAACCGAGCAGCTGTTCCACCAATCAGCCCCATTCTAGAAACTTACCGATTCCACTGCTGTAGCATGTGAAGACCTTGCAATATTTAATGTATTTATGCTCACATCACCGGGATGAGGTAGGGCATGCTACTGTCCCCACTTTACAGGTGAGCCCATAGGCTCCCCATTGCAGGTTGGGGGGGGGGGGGGGGGGGGGGGGGGGGAGCGAGAAGGAGCCTGTTCATTGCGCGTACCACTCAACATAGTCTTGCATGCCACTTCCCTGTGTGGCTTGATGTGCCACCCCAAAACCGGCAGGCAGTGGCTCCACCCCACCCTCGTTTCTGCACACAAGGGTTTCAAAAAGTTCCTGGTGGTGGCAGGGTGGGATGCAAAGAGCCCCCTGGTGGTGGAGGTAAGTAATAAGCCCCCTGGTGGTGGGATGTTACGCAAATCGCTCTGCTCCCCGCCCCCTTCTGCTAATTCAGGGGCCTCTCCGTTCCTCTTCTCCCTTCCACACATAGCCAGGGTGAATGTGTGGTCCAAAAGGCAAATAACTATTATTATTTTGCACGAGAGGAATACAGTTTAGAGACCCAGTGCTGCTGGTTTTGCTTTGCTTAGGACACTTCCTCACAGCCACCCAATAATCTGAAACCGAGAACAACAAAACCCCAACCAAAGCTTAAAGGAGTGTTGATTTGATAGGAGCCTCACAGCTGTAGAGTGTTAAAATGAAACAGATGCTTGCTTTAGTTGCCATGCACTGCGGAGGAGCCATCCCCTTCTTTGGGCTGCCTGATAATTAAGCTTGAGAATGCCAGGAATCTTAGGAGGAGAGCAATATATAACCAACAATCCCTATTATCGTAAGGCACCTGGTTCATGTTTGCAAGGGACTGTAATTAAAAACAGATTAAGAGATACTGAAAGGAAAGAAAATGTGATGATGTTCATTCAGTCAGTCGCTATTTTATAATGTAAAAATCATGGAAAAGAAGTCAAGGGAGGTTACTCTTGTGAGACACTCTCTTCCTCTATCTTTCACTAACGCATTGAAGAACCCGCTGGGCACTCTGGAAACCAATCTGGATTCTATGATGTAACGCTGTCTAAAAAAGGCTCTACAAAAAAATTAGACTAAACACCAAGATGGATTTATAAGAGTTTGATTCTGTTTTGATCTTTTTTGACATTGGTTTCCATAGACACTTGCTTTCTTTGAACTACATCTCCTGTCTCTTTCTCTGTTACTACAGTTTCTTTTCATCTGTATGAATCCCCTTCATGATTATAGCTATCCCTACAGGGAAAAGAGGATGCAAAGTGAATCCTCCTCTGAATTCATAAGGTGCAGCTGGCACTAAGGACTTGACCCTTTTCTACCAGTAAGACCATCAGTTATAGCTCCAAGAGCCAGTGCAATCTGGAGCCAGCATTGCACTGAGCAACTGAGGGACTGCTTTATGCAAGTAGACAATCAGTAAAATGCAATTCTCTTCCACCACACCACCAGCCTGCCCTGCCACACCCAAAACAGCTGGTTACTCCAGGGTAGGAGAAAGCCGCTGATGCAGGAGAAGGCTCTAAATGCCTCTACAGGCATCACACAAAGGGAGAGTTCCTGTTCACAACTGGAATTATCTGCTGGACAGTTCATGCCAGAATCATAGTCTCTTTGAAACACCTATGCTGCACAATGCAAATGGAACATAGTGGAGAACCTGGGCATAGGTGTTTATCAGAATACCTAGAAGTCATATCATTTTTAAAAAAAAATCAAAGCTGACGCCCAGAACTTGTGCTGTAGTTGTGTCTAGCACCTCCTTTTCAACACTATGGATGCGAGCACAGGGGACGCTGGAGGAAAAGTGACCAAGCATGTGATTGTGGAATGGCAAAGTTCAAGAACCCATGTTCCAGTGTGTTGGAAACATTAAGTATTCCAATACTTTCTACTAAACCACAGTTAATATCTCACTTTGTCAGCCAGCCAGAGAGTTTACCTACCACTCATAGGGGGTGGGCATTTTTTGTGGGTAGAAGTGCCTACAAACAGTGTTTACACTGCCTGACTTTTAGCAACATGGCTGCGTCAGCATGGTAGACATGCCCTTAAAACAGTATATTTAAAGCAACCCAACCCACTTGACTCAAACAACAAAGGCTGTGTGGAGGCAAGTATGAACTGCGGGGATGCAACTAACGTGGTGGTGTACTCGGAGAAAAAGTTTAATATTATCATCTACTCTGACATGTAAAACGCTTACTAGATCTAATGGGATTGGCATGTCAACCTTAATGCATCCATCTAGCTAGTCCAAATGTGTGAGCACATACTCCTCAAAAGGGGTTCACTTCCTTAGCAACAGAATGCAAACTCTTCAGCGTCCTAAAAGGAAAGATCATGCTTTAGAAATTATACCAAGGAGGTATGTGCATGGTGCCAGATTAAGCCATGAGCTAACTGAGCTACAGCTTTAGGCTACACAACATAAAAGGGCTCCTAAAAAAGAAAAAAAAAAGAGACTCCATTTCAAATGTTATTAAAATTGGTTGTTAAATGAAGATGTCAGAAAAAGAAGATTCTCTCTAAATATAGACATTTGTGTCCAAATATGACAAAATTATACCCATCTGGCTACGCAAATACTCTTACCCTACCCTCATCCTTCACTTATTGTTCATTACTGGCAGGCAGGAAGCCAGAGCTGAGGAAAAAATGATAATTGCACTTATAAAATTAGTATGTCTACAAGTCAGTCTGCTATCAGGCTCCTACGGCAGCATTTTATTGGCCAGCTGCTACTGGTAAACTTCTGACCGGGCCTTCATTTAAATAAAATAAATCATCGCACTGATTTCCGATAAAATCGGGAAAAATGTGAGGTCAATTCCATCAATTCATCGTTTTGTAGGAAAAATGAAATTGGAATAAACATGTATTAATAAGTATTTATATGAAGTCTGGATAAACGATGCATTTCCCTAACAAAATTAATCAAACACTTTTTTCATTTATAAATACGGAAAGGATAATTCTCCTTGTTCATGGTGTAAAAACAAATTGTGTACCCTCTCTGTGCTCCTGTGAGAACATATAGCTTTTGTATTCATATATTCAATGGCCTTTCTGGGAAAATAATACATTCTTTTTTTATGGTGTGAGGGCTCTTACATTTGACATATCTTAGAGCCTCAGAACGTCATAATCTGGCATTGCTGTGCATGAGTGTGTGCAAATTGCCAAGCAAGTGTGTGGGTACCCCTGCGCTGCAGCTGTGAGCCGATTCCAAGCATGGGATAGACAGACTCAGCCTAGCTCAGCTCGAACCAGCATGCCAAAAATAGCAGCCTGGAGAGTGTGGACCCAGGAAAGGGGGCAGGAGGTTGTGTGGGCTTGGATCGGGTGGCTAGCATTAGCCATTGCCATTGCCACAACATCCACACTGTTATTTTTAGCAAGGCCAGGTCCATCTATCGGTGCTGGGAATCCCATCATGGCAAATATAAACTGTGTGTTCGTCCGTCTGCCCCCAATCCAGGGATGTCTGTGTGTAACGTTTTTTCAGAGAAATACGAGTTGAGAGGCACTAGTTTGAAAGCCCTGCAGAGAGGGCAGGGGCAAGTGTGTGCAACAGAAAGGCAAAGTTGTCCACGCTTCCCTGCCACGTGCTCTACCCTTCACCAGACATGGTTTGTTCGGTCTCTGTGCCCACATCCCCTCTGCTGATTCTGTCAACACAGGAATGTGACTAGGTCATCAGCCCTCTTGGAATTACTCTGATACCAACACGTGCATTTCACACAGGATGCTGAACATCCAAGAGATTGCAGCTTTCTCGGCCACCCTGCAGAGAATTTGAATCAGCAACCTACAGCAGAAGAGAGCTCCTTATTGCATTACTCATCCCTGGAGTCATCCAGTCACCTGAAGTAAAACACATTAAAATATTCAAATGCCACACTGAGATGGGAACACACCATGAAGGCTGGCCTGCATGCCGTTTTTGTACCACTTTAATTCCTCCAGTGTATTTGCACAGTTACATTATACCAGTGCTCGAGGGCTTGTCTACACATGAAAATTGTTCCCCTTAAGTTATCCCAGTATAATGAAAGGAGTACAGCCTCATCTCTTACCAAGGATGTTGTTGTATCAGCATAATGAACCTTTAGTCCAAAATAGGCATTTCTGTTCTCACAAAGCTATCCATAGACTTTATGAAAATATGCTTATGAATATGAAATATTTGGAATATGCTTTATGCAAAATACTTCATGCAAGGTAACATTGGAAAGCTTGGAATCTACTGAATATGATTATCCCATTTGCATGCATGTATCATTCCTGTATTTGAAATTAGAACTATGGAGTATAAACTCGTGTTACTAAAGTAGTCCTGCTAAGTGAGGGCCATTAATGGTTAGAGCCCTGCAAATCCACAGGTAGCTGCAGATGGGGATGCAGATATTCACAGCTCGTTTTTGCGGACATGGATGTAGATACAAATTGTGTATCCACCCAAGGCTCTATTAATGGTACTTCTTGATCTTAATGGCCTTCTGGCAAAAAACAAACAAACAAACAAAAAAAACCCAATAAATTGTAAATGGACTTGTTTTCCTGTAAGCAAGGGAGGTCTGTAATTGGTCCTAACAAGATATGGGGCCATGTCACCTGATTCTGGGACCCATCTTGAATGCTGTACTTTTCCATAGAGAAAAAGTTTGAACTGAAAACAAACGATTCCCGCCTTTGGCAAAAATCTATATGAAAGGAGGAAGCCAAACAACAGGGGCTGTTGCCAGATGTCAGGACACCTCTGCTTATCACCCAAAATGATTAATGGAAACATCTAAGGCTGACTGGGGGAAGGCTCAAACCCAGATTGGGAGGCTGCCCAGTCTGTGAAAGAAGTTTATCGGAATAACTTATCAGAATAACTGAGGATGAGACAGTCCATTTAACCACTTTCTTAGCGTACTAAGCTTAGCTTGCACGTTCTGTTTTATTTTGTTTAGTAACCTACATTTTCAAGTATCTTGACTATAGTTTCTGAAGTTCTTTTCATTTCTCAGCATTAAACTTGGGACATTTAAACATTACAAAATATTTTATCAGTTTTTTAAACGTACTTCTCCTCTTCCCCCCTTTATTTTTACTCCTTTATATAACATTAATAATGTTTGGGGGCAGGAAGTTTTTGGTCTTACCTACACTTTCTCTCTCTCACACACATACACACTTACTTTTCCCTTATTTTTTTCCTCCTTCCTCCTCTCTGTTGCTTTCTGTAACTTTTCAAAACTACTTTAACTGTGGAAAAGTTAGATTGGGACAAGGAAAAAAAACCCTGAATCCAGCCACTCAATTCTTCAAAACTTCCTCAACTTTTGAAGAGCTGCAGATAAACTCGAAACAGCAATAAAAGAATTCAGTTTGAAATTCCACAACATTTTTCATTTTGTTTTAAAATTTCTCGTGGAAAAATAAAATATTTAGCTTGGAAAAGTTTTCCTGTGAAAACGTTTACTTTTCAATAAAACCCCAAACCAAAAAGGGACCCTGCACAATAAGCAATTTGTTATTGCATAGGACTTCAGTAATGTTGAACACAGGCTTTTAAAAGACTACTTTCTCTCCCAGCTCAAACCATACCCTGAAACCATTTTATAGATTCAATCTAGCAAATTAGTCAGCATGCCAGAAAAAAAAATTCAGACAATAGAAAGACAACTTCATCTGGCAAAAAGGCATAGCCAGTGTTTTCTTCTTGCAGAATAAAGTCCACCATAAATTCTAAGTGCACCAGTTATGCTGATCTCCAGAATCTAGGTCCATAAATCACCACTACCAGGAATGAAGATGTCAGCTGCCAGGCTGAGTTACATCAAGGCTGGCAAGGCTTGCCAGCTGTCTACACTGGCCACTTGAATTTGCACAAGAGCACTGACTT
>JANRFK010001234.1:8886450-8908837 GCA_030068395.1 Apalone spinifera | reverse complement strand
CCCATGCCAAGAGGAAATTTTGATTTGAGCAATGCCAATGCAAATAAGAATCAAAACACTTTAATATTTCAAATGAATGAATGTGGTTAGTCCCTTCCCTGATGTTGTCATTTAAAATTTCATGAAGGGATTTAAGGAAAGTGATTTAGAAGAGATGGCAGTCCCAGGGAGGAACAGCCTGTCACACACAATTCAAGTTCTTCATTGGTGGATCAAATATGATCATCTTATTGCAAAATTTCAAAGCGGAAGATGCACAGGACTCTGGTGTTTTGTGACTGGCAAAGCAAAGTCTTTTACCTCAATGTCACAAGGTGGGTAATGACTGAAGTCACTCCTGTTTGGTGGCCGCCATAAAATGAGTAGGCGGTGTCAATTTAACTCCAACTTGTACGTGTGTCTAAATCGCAAATTGGCATTAAGTGCCTCCCTGGAAGACAGTCTCAGGAAAATGAACAAAGATTGAAAGGGCATGGAGGACAAACTGTCTTTTCATCTCTGTAAGCCAGTGGTTTTCATTGCAAACTAAGCACTGTGCAACACCTCCAAAAATCAGTCCTTTGACATGCCTGATGCCTGTTAAAAACCATATAGGGAAGGCTGTTACTTCTGTTGACTTCCAAAGGTCACACTGGGCCGGATTCAAGGACCACTTGCTTCAAAGGAAAGATGTCTACCGACTTCTAGAGCTTATATTGGCCTGGGGCATTCCCAATTATTCCTGCAGGCATTGTGTACAGTGTACACTACCCATGACAGGAAAAGGAGCAGACCTCAGAAATTACCACAAAAATAGCGCCACATGGGCTGTGCAGCTAGGAGGCTTCCTAGGCCTCTGAGGCCAAGCCCTCCTTTCTCTCTTCAAGCTAATTTAAACTGTCAGCCAGTAAAGAGAGCCACGGCACCTGCTGGAGATGGAAACACCTGAGTTCCATGAGCCAGGACGACAGATATACAGGAGGAGAATGCTATCAAGACTTAATTGCTCACTCACTCTCTCTCTTTGCTGGATAGAAGGATCTGCATTCAGGCGTCTGGAGTGATCTAAAAGAGGGGTATGCATCTCCATTAAGCAACAGGATTTGCGGATTGTTCTACAGTTCTGCATTTTCTTTTAGAGTCTTTGATAAGGCTAGCATAGAGTCATAGAAAACTAGAACTGAAGGAGACGTCGAGAGGTCATCAAGTCCAGTCCCCTGCCCTCACAGCAGGACCAAGCAGCGTCTAGATCATCCCTGATAGATGTCTATCCAACATGCTCTTAAATATCTCCAGTGTTGGAGATTCCACAACCTCCCTAGGCAATTTATCCCAGTATTTAACCACCCTGGCAGCTAGGAAGTTTTTCCTAATGTCCAACCTAAACCTCCGTTGCTGCAATTTAAGTCCATTGCTTCTTGTTCTATTCTCAGAAACCAAAGAGTACAATTTTTCTCCCTCTTCCTTGTAACACCTGATAGATACTAGAAAACTGCAATCATGTCCCCTCTCAGTCTTCTCTTTTCTAAACTAAACAAACCTAGTTCTTTCAGTCTTCTCTCACAGCTCATGTTTTCTAGACCTTTAATGATTTTTGTTGGTCTTCTCTGGACCCTCTCCAATTTCTTCACATCTTTCCTAAAATGTGGTGCCCAGAACTCAACACAAAACTCCAACTGAGGCCTAATCAGTGCAGAGCAGAAACATGACTTCTCATGACTTGCTCACAACACTCCTGTTAATGCATCCCAGAATCATGTTTGCTTTTTTAGCAACAGTGTCGCACTGTTGACTCATATTTAGCTTGTGGTCCCATCATGTCTTCAACAGGAAATAGCCGAATGTGACACCATTCAGTGTTTGACGTTCTATACAAATACAAAGCCACCCCTAGGAGAATAAATGATCTACAATTACAGTCAGCCACAACCCTGTGTTCCTTAACTGCTCATGCCTGTTTCAGACTCTCAACATACCAACTTTGTCTAGACTAAGGATGTTAATGTATCGAATAAACGACTAATCATGTACTCGATACAAATAAGGGACCCCTGCAGCTGTGCAGGTTAAATATAGTAGGAGCCAGGCATGCAGATAGCCCGGCTCTGACAACATTTAAACTGCAGAGCTGCAGAGGGAGTAGATCCAGGACCAGGCGTGAGCCCTGACTACTTCAGTCCTGGCTTGCACCAGGCAGACCGCTGTGCTTCTGCCTTTTAAATGCAGTAAGAGCCGAGTGGCTCTGCCTCCCTTGCGCCGCCGCCGCATTGTGGAGATGGTGCTGGGGGAAACCGGCTTTTAAGCCAGCTCTCCCCAGCACCAGCTCCTGCTCCCCTCCTTGTTGCCGCTACCCCAGAGGCAGTAAGGGGGGGGGGGAGAAATGCAAGTAGTCAACTTGACTACCCAGTAAGCCTAGGCTGATGGGTTAGTCGACTATTCGACCACTCTTTTACATCTCTAGTCTAGACTAGAGAGACAACACATACCATGTTATGCTACGTGCAGAGGCAATGTCTGTCCTCGTAAGATGATACCAGTGGTGACCGATGACAAGATATACATTGTCTGAGCCTTTTTTGATACACGGAATCAATCTCAGAGAACAAAATTCAAAAGGCCACTGAGAACTCAGCCAAACCTAATAGGACAATATGATGAGAGTACGTATTAGTATAAAAACTGCTCTCAGATAAAGCAATGTTGCCAGCAGTGCTTATGTCAACTCATTCTATCTTTTCCATCTTTCAAACTCAGGTCTGCGCCATTACCTCGTTCCCCCCCTTTCAACATAGGGGCATTGGGGAAGATGTTTCACAGCAGGTGAATTAGTAGGGCTTTCAAACCTGCATTTTGTAAGGAGCATAGTCCTCCACGCTCTCACAAATGAGATTCTTCCCCACCTTTTCAGCTTCCAGAGTTTATGATCTTTTCCATGGAAGGTCATTGTGTGCTCAGCAACAACTATAGAGTCGTCTCTATTGCAGGGTTTCATGTCTCTCACTGTTCAGAAAGCATTCAGCAGTGGCCCTCAGGAGAGAAAAGACCACGTTTGAACCTATTGGGTCTGTGCAAGACTAAACTAGGTACTGTGCACGAAATTATTCACTGATATAAACTGGTGAGGCACTAGATTTTAAAAAGGGCCACCAGTTTCACTAGCTGGAGTTTGTCCCTGTATGTATACGAGTACTCAGTCCCTGAACAACAAAAAACTGGAATAGAGGAACTTCCAGAAACAGCTTGGGTTGGAAAGTCAGGAAATGGAAAAGGGGAGATATAAAGGTGGGAAGAAAAAGAAAAAAAATTAAGATAGTGATAGGAGAAGAAAGAAAACCAGCGACATGGGTAAACAAAAGCTGAGACAACGAGCGGGAGCCAAGGGTAGGTTAGTCCAGTGAGAACGAGACACGTAAGGCAAGACTTACCAAAAACGTCACCTGAAGTCAGTGTTCTAAATCCAGGATCCATTGTTATGGTAGTAGTTTGCAAACACGATTGTAATGTTAAAAGCAACAAGTAGTCCTTTGGTGCCTTAGAGATTAACAAAAATATAAGTAGTATCATGAGCTTTTGTGGGCAAAACACACTTCCTCAGATAATCTTGAGTGGAGAAAAAAGAGGGACTCTCTGAATTATAACAGAAAAAGAAGGGAGGGGGAAAAAATATACCCGCCAATTGTAGTGCCGGTGCTAATGAGGCTAATTGAGTGGGCTGGAAATGTCCCATGCTTAGCTTTTGATGTCAATTGTAATGTATGCTTCAATGCCTATTCACAGGAAATAAATTAGTCTATTCAGCAGACTAATTAGTCTTCCCTTCATCGGGGGACCTCTAATTGAGGCCAAATCCAAAATAATCTCACCTATTTTTAACATAGCAGCAAGTGTCCATTTGAGCCAAAATTTTCAAAAGATATTAGTGATTTGGGACACGCCTTTTGAAATACTTTCAAGGGACTTGATGCTCCCAAAAATGCTGAGCACCTGTCTTCTGAAAATCAGGCCCCTTTCCAATCACTCACATTGGGCAGCCAAAGTATGAGGCATCCAAATTCAAAATCTTGGCCTCTTGCTGTTGCCAAAATTCAACGCAAACACACTTACAATGGTTTTACCAATAAAACATTCAATTCATGCAAAGGTTAATCTGTGAGGTCCCATCCCCCGCATCCTCAAGCTAATGAATCAAAAGCAAAAGTTTGTTTTAACACAATACACTTCTGACCTGGCATCAGAGCTATATTTTAGCTGGCTGGTTTCTAACGTGGGCTTAAAAAAGAAACAGACAACCTCTCTGATTTATAGTCACCTCATTTCATGCTTAAACAAACTATTCCTTAATCCTATTAAATGGACAGGCATTGGAAATGCGCCTGCACAAAACACTTGTTTTATCTTAATCACTGGATCTTTGTGTGCTCAGCATTTTGGAGAGAGATGAGCCAGTACAGGCTTCCTCTTCTAACCCTCCCCCACCTCCGCCATGGCTGGTTAAATCCAGGGTAACTAATTCTTCAATTAGAAGTGGAGTTAAAGAAAAGCTGCAAGGAGAATGGCCTGTGAAGCATATTTGTGTGGCTCCAGCATTGGAGGGGAACCGTAACCGTCCATCCAGTTGTCACAGGGCTTTGTATCATGTGGTCAGGCCATTAGGATTTACTTCCCTCACATGGCATGTAAGAGTCAATTTATCTGCTTACTCACAGGCATCTGTAATTAATGGATCACACCAGCCACAGATATGCAAGATGCAGCATCCGTTACTCCCGTGGGTTTGTCAGTGCTGAAACAGGCAACAATTTTATCTAAGGGTTCAGCAATTACAGGGAAGGTCACAAGCCAATTGGATTTCAAGTTGACCATCCGTAGAGATGGTCAACTTGAATCTCCATCCCTAGAGGTTTTCAAGTCCCGGCTTGACAAAGCCCTGGCTGGGATGATTTAGTTGGGGTTGGCCCTGCTTTTAGCAGGGGTTGGACTCGATGACCTCCTAAGGTTTCTTCCAACCCTAGGATTCTATAAATGCGACCAATAAAAATGCAACAACCACCTTCTTCTGACAGCTGAGTTTAATGGACTTTTCTACTATGCCTCTCTCCCAGCAGGCAACTGATTGCACTGGTTATAAGACAAAAACGGCTGGTTATAAGACAAAAAAAATAACTCCCCTTATTTCAAAACAACAAGGCAAGTGTCCACATTACCAAGTCTGTTATTTCGAAACAAAGAGCTTGTTATTTCAAAATAAAAACTCCAGCTTGTAAAGAGGAATAAACTTATTTTGAAATAGTTCTTTGAGGAGTTATTATTTCAAAATAATCTGGTAGTGGAGACATGGCCTTATTTCCTCTCTCCCAACGCATGGCAAATGGTGATGTGTTACCCAAGACATTAGTATCCTGTCTCAGACCGAATCACCTCATGATGGTATACACAGCAGCTGTTTCCTCTCCACCCATACAGAGCAGGTAAAGTTCTTTAGTTCCTCTCTAATTCCAACCTGCCACTAAGTAAGTGATGCGCTAAAAAAAATAATAATAGGAAATCATTCAGAACTGCTTCATGTGTGTTCTACTGGCTAACCAGACACGAGCCATTATAACTATTCAGCCTTGTAACACATGTTCCCAACCTCACATCCTCACCACAAGCACTAGAAATAAAAATCTTTTATGTAACCCTTCCAATGTAATATTACAGTTAATTAATCAGCCCCTCAGAGTATTCTCAAAGGTACTGCATAGAAGTGCAGATGATGGAAATACTACTCTTGCAGAAGAAGATTAAGAACACCGCAGAAGATTAGGGTCCTACAGAATATTTTGCATGAAAGCAAAAATCAATGGAAGCGGCATGAACAGGTGTAGCTCGACTGTGAAAAGTGATTTGCAGAAATGGCATGAAGGGATTCTGCGTTTACTGTCTCCAGGTGGCTTTTTAAACAAACATGCTCCCTTTACACACCTAAAAGAGGTTTTATTTCTACCTGGTAGAACAAAGTCAGCCTGAGATCTTCACATCAGGCTGTGCTCTTCCCAGCACACACCTTCTTACCAGTATTGTAAGGTTCTGCAGGCCAAATTCTGTTCTCCGTGACACCTGGGCAATCCTATTTTCTTCATTTACCCCTTGCTGACTTTTCTTGGGTAATTCTAATTTCTTGCCTCCCTAAGGGAAAATAACACATCATGCATTTCATCTGCACAGATGTCTAAGAGACACATCCCTTATGTTGCTGAGGTTGAAGCTTTAAGCCATACAGGGTGTGTATAGGACTAATGCACACATTGCAAATGCATAGGATTTAAGGTGGAGGAGTCCTTCAGAAAAAGTAGTGAATCCGATATTTGGAGGTTACAATGCCTTCTTCTTCTCCTCCTCCTTCTTCTCCTTCTCCTTCAAAATAACAGTAACCTTAACTAGCTATTTCCTTAATTTGAAGGGTTTTGCTTGGGTTCGTAGCAGTGTAGCCTGTAAGCTGGGCGCTTGTGTGGCCACTCAGAAGAAATTCAAAAGTATGGATGTTAAAATGCATTTAAGTAACAATGTAGCTGCTGAAAATTTCAGCAGGGTAGCAGAATGGGGGAGGGGGCAGTCAGCTCCCCGGGAGCTGGTGCACACAGGGAGCCAGATTTTAAGCCGTCTCCTCACACGTACCAGGAACCTGCATGTAACCATGAAGATTAACCGGGTACCCAGTTACACTTACACATCCCTAATTCAAATTCCGTCCAGATGATTAACAGAACACCCGCAGCTAGATTTCGTGTTTCTGTTGGTGGTTTCTTTTTACACATGTCTAGTTGCATATAAAAATTATTCCGCACATGGATGGAAAAGATTAGAGGAAACATTGGTTAGCAGTAATGTTAACCATCCTTAGCTATTTAATAACGATGATGTTTTTGTAGTAAGAGAAGAGCCTGAAACAAAAGTCCATGTAGCATCGGCCAGGTTTGAGGCCTGAGGCCTTGCTAATAATGGTCAAAACCTTGCTAATATAAAGCAAAGCTAAGCTCTGAGCAAGACACAGGCCCCTGCTCACAGAACTTGCATGAACAGGGCTGATAGTGTAAAACATGAATTGGTAATAGGCACAGGTGTAGAACAGTAATTGATACTAGGTACCGGCTGTAAAAGAGTAATTGGTACTGGTTATAAGTTGAAAGCACATTCCATAAGGATGGTAACAACACCTCGTTATAAAGGATCCAGACACCTACACACTCCCCACAGATAACATGGACATAGCGACCCAGCTTCAGGAAAGGGTCTAAAATGACAGTATGATGGACAGAGATGTTCTAATCGAACTATGAGGTGCAGGGCAATGGGCAGTATTTAGGTAACATCAGAGGGTGGCAACCTGACATGTCAGGAGTGATGTGTAACTTGTTTGTACTTGTATATCAAGTGGT
Source organism: Apalone spinifera (assembly GCA_030068395.1). Taxonomy (NCBI): domain Eukaryota; kingdom Metazoa; phylum Chordata; order Testudines; family Trionychidae; genus Apalone; species Apalone spinifera. Next base: position 8,901,440 of record JANRFK010001234.1, on the reverse strand, counting down.
GTCTTGGAGGGGCTGTCTTTCTCTGGCCTAGGGGGTAGTGTCTCATACCTGGCACTGACTGACTTATCTCCATTGTCGGGGGTACATATGAATAGTAGTTCATTAGAGTCTACTGACGACTATTACTGAACTTCGTTTGACAATAAACCTTTCCGGGCACCTTCGATCCTTATCTGATTTTGTGGTCTTTGGGGACAAAGTCAACACAACACACAGGAGGAGCTCAGACACACTCAGCCGAACGGTTCTCATCTTTGACGAAGCAGGAGAGCTCTCAGAACATCACAACAGTGAATTCTGACTACGACAGTTTTCTTTGTGGGAATGAAGAGAGTTGTAACACTCTTTGGGAACTTTCCTTTGAAAAGCAACATAATAGGACACCTTTATCTGTAAGGCCACACGCGCCATTTGGTAGCGTTTAGCAGAAGGAGGTTTTGGGGGGGGGGGGTTTGTGGCCGTAAACTGACCTTAAATAATAATCAGAGGAAAGCAGGGAGTAGCACCACTGGCACTAGACAGACAGGCATTCAAATGACAAGATTAAAAGTGGCAAGATTAGCTACATGTGCACGTATATAGTTCTCCCGCTACATGCAATAAAGCCATTCCAATACATAACTCTTGGGAGGTGCTGTTTCTAGACCGTGAAATACACCATGGAAATGTTACTGTTACATGCATTCCCTTTAATTCTGTGTGAATGCAAGAAGCAGATTCTCCCTGCTGAAATCTAAAACTCCACATTCAAGTCAGCAATCTAAAAGCCACCCAGCTGCTGCTAAGCGGCTGCATATTTTTGAGTTTCGGTTCAGCTGAATAAAACCGATTCCTCAGGCCCTGGCTGCTCTGAGAAATCCCATTAAACAAGCAAGAAGCGTATGTGAGGGTAACACTGCTGAACAGCATCCCCCCTCTGTGATCCACACCTGCTTCTCCCAGGGCTAGGGTACAATCAGCCTTTTCTCATCTCACACTGTCACTCCGGGCCATTTATAAAGGCTCTTTTTGGTCCTCTCAACTATACCGCAAGCAACACTTTTTTTTGACAGAGCGCCCTTCCTGGCCCAGCGTCCATCCTCCCCCTGCCTTTGGTTTGAAACTGTAACTATCCCAAGAGACTCCTTTAGTTAGTATTGGCTAGACAAACTCAGCCGCGTAAGCGCAAAGGAACGGATGCCTTTTAACTGGGGATGCAAAAGCCCGTTTAATCAGTTAACCGGTCAAGTGCTATGTTTATCCAGGATCTCGCAGGTGGGGGCCCCAGTCAGACTGGAGTGCCCACAACCTGCAGCATGGCACAGTGGGCCCACCCCGCCTGGAGCGGCCCCCCCCCCCCCGCTTGATGATGCTTACCAGTTAACCGGTTACATCCCTACTTTTAACCCGTCAATTTGGCTTCTTCTACATGCCCGTCTGCACCAGCCCAGATAAGCGGGTAGCACACCACACAAGGCAACAGGCTGCGTGTCACTCCCTACAAAAGGAAGCCGAGCTGATCACTTAGAGTGGGAACGTAAGTGGATGTGGATACGTATGTCCCCACAGAATCTCATTAGCCTCCCGAGGACTCTGTGGCGACATGAAGGACCACAGCAATTCACCGCTTTGCAGGACTCTTGCGCATTTCAAAAGGAAGCACCCGCATGGAGCCCAAAGTCAGCGGCTACTGCAAGCTAAGCAGCAGCTCTGCAGAAAAGGACCTTGGGGTTACAGTGGATGAGAAGCTGGATATGAGTCAACAGTGTGCCCTTGTAGCCAAGAAGGCTAATGGCATATTAGGGTGCATTAAGAGGAGCATTGCCAGCAGATCCAGAGATGTCATTATTCCCCTTTATTCGGCTCTGGTGAGGCCACATCTGGAGTATTGTGTTCAGTTCTGGGCCCCCCACTACAAAAAGGATGTAGACGCGTTGGAGAGGGTCCGGCGGAGGGCAACCAAAATGATTAGGGGGCTGGAGCATATGACCTACGAGGAGAGGCTGAGGGATTTGGGTTTGTTTAGTCTGCAGAAGCGAAGAGTGAGGGGGGATTTGATAGCAGCCTTCAACTTCCAGAAGGGGGGTTCCAAAGAGGATGGAGAAAGGCTGTTCTCAGTAGTGACAGATGGCAGAACAAGGAGCAATGGTCTCAAGTTGCGGTGGGAGAGGTCTAGGTTGGATATTTGGAAAAACTATTTCACTAGGAGAGTAGTGAAGCACTGGAATGGGTTACCCAGGGAAGTAGTGGAGTATCCACCCCTAACGGTGTTTAAGTCTCAGCTTGACAAAGCCCTGGCTGGGTTGATTTAGTTGGGATTGGTCCTGCCTAGAGCAGGGGGCTGAACTTGATGACCTTCTGAGGTCTCTTCCAGCGCTATGATTCTATGACTTCGCGCTGGCCCCGGGCTGCACACGGGTGTGCCAGTTTTGAAATGTACAAGAGTCTCCAGCGGGGGCTCTTGGGCATTTCAAAGCAGAAGCGCCCTCATGGAGCTTTGGGGATCTATGCTGCGCTGCCCCTTTGAAATGCCATGCAGAGCCCAGGGTCAGCTGGGGACTGATCCCGGGCGCTACGCGGCATTTCTGCAGAACCTGGGGTCAGTTGGGGATTCCCCAGCTAATCCCAGGCTCCGGCGCAGCATTTCAAAGTGCACAGAGCCCGAGGTCAGCTGGGGAGTACCCAGCTGATCCTGACCTCCGCTTGGCATTTCAAAGAGACAGCGCCGCACGGAGCCCAGGATCAGCTGGGGACTCACCAGCTGTGCGGCGCTGCCCCTTTGAAATGCTGCAGCGGTGTTTTAAAGTGGCAGCACTGCACAGAGCCCAGGTATGGGCTCCATACGGTGCTGCCGCTTTGAAGTATCCTCTCCCCACCCTTTGCTGCCTCTGTCTGACAGAGGCGGCAAGGGAGGGGGAGAATCAAGTCGTCGACTTGACTATCCGATAAGCATTTGCTTATTGGACATTCGACTAGTCCTTAATATCCTTTAGTACCAACATTTACTTCAGATGCAGCTGCAGGAATTCAGCACCGCTGAACGCCTTGCATGTCTAATGTTGAGCATCCACCAGTGGGAACACCCATGAAAGAGCTGACTTTTTAAAATATGACCCTATGAGACTTGCCAAAAGTCACATATGGAGTGGAAGATGGAGTTTCCGCTTCAGTGAAGTACCAGTATTTAAGTCGGTTGGAATTAAACATACCCAACCTTGGTTCTCACATGACCCCTCAATCCCATTGCATCAGAACACCTCCCAATCTTCAGTGATTTATTCTCACCACAGCCCTGCGATGTAGGGAAGTGCTGTTATTCCCATGTTATAGATGGGGAACCGAGAATCAGAGGCTACGGCTCAGATTTCTATAGATCAATCACAGTCAATGGTTCAGGCTCTAAAGTGCCTGACGCCCTTTATAAAACGAGATGTATGGTCCAATCAGACATTGCCAGGCTGAGCCCCGCAAGACCTAAATACTTGTCAAAATCTGGGTCTAAGCAACTCGCTCCGTTCCTCAGACTTCCTGTGTGAGTTGGGCTAGTAACCATGCCAACACTTCCCAAGCCTCGGGCTAGTGCCGTAAGGACTGGACCATCCTTCCTCCCCATACGTCAGTGGGCCTAATCAGGTGCTGAAAGCCAGGAACGGAATTCAAACCTTTGCTGAGTGTGGGCCAGAGTCTGGAGCTGAACTCTCTTCTCACAAACTAACAGTCCCAAAGTAAATCTACCCTTCCCAAGTACAAACAGTCCCAGAATAAAGTGAAACCTTCTCCAATCAATGCAGCTACCTCCCCACTCTGGCTCCTAGATTTCTCTTCCTGCCTGGGGCATATAATAGCTGGGCATGCTTCTTGATGATCTCTGGCACCTTTGATCTCCTGGAGTCTTTCCTGCCTGGTGCCTGAGCTCGGCTGACAAACACAGGCGGGAAAAGGGTTTTTCAATGTCCAGAGTTCTCTCCAGATGCAGACAGATGGTGTACTCCATTACAACAGGTTTTAATTTAAAACGTTCTTCTGTCTTAATAAAATCTAAGGGCTTGTGTACATTATACAGCGCTGCACTGCTGCAGCACTTAGTGAAGATGCTATCAGAGAGCTTCTCACTTTAGCGAGATGTATAACTTCATGAGTCAGGGGTGTGATTCACCTGAGCAATGCAGTTAAACCAACATATGTTCACAGTGTAGACCAAGTCTAAGTCTACATCTCCACTTACTAGAGGATTAATGCTCTAGCGATCAATCTTCTGGGGTTCAATTTAGCGGGTCTAATAAAGACCCGCTAAATTGAATGCTGAGGCAGTCCCTCATCAACCACTGTACTCTTCGCTGTCACAAGGAGTCAGGGAAGTCAAAGGAAGAGTTTCTCCCCTCAACCTCCTACTGTGGGGCTGCCCCAGAAAAATCAATGCAAAGTACGTCGACTCTAGCTACGCAGTTCACGTAGCTGGAGTTGCATATCTTGTATCAATTTTCTCTGCTGGTGTAGACCTGGCCTCAATGTGGCTAAGGGGGCTTTTATTCTTGCACATTAGTCAAAGTAAAATTCTATCCTCGATAACAAGAGGGGCGTCACACTGAATTGGAATCCAGACGCAGCATGTTTCATAGGGTTTTCTTTTCGTGCTCACGGGATTACCTTTGGCAACTAAAGAGCACTCATGATTTAAAAGGATAAGGCGAGTTATTCCTGAAAGCCTTACGTTGACTGTAAGCAGTGACCAAAGTCTGTTAGGATAGTACGGCTTTGCCTGTGATCCCATTCACAGGCCTTAATAAGAGCATGCTGCAGTCTGACTTGGATCAAGATTTATATCTCCACTTTCCATTGAGAACACGCCAATACCGGTAAGCTGACACGACACGATTCATTTTTCATTCTGTCTGTTAATTGTACCAGACATTTTGCACACGAAGTACCTTCATAAAGAGCGGACAATGCCTCTGTGCAGGGGAGTACCTCCCAACAATCTCTTAGCACAGGCTGTTTCTTTATCAAGAGTGTGCTTATGGAACCAGCTTTCAACACTTAACAAATGGGTCATCTCATTTCTCATAACCCACCGACACGTGTCATCCAAAGTAACTAATTGTGTGCTTAGCCTCTGATCCAAAAGTCTGTCCATTGGTTTGAGTGAGCTTTGGATATCAGGCACTTAGGACCAAAAGAAAAAAAAAGTAGAGCGGCAAAACTATGCAGAAATGGTAAAGAAACTCTAAACGCCAGTGCACGTGAATAGGCTCTGTAGAGTTATTTTCGCAAGTGCTGCAGTATTTCTCAGGCACAGAGGCAGTCATATTGATACAGATTACTGTTAAGAGCAGGAGTGAGAGGGAATACTAACTGGATAATAAGAGAGGGAATACTAACTGGATAATAAGCGAGACATAATTCTAGAAGGAATCCTTTCTTTGTGTGTAAATATATATACACTGTTTGATCCCAGTCTTGTGTGCAGAAGAGACTGGGGATGTTACATAGGAGAGCAGGGAGTCCACTTGCATTTCTCTGGCAAACAAGGACAAAACCACTCCTCTCAAAGCTGTGTCCATCATAAGTTGGCTGATTTCTCTGAATTTTGAAAAAAAAAAAACTGATGAAAATTGGACAGGAACATTGCTAAAAAAATCTTCATTTTCTCTCATTTTTTGGTCGGCTTCTAAACATATAAAGTTATTTCAGATGATGCAGTAAAGAGTCTTGTTCTCAACCTCAATGTGGTATTCCCAGCTAATTCAATTTAGGGCTTTAATTCGGAATCCCATTTCATTGCCGCGTGTAGACGCGGGCAGCTACTTCGGGCTAGTCAATTTCTAAAATGGCGACTGGCTGGGAACATGCTAATGAAGCACGGGATATTTAAATCCCGTGCTTCATTTGCAATTTCGGTCACCCTCATTAACTTCCCTAGATTGAACTTGGGGGCTAGTGTAGACATACCCTATGTCAAACATCTGAAGAAAATATGTTGATCAACATGTTATAGGACAAGCTGGGCGAGGTGATCTCTTTTATTGGGCCAACTTCTGTTGTCTTTCTTACCCACCTTCTCTCTAAGGTCCTGGGACTAGCATGGATATAACCATTCTGCACACATTATATATTATAGTTTATTAAGAAAGTTTCCTCATTTTTTCTTAAAATTCGAGGCATGTAAAAGCCTTTCACACACCTAGCCCCACCAACCATTAAACTGATATCAGTGACCTTTTCAGAAAATTGTAATTTTTTAGTACTGCTTACCATTTTCCACCCTCACATTTCATTATGTATAAACACTAGAAATGTTAAAATGGTTAACCAGCCCCCATTGGTGACCTCCTGTGGCAGCCAGCCATGCGAGGCAGGGACAGCCCCGGCCATGATGGGGCAGTCGGGATCAGAGGCGGGACCCCAAAGCCATGGCGGGACCAGAAGCGGGACCCTATGGCTGTGACGGGGCTGGGTTAGCAAGCCGGGAGGTGAGCCCAAAGTTAAAACAATTAAATAAAAAGTGTTAGAATCATAGAATCCTGGGGCTGGAAGAAACCTTAGGAGGTCATCAAGTCCATCTCCCTGCCCAAAGCAGCACCAACCCTAACTAAAGCATCCTAGCCAGGGCTTTGTCAAGCCAGGACTTAAAAACCTCTAGGGATGGAGATTCCATCACCTCCTGAAGTAACCCATTCCAGTGCTTCACTACCCTCCTAGGGAAATAGTTTTTCCTAATATCCAACCTAGACCTCCCCCACTGTAACTTGAGACCATTGCTCCTTGTTCTGCCATTTGTCACCACTGAGAACAGCCTCTCTCCACCCTCTTTGGAACCTCCCTTCAGGAAGTTGAAGGCTGCTCGCAAATCCCCCCTTGCTCTTCTATAGACTAAACAAGCCCAAATCCCTCAGCCTCTTCTCGTCTGTCATGTGCTCCAGCCCCCTAATCATTTTGGTTGCCCTCCACTGGACCCTCTCCAATGCATTCACGTCCTTTCTGTAGTGGGGGACCCAGAACTGGATGCAATATTCCAGATGTGGCCTCACCAGTGCAGAATAAAGGGGAATAATCACTTCTCTAGATCTGCTGGAAATGCTCCTCCTAAACCTATAAGTGTCATTAGCCTTCTGGGCTACAAGGGCACACTGTTGACTCATATCCAGCTTCTTATCCACTTTTAATCCCCGGGTCCTTTTCTGCTGAACTGCTACTTAGCCAGTCAATCCCCAGCCTGTAACAATGCTTGGGATTCTTCCGTTGCAAGTGGAGGACTCTACACTTGTCCTTGTTGAACCTCATCAGATTTCTTTTGGCCCAGTCCTCCAATTTGTCTAGGTCGCTCTGGACAGTATCCCTACCCTCCAACAAATCTACTTTTCCCCTTAGCTTAGTGTCATCCGCAAACTTGCTGAGGGTGCAATCCATCCCCGATCCAGTTCATTAATAAAGATGTTGAACAAAACCGGCCCTAGAACTGATCCTTGGGACACTCCGCTTGAAATTGATCACCAACCAGACATCGAACCGTTGATCACTACCCGTTAGGCCCAACAAATCCATTCAGCCAATCCATACGTCCTTAACTTCCTGGCAAGAATATTGTGGGAGACCATATCAAAAGCTTTGCTAAAGTCAAGGTATATCACATCCACTGACTTCCCCATGTCCACAGAGCTAGTTGCCTCATCATAGAAGTTAATCAGATTGGTCATGTATGACTTGCGCTTGGTGAATCCATGTTGACAATTCCTGATCACTTTCCCCTCTTCCAAGTGCTTCAAAATGTATTCCTTGAGGATCCCCTCCATGATTTTTTCGGGGACCGAAGAAAATCTGACTGATCTGTAGTTCCCTGGATTGTCCTCCTTCCCTTTTTTAAAGACGGGCACTACATTTGCCTTTTTCCAACCATCCAGGACCTCTCCCAATCTCCACAAGTTTTCAAAGATAATGACCAAAGGCTCTGCAATGACATTTGCCAAATCCGTTTTAGCATCCCTAATAAACACACTAAATAAAAAGGACAAAAATTAAAACAGAGTATGTTGATAGAATTATGTATCACTTTGGAGGAAATATTTGCTAATCTCCTACAGATGTGGATGGTTTGTACTTACCCAGAAAATGTGATCAAACTTTATTTGTTTCTATAGCCAAGTCTACACTATGGGGCAAAGTCAACTTAATATACACAGTATATGAACACCATAGCTGGAGTTGACGTAACTTAGGTCAAGTTTCTACAGGAGGTGGATGGAAGAAACTCTCCCATCGACTTCCCCTATGCTTCTTATTCTAGTGGAATACTGGAGTCAATAAGAAAGCGATCAGCAGTCAATTAAGCACCGATCCACCAATAAGTGGAGACCAACCCTGTGAATAGTCAGTTTTGTGTACACACCGTACTCTGATTGCAGCCTTTTTAACGGAGACACATTATGTAGTCACCTTCTTGATCTGCTACCAAGATTCCTTTCCTACCATTTGCACACTCTGTGTATTATTTATACTTCTGCTTTCCAAGACTTATTTCTGTGAACAAAATTCAAGTGCTACATATAATTTGAAAACGTTTAGACAATAACAGAATATTTTTGCACCACTTCCATTAAAAAAGTTTTTTTTCCTAATGATGGATAACATTTAAGTTAATCAATCTATGCTTTAAATTACAACATTTGAGCTATTTCTACCTATTCGAGGTAACAATAATTACAGTTAAGGCAGCAGAAAGAAAAAATATTTATATAGTACTAGGACCTGAAAACATGTCTTCTCCCATAAAAAATCAGAACACAAATCACAAGCAACTATCATTTGCCTGTTACATTATGTTCACTGTTTAACCAGCTTGCCCCACTCTTCACCAAACTACATTCCCAATTTTACAAGACACAAGCATGGAGCATCTTAACTTGTGTTTACACTTCTGCATGTTTCAATTCCAGTGCGGGTTCCTCTAAGACAGTTCCAGGCCTACTGACGTGGAGGGAGGCAAAAGCAGTAATTGCCCTGGAACCCAGAGATTCAAAGGGGCCCGGAGCTACGATGGTTACGATGGTAGCGACCGGAGTCCCAGTCCCTTTAAACTGCCACCAGAGCACTGCTTCACGCAGCTCTGAGTGCAGGGTGTGGGGCACTGTGGTCCAGCTGGCACTACGGGCTGACTGCTTGAGGCTCTGCCCCTTCGCCCAAGGCCCTGCCCCTTCCAGACCCACCCCCACCTTGCTCAAGGGCCCGCAGTAGCCACGCTGGACAGTTCTAACTACAATTGCAATTCTCAAGCATTTGCTCTACTGAGCAGCAACAAGGAGATCAAACAGCATACTTAGGATTCTAAACCAAGACCCATCAAAGTCACTTTTAATATCCACGTTGTTTGTGGTTCCCTGTGCAGCTAATCCTGTTTTATGCTCTTGCAGTACAGAAGACAATTTCCTCGGTAATAGCATTCAACTAACACGACAGGTGGAAACACACCTTCCCCTCAAGCAACCAAAAATGCCATACTTCAGAGTAAAAGAATAGCATAAAACTCATCTGTCATTATAGCCTCAGGAGAAATGCCTCAGAATTCCAAAGTTACCAGTCAGAAGCAACTTGCTCACATAAGGTTCAGCCATGCTGGCAGAACAAAGGAAACGTAGCCAGAACTAAAAAGGCACAATAAAAAACAGATAGCAGCAGGAATCTTTCCTCTGGAAGCCCATCATAGAATCATAGAGCTGGAAGAGACCTCAGGAGGTCATCAAGTCCAGCCCCCTGCCCTAGGATCAGATGCGGATCCTTAAGATCATTGGGTTTTTCCTTAAAATGTGTCTCAACCTCCATTTACTAAAGTAAAATATTCGTTAATACTTATGGGTAACAGATAATCGTTTCAAAACAACATTAGCTCCCTGTAGTGAAAACGAGGCTAATTAATTTTTTTTTTTTTTTTAATCTCAAGTATTTCTCTCTAGATTTCATGCCTTGAGAGAAGAAAAAGCAAGACCTCTCCCCAGGTCACGAATTCTTCTCCTACTTAGAACAATTTCCACGACAGAAGTGCCTACACTGGCCCCCAGCTGGGATTCCAGGACTTTGTTGTGCCACGTAATGTACAAACAAGCAGCAGGAGCACTACACTGAAGAACTTGTTATCCAAATAAACAAGACCACACACAAAGAGAGTTGAAAGAAAGATGTAATATGCAAGCAGGATGAACGCTCACACAAACACATTCAGGAGAACAAACAGTAACCCATTCCACGTATCAAATATATAGCCACAAAGAAAGGTAGGAATACAAGAAAGTTTGCTTGGATGGATATAAGGAAGTCCAGTGATTAGGGCATAAGCTTCAGTTCCCTGCTTCCCCACAGATGTCCTGTGTGACTTTGGGGAAGTAATTTAACCATTTAGTTCCCCAGCTGTAAATGGGAATAACATCATCTCTGCAACTCACAGGGTACGTCTACACTGCAACACTATTTCGAAATAACTAGCACTATTCCAAAATAACTTAGTCCGCATCAACACAGCCGGCAGTTATTTCGAAATAGTGTCAAGCTGGAGGACTTCTTACTCTGACTCCTGTGACCCTTCTTGTACGAGGAATAAGGGAAGTCAGCGGAAGAGTGCTCTATTTCGCTCCCTATTTCAAAATAAGATTTGCAATTGAAGTAGCTCAATTTGTGCAGCTTATTTCGAGTTAAGCCCTGCAGTGTAAACGTACCCACAAAGTGCTGCCAGGACAAATATATTAGAGTTTGCAAGGTACTCAGATGCTATTGTAACGGGGGTGTATGTAAAGTACGTAAGAGCCAAAAGATTAAAAATTAAAAATAAAGGATGCTCTGTGCCTTAGCTTTCTATTCATGCAAATGGCATAATAGTGCTTCCTTTATCCTTCTTGTCTAGATTTCACACTCTTTTACCAGCTATATGATTACAGTTAGTACAATGGGGTCCTGATCTCAAATGTGTAGGAATTACTACACATGATGATGAAGAAGCAGGAGCCGAAGAAACAAAATAAACCAAGGTGATAACAGCATTAAAGATTTGGGTTCAATTTTCGATAAAATTCAGTCATTAAATGATGCACCCCAGTACACCCGGCCATTATCATTACAGAATAATAATGCACAACATGTAAAACTGTGTGCTCATCAGCTGGGGGGTTGGGTGCTTTAAAAAAAACAAAAAAGTTTAGCTGTTTAGCAACTTTCCTAGTTCACAGCCTCAGGTCTGTTCCGGCTGAAAAATGAGCTAACAGAGATCCCATTGATACTCCACTCATCAGCTTTGTAAAAGTACTCAAATTTGATTCCTTGTGTATTATTAAACACAAGCTGACTTCCTAACCTGTACTTGGGGGGAGGAGAGGAGGGAGAGGGAAAGGAGAGAAAAGGGGAGAGAAGCAGAAAGCGTTTAGTTGTTCAGATCCCTAAGATACTGTATAAGCAAAGTCACACCTCATCTTGGCAATACTAAGCAGTCAGTAAAAAAGCATTTTAAATGTATGATTGAACATTTTCTTATGTACAGTAGTTTTAACAGGGGCAAAGAGAAGAAAATATGCAATGTTTTAAACTAGACTACAAACCTGATGTGAATGTTTCCCTGAAAAGAGATTACTTTAAGGGAAAAAGTCATTTTAAAATCCTTACTCTGATCCAACAATTCAGTTTATTGAAGCTCTAAGTCTAATTTGCTTTCAACATTTATGTGGTTTGCTCACCTCTTATACCTCACTCAGAAACAAGAAACCAGACTGGCCAGTTTCACTTTCTGGTTCTTGTGTTTTTAGGTTTCCAGCATTACAATAAAATGCTTAACATTTAAAAAGCTCAAAACTTGCTAAAATAAGTATCTGAAGTCAGACTCCTAAGTCTAGATTTAGGTACCGGCTTTTCAAAAATGGTGAGTAATCAACAACTCCCAGGGTAGTTACTGGGAGCTACTTATTACTGAGTGCTTTTGAAAAGCAGGTGCCTAAATGTAGATATAGGTGCATGACATCAGACATCTACTTTTGAAAACCCTCTGATCCATAGTCATCAAAGTGTCTCTTTGGGTAATTTCTTTTAAAGAGATTTCATGAAGACAATTCTTTTTATATGCTTTGGGGGGGAACCCCTCCTTTTCTCTTCCCAGACAAATATTTAAGGATAGGTCGCTATTTTATCTTGAGCGGGTAAAGTATAGGAACAGGGAAAGGGACAACAACTCTTAAAACATGTCTGACAACAAGGGGGTGTGTGGCTTGCTAATTGGCATGCTCTCTGAGAGCAGGGGACAAATTCCTTGCATTTTTGTGAGAGCAGGGAGAAGTGCTTTAGACACAAGTCCAACCTGGTAATAAAATGCAGATACCCAAAAAGGATTCAGATTTGCCCAATAACCCAGCAGGCCCTCACCGTCCTGGAGAAAACACATGATCAACTCCGAATAACCTTTGCATTTGTTTGCAACATCTTAATGGTAACATAAAACTGCACACCTTTTGCACTGCTTAGTATGCCCAGACTAAAGCAAAGCAGGAGCAAGTAGAAGAGTAGGTGTTCCATTTCCACAACTTCATGAAACAAAAAAAGAAACCTTGTGGGTTGGTCAGAATGATAACAGTTTATAGAAGACAGATAAAAACATGCAGCTGTCTTCTGCTTTTGCTCACTTTGTAATTCCAAGTTTTTGATTATGGAAGGGAGGGGGTAAGATACCAGATCCCTCATAACATCAAAAAGAATGGGCATGTTTGAAAGGAGCATATTTGATTTAAAAATAATAAATTGTGAACGGTTCATCTTCACCCATATAACTAATGATACTTCGTAGTACAGGTTTAACCTCCCAAATCTGGGACTTTCCAGTCCAGCAACATCCGTGGTCCTACTGAACCATGGATGTTGATGGACCAAAGAGCACCAGAGGCCAGTAGCAAGAGCAGGCCAGGAGTCCTATGGGATCTGAGGAGCCCCAGCTGGGCCGGTGGTAGTTGGGCTGGCGGCAGCTGGGGGAGCCCAAACCCAGGGAATCCCAGCCCAGTTAGCCCCAGCAATGGCCAGGAACTCCTGGCTGCAGGAGGGCCGCCGGCAGCTGAGGATCCCCAGCTGAAGCTGGGAACCCCCCCAGCGGGAGTGGGGCTGGTGGTAGCCGGGGAACCTCATCCCCAGGTGAGAGACCCGGCGGCAGCGGGGCCAATGGCGGCCGGAGAGCCCCAGCTCCAGGGAGCTTCTCCTGGTGGGCCAGCAGCAGAGTGCGGAGCCCAGGCTCTGGGGAGACCTGGCCCGGCCAGCGGCAGCAGGGCCAGCAGCCGGGCAGGGAGCCCCAGCCTGGGCAGTCCCACAGCCCGGAAAGAAGCCCACAAATGGGCCAGCAGGGGAGCAACAACCTCCCCAATCCATCAAACTCCCTGGTTCGGGACCACTCAGGTCCCAAGGGTGCCGGACCAGGGAGCTCCAACCTGTATTGCCAATCCCCAACACTCAAAAACTCATGAGTCAGACACCTGAAACGATGAGATTGGCTTAAAAATATGACAAGATTTTAAAAGAGATATTAAAGTTCTTTTTTATTTGCCAGCTGGTTTTTGAACCAGGGTTCGCGTTTTCAAGCTATTCTACAGCCACGAGAGCTTGATTTTTTTTTTAAACTAAATGCTGAGATTCATACCTAATAGCATGATTCCAGAAGCTGAGGCTTTAAGGAAAACAACAAATATCACACGTTTTGGCTACAGTCTTTTTATTTCTTTTCATTTCTGCCACTTTGGGCAATGGAAATCACTGAAGTAAATATCACTTTCTTGCTGCTGCAATACTTGAGTTTCAGATACTGTACAAGATTGTTCACAGGTTGTCAATTTTTAATTGTTCAGTATTTCTCAAGCTTATTTTGTTATTGCATTTTCATTTGAGGCCAACTTTAAAACTGACGGTGTGCCTCAACAGTGTGGGTGAAATGAATGTCAGTATTATTCCACTGACTTCAGTGGGATCACAACAATGAAGAAATCGGTCCTCCCTTTTCCTCTCTCATGTTTACACAAATGTTAGGAGGATCAAAGCCCAACTGCATTCCCTTTCACAAGATCGGGAGGAATAACTAACTTGTAGCCTATCAAATCTAACTGGTCTCAACAAGTAGGAACTCAGCAGACAGAGTAAAAAGTTATTCTCAATCCAGGCTTTAGCAGATAAGAAGTTTAAAAGCAAATACTTTGGGGGAGGGAGGGGGATTGCTTCAAAAGGTTTAGACAGAGAGGGGATTTTAACCTTTCCAACATGTACTTTCATCTCCTCCCAACACCAGTTGCAGTACTGTTACTGAATTTGCGTAATGAGGTTTTTATTAGGGATGTAACATCCCATTTAATTGGTTAACCAGTTGAATGTGATGTTTAACCAGTTAAACAATTAATGGAGGGGCAGGAGGGCCAGCCTGGAGTTGCCCCCCCCCCACTCCTGCCACAGAGAGGGGCTGCTCCGGCCCACTGGAGTACCCCTGCCTTGGTGGGCTTTGCGGGGCTGGAGCAGCCCTTTCCCACGCTGGGTGGGGAGCCTCACCAGCCCCCACTGGGGTAATTAGTGAAGCATTCACATCCCTAGTTTATAGCACATTGCAGGTATTTGATTTAGCTTTCCAAATATCACCTGTTATTAAACTTTCCTAAAACTAAAACAGGCCTGGACAAAATACGGCCCGGGGGCCGAGCCACCAGATCCGGCCCGCAGAGGCAGCGGAGCTTGCCCCACAGCCCCGCACGCCCTGCAGAAAAGAGGCTGCGGGGATCCCTTTCTGTTTTGAAACTGGAGAGGGGGGGGGGGGGAAGTTTTAAGAGCCACCCTGCCCCCAGCACATTCCCATTGGCCGGTTTCTGCCAGAAACCGGCCAATGGGAGCTGCTTGTTAGAATAACAGGCAGCTAAGAAGAATCACGCTCCCTCTCCTGGGCTCAGTTATTCATGAAGCGCATGGCCAGGCAGATAGGCTGGCTGGAAAACATTTTAAGCTCTGCAGGCAGGCAGGCTAGTTTGGCAGCT
>JANRFK010001234.1:8864485-8876850 GCA_030068395.1 Apalone spinifera | reverse complement strand
CAAGCCCTCAAACCCCCTCCAGAACCTATATAGGTAGGGACAACCCACCTGCAGCTACATACAGATGCTGAGATCAGCTGTGCATGGGAAGGCTTCGGAGGAATAGACACAGCTTTCTGCCCCAAGTTATGACTTCTACGTGCTCATTTTAGAGAAAGAAAAAACAAAATTTATTAACTACAAAGGACAGATTTTAGGGGATTTTCAGGCCTAGCAAACAGATCAAAGCAGATTTCATAACAAACAAACAAAACCACAAACTAAGCTTAATATACTAAAGCGATTGAATAGGAGTAGCAACTTCTCATTCTAAAGGATGATTTAAGCTGGGTTGCAGTGATTCTTAAGGGGTCAGCTGCTATTGCTTGCAGCTTAAAAGCCCCAGGAATTCCTTTCACAGGCTAGAAACCCTTCTAGCCTGGATCCAGCACTTCCCCCTACTTCAGTCCTTGTTCCTCTTGGCGTCTCTTTTAGGCGGGGAGACAGTGAAGAATCATGATGCTGTCATTCCTCTGCCTTAAATGGCTTTTGCATAGGATGTGGCTCCTTTGTTTCAAGGTGTAGTTCCCAGGCTAGCCTGTAGGGGGAAAAGTTGACATCCCAAGATGGAGTCCATGTGCCTGTAGCGTCATGAAATACAAACATAACTCAGAGGCTGTTGGTAGCGTCTTTCGGATGGGCTCCCTTGTGGGACAATTAGCTTCCAAGACCTAGTGTTCTTCCTAATGGTCCATTGACTTGAATGAGGGCAGCTCCCCGCCAGCCAACTAAATGGATAGTCTTTGCCTCGTGGGCAAAACTACATAAAATACAGACACACAGCCAACCTTCCTAACTTCAGATAGAAAATGATACATGCATATAAATAGGATAATCATATTTAGTAAATCTCTATTTGGCAATGGTGAGGCCACATCTGGAGTACTGGGTCTAGTTTTGAGTCCCCCCACTACAGAAAGGATGTGGACAAACTGGAGAGAGTCCAGCAGAGGGTAACAAAAATGATTAGGAGGGCTGGAGCACATGACTTATGAGGAGTCTACAGAAGAGAAGAGTGAGGGGGGATTTGATAGCAGCCTTCAACTACCTGAAGGGAGGTTCCAAAGAGGATGGAGAGAGGCTGTTCTCAGTAGTGACGGATGGCAGAACAAGGAGCAACAGTTTCAAGTTGCAGAGGGGAGATGTGGATTGGATCTAGGAGGGTGGGGAAGCACTGGAATGGTTGCTTCGGGAGGTGGTGGACTCTCCATCCTTGCACATTTTAAAGGCCAGGTTTGACAGAGCCCTGGCTGAGATGCTTTTGTTGGGGGTTGGATTCACTGACCTTCTCAGATCTCTTCCAATCCTAATCATCTATGATTCCATGAAATTATAACCGTCCCAAAGACACCTCATACGAATTACCTTGCATAAAATACATTATGATTATGTCATAAACACATCACAGTAACGTTACTGTGATGAACGTGGGATGTAGCGTTACACATGCACACGTGGGAATCCAGTTTAAAGATTTTGGTCACGGAAATGAGCTCTCCCTTGCTTACACAAGAAGGTGAAGATCCATGCACAAGAAATTGGGTTCAGAGTGTCAGCTGATCCATACAGGACCACAACTGGTCCTTACTAACTAGGAATTAGTTGGTAAAAATCACATCCAAATCAGATTGTTTCAGCTCTCTCAATTAGGAATGTAAACGGCCATTTCAAAAGTTAACCAGTTAACTGTGGAGCAGCCCCACCTCTTCCCCCCCGAGGTGCGACTCAGAGGCCTGGCCAGCCAGAGCAGCACCCCTCCCAAGGTGCAAGATGGAAAAGGGGCAGCTCCAGCATGGCTGGGCCCGCTGCAGGCTGCTCCAGCCAGGCCAAGCCGAGCCTGCTACCCCACAGGAAGGGGATGCTCCAGCCTGTTTGGGCCCATCGCGCCACGGGCAGGGAATTACTCCAGCCCAACCTGGATGCCGGTTAACCAATAAACATCACCTTAGACTAACCAGTTACCCCTTTACATCGCTACTCTCAATCCATTATCGCATCCACTTATCAGAACCTGTAATTCAAGGACAGAGAAAGAAAGCCATTTATATAACTAGGACGACAAAATAAAATAGATCACTATTCATGGTCAGTTTTCCTTTTGATTTCTAAACAAAGAAGCTTATTTTGTTTTGCCTTTCTCCCTTCCATACAGAATGACACTCAGGCCCTGTCTATACTATAGAGTTTTGTAGACAAAGAATTTGGGCAGGGATTTTCAAATGCTCCAAGAGACTTAGCTACCTTATTTCCATTGAAATCCTCTGGAAATCAAGCATCCAACTTCCTCAGACTCCTTTTAAAATCTCTATCTTAAACATGCTTGGGGTCATCAGAGGTCAAAAACATGCATCCAATTTCTATTAGTTTGTGGCTGTCTGATAAAGATCCAATTTTTTTTTCAACTATTTTAAAAAAGAAGAATCCTTGCACAGGAATGCTGTTATTGTGCCAAAGCCATCCCTAGGAAACTTTTTATGGCTGAGATATAAACCTCAGAGAATTACAGATCACTATGGAAATTAGAAACAGTGTCAGAATCCTAATTATAGCACTGCTAAGAAAATAGTATTTTTTAAAAGCAAAGAAATCCTTTTTCATCTTCGTTTGCTGCAGGGCAAATCAGAAGTTATAATGGAATTTCAATTGCACACACACACAAAAAGAAAAGAAAAATCCACATTTGCATAGCGCTAATATTCAGTTCTAGGAGATAACAAGAAGGAGGCAAAAGAGAACAGAGCTGTAAAGATATTTGTGCTACTGTTTTCATGGAAGAAGTCAGGGCATTTTGCAGCCAAGTGTTTTACAAAGAAAAAGTGTCTGGGTTTTTCTCCCCTTTAAGTCACTTTGGGTTTTAACCCATCAGATCAAGTGCAGCAGACAAAAATAAAAATTTTCATTTCCCTCGGTGAAACAGTAAATGCTGTTTTCAAATTTGCAGCACTTTGCAGTGTCAAAGATATCTTTTTTAAGGTTCCTCTCTTCATACCTGCCTTTGGGGGGGAAAAAAATATAAAAAGAAACAGCTTGAAGTCCAAGATCACCTGGACTTGGACAATGACAATGCGATTTGTCCAGACATGCAGAATATTAGACAATTTATACATTGACAGATGGAGAAAAACTTACAAACACACTAAAGCTCCAGTCCTGTTCCCATTTCCAAGCGGAGCAGAGGGACACGGCCCATAGTTGGGACCCTCCCTCCAGATAATCCACAGAGGATATCTCTGCAGGGGAGGAAATCTCAGTTATTAGGAAGAAACAGGGGGGAGTCCATCACTGGAAACGACGTTTGCAGAATTATACTCAATTTGAAAATTTCTGTAGTTTAGCATTATTGCACAGAAGACAAGAGGCCATTTTGCAATATCATCTCATTTGTCTGAAACACCCACAAAAAGAAAATTAATTGCTTGCTAAAATCATATCCTACACTTGCTCACTACGGACACAGTAAAAATCCTTTCTGTAAAATGTGGCTGTGCTCTAAGTATACAAGTGATTCACAAAATGACAACCCTCCATCTGCAGTGCACTTAATGTGACGCTATCAGACAGAACTCTTGGCAGCAGTTCAAAGATTCAAGACCAAATTCTGCATTCAGTTATACCCACCCCCTCTGTGTTTGGGCTCAAGTCTCCCCATTACCAGTTCCACACGTCATCCACTGAAAAACGCTGCCTGAAAAACACTGCCTGTGTGTTTGCAGGCAAACTCGGGGATATACAATATCTACTATATATTTGAGAGAGTTTGTCTGTCTGTTCATCCATTTGCTCAAGAACTCCCCCTAAATGGTAAGAGCTAGGACCACCAAATTCAGTATGCCATTTCCTTTTATCGTAATTTAAAGAAAGGTCAAAGTTTGGTTGTGCCAGGAAAATCAAATGTGCCTGGAATGGGATTGCTTCTCATAAACCCAAACAGATAAGAATCACCAGACAAGTGAAAGGGGCTGGGTAGCGAGTGGGAGGGGGTGGGGAGGTGGGGGGAATGCCCAGCCATGTGGGACTGCCCCAGACCCAAGCTTCCCTCCAGGCATCCTTTAGGGAGGGCAGTGGGGAGCTGAAGCCTCTTTCCCCCTTTCCCTCCCCACCAATTCTTACGGGGACATTGCTGGCTGTTCCCCTTTGTCAGGAAGCGAGGAGAAAGTCCAGAGATTGCTGCATTCCTCACTCTGGCTGAGGAGCACTGGGGACAGATGAACCTGGACCTGCCCCAGCTGTGCCTGTTGGAGCTGCAGCCACCACGGAGAGATGCTTCTCACCTGGTCCCAAGCTGCTGAGGTGAGGGAGGGCTAGGGTAATCCTTTCTCCCCAGGGCATCCTGAACCCCTCACCTCCAGCCCCACCCCAGAGCAATGAAGAAAAATAAAAATGTATTAAAGTTAAGGACCTGAGCACCACCAGGTAAGTCTTCTAGTGCACTATAGAGATCAAAACAACTGTTTGAGCCAGGATTTATATGTTCCAAAGCATTTTGCTACATGGTGCAAGAGGATCCTTGTCTGCTATTGTTTTCCATTATGAATAATACTATTATCTAATTGATGGTGGCAGTGGGATGCGAGTAATCCTTACATTTTTCACCAAAGCCCATTTGCTGTTTCTAATCGCATGGCCAATGGCACAGTTTGGGCCAGATTCACAACTGGCATGAACTAGCCACTCTCTAGAGCTATGCCTATTTACACCTGCTGGGGGTCTGCCCCCATTACATTATATGGCATGTACAATCTGTAAAGGGAATAGCTTTAGCAGAATGCACTTGAACAGAAATACTAGTTTCTGTTATTGCTGCTGCACCATTTAATAGAATAGGGATATTAAGAGAGAGATCTGAAACCTCTTGGGTGTTTGATGAAGATTAAGAAGGATGGGGAGAAAAAAAACCATAAGTCAAAGTCAACTGACCTAGAGGTCAAAAAAGAAACCTTTCATGCTGTGAACTTATTAAAAGTTATATGGAAGAAGGACTGCTGAATTGCAATGAACACTTCTGCTAGCTATGAAGTGTTGTTTAAAAGCAATCAGAGTAGATGGAAGGGCGAAGAACAAATTGGTCCAGTACAAATGACAGCAAGAACCTGGAGACAGAAGAAAAGCAAATGGTCATTTTATTAACTCTTAGTTCACTTTCCCTGCTTAAAAACACTCAGATCCTTTTTCTACCCCCAAGGATAAGCCAACCAAAACATGCTGACTGGAACCTCACAGCTGGACACACACATTGCAATGGGAGTTAAGGGGACGTTATTTACCCGCAGTGCAGCGTTTTCAGCAGCAGAGACAGACACACACAGCAGAATGTCCTATAGGCCAGTGGCTAAGACTCTCCCCCAAGAACTGGTAGATCACTGTTCAAATCCTTTCTCCCTAGGCAGAGCTTAGATATGAGCTGGGGAGATCTCCCATATCCCAGGTGAGTGTTCTAGCCATTGGGGAAAGAGCACAATGTGGTAGATGAGCTCTGAGCATGCTTACCGGCTCTGCCTCTGCATGTGACTTAGGCAGAGGAATGTGTGTCTTTCCCCGGTTTGTGCATTGCTCACCAACGTCCAAACGCCCATTTGCTCTTGATGAGACAAGTGACCAACAATGACTAGTCCAAGCTCAAAGTCATCATTTACCAACCCTGCCATAGGCCACTCACAAAAGTAAGAGAGACATGGTGATTATGGGGAATACCAATGGGGGGGCTCAGGCCAGGGAAGCTGGTCTCTACAGGGATTGGGGTGTGTCAGCAGCTGGCAGATGGGAAGTTAGGGTCAGTTTGGGGCACTTGTCACTGCAATACAGCAGTTGGGCAGAAAGAACACGTGGGCGGGGCGGGGAGGCATTCAATATGACCTTTAATCCCCTTTATTGCCCACCTGCTGGGTTTCCTGGAGGCAGCCAACTGGCCTGGAAAGCACACTTAAGTTCTTTCATGAATCTAGCTTGATGCATAGGATGAGTCAGTAACTAATATCCAGCATCACAGCCTTGATGGTGGTAGCAGCTACCCGAGAGATTTAGATCCATAGCAAGAGTCAGGAGAAATTAGTTTGGGGCTTGCAAAAGAGACCCAAAATTTAAAATAAAATACAAAGAGACAAAGGATAGTGATGTTCTCTGAGCCACGTTAGGAACACTATTTAAAAGGGGCAAGCACATTCTGACTGCCAAAAAAGGATTCACGGCATTTCATTAACAGCTTTTTGTCGAAGTCACATATCTCAATAGGCATCCACATGTCAACAATGCATTCACATAATCATCAGAAAGGGAGCATAGGAAAAATATAGTACCACAACCACAGTCTCTAACTGTCCTTTTTCCACGCACAAATATATCCTCGTGTCAATGTTTGAGGTGCTACAGGCATAAACCTCACCAGTCAAATAAATATAAACCTCTTAGATGTGAGTGAAGAGTTTGCTTTTGGTTTCTTCATTGAAACCCTACAGAGTGTGAGTAAAAACATGGGGTTGTTTATATATGTTAACATGTATTCTTCTTTTCATTCCGGCACCTGTTTACTTCCAATGAGCAACCAATGAAAACCGTAACTCACAAGTAACCCAATAAAGGAGTCTGATCCAAAGTCCACACAAGTCAGAAACCCACATAACTTCAAGGGACTGCATCAGGTCATTGTAAGATCATAATAAGGTTCTTCCTTGTCACCATTTTGTTATAGACATAGGTAGGATCACAAGCCATGCACCAAGCCTTCTTGACTTTTGAAGGACGAGATCTTAGCCAAGCGGGCTATTTCTACAATTTAATTCTATAACATTCAATAACTCATTGCATAAAGATCTGAGCACCACAGTTTACTTCAGCTGTGGAAGTTAAACGGACAAATAGATTGAATGTGCTGATGATCATATGAAGAATTTCTAGTTAGGTGTAACATTCTTTAATTTTGATTTAAGATATACAGCGGGTGCCTATATTAGCCTGATAGGATGCAGGTATTGCAAATAAATACTATTTGGAGGCAATGATCCTGCTGGGAAAGAGTTATGTGGATTTTACTGCTGACTCTGTAGCAGACAATTTCTCGCCTCATTTCCATGTAAGTGAAGTGGGTCTTTGGAAGAGAAGATCTAGGGTGTGGGCTGAGCAGTCCTGAGGAAGGAACTCTTAGAGGAAAAAAAAACCCTAAACCCTGTGAATATTTGAGCTAATCTTTATGTTATTTCAGTGTTTTGTTAGTCACTATTGGATGTCATGTAGTAAAGGGGACTATGTTTGTACACCAGTATGGAAAAGAAGCTTATTTACAACATTCTTAATGGTAAAAAAATATTGAGCAGGTTGAAATTCAGCTTTTTTTTTTTTAATCATGCTTGCTGATTTTTTTCATTTCCAAAAGCTGGCTGCGACTTTCTGAAGATTTGAATTTTTTTTCCCCCCACCCAGAATATGTTTTCTTCTTTTTTGAGGGGGGAAGTGACACCATTATTCAAATATTGCTAGAAAAATGTAAAAAGAATGTTTATAAGGGTACCCGCATAAGTATGGCAGACTACCAAGAACTTTTCCTACAGAACTTGCCCCAAGCTGAAGGAAGGAAACAAATGGTTTGCTTCATGTTGCTCAGCTGTACTCACTTTCCCTTTAGGGAACTTCTATCAGAGATAAGTGTCATTTATCACACTCTACCTTCCACTTAGACTGCCTCTAGGGATCATGCTCCTGCCTCTCGCTACCACCACCACCTGTCTTCCCTTCTCCTCCAGAGACTGAAAACTATTATTTATAAGCACGGACATTGAGAGAGAGATCTAGGAACGGATTTAGTCAGCATAGCCCCCCAAAAAACTATTTATTTTCATTGCAACATGAGTCTTCCCCTCTGCCCAGCTGGCACATCCCACCTCCCTCCTATTGAAGAAGTACAACAGGCTGAAGAATTTTGTATTTAAAACAAAGCAAATTAGCTTTGCTGCACCAGCTCTGCTCCCACCAGTTCCCTCCAAGGCGAACAAAGAAGGGAAATCTGAGCCTCTTTTAAAAACCACAAGGTCTAACCCATGGAAGTTTTCTTCTCAGAGGAAAAGCGCAAACACACGTTGACCCTTGATATTTAAGTGAGCTGCTAACTAAATCAGGTGAGATGTGGAATGTTGTGTTCAGCTGCAAACATTCAAGCAACTCTGCCCTTACTGAATTTATCGCAGGCTTAGGCTTTGAAAAATTGTCGAAGCATAACACACATTAGTCAAAAGACCAGGTTTGTTGCAAAGCACAAGCCAGGGAACAGCCATAATTAATATTCTTTTTCAGCCTTTTATATATACAAAATCCTCAGAGAAAGGTAACCGTGGCTAGCAACAATTTCAGACACAGAATTGTTTTTAACTATCTGTCTGGGTTCATCGGCGTGATCTCCTAAGGTCTATGGACGTGTTTTGCCATTTCCAAGTCAGGAGAGAATCAGGTGCTAACATTGTGGCCTTATCCTCAGCTGATACATGTCAATATAGTTCTGTTGATGTCAATGGAGCTATGTCATCATATATGCTGAAGGCCTGCCCCAGCATTCTAGAACTAGTATACTGCCCCAGCATTCTAGAACTAGTATACTGCCCCAGCATTCTAGAGCTAGTATTCCTGCATGCACTGAAGTCAATGGAGTACTCTCACTGACTTTAATGACAGCAGGATAGAGTCCCATAGCTTGGCACTGTGCACAACAGCTGATCCAGCTTCTGGACAAGATGAATTTGTAGGTCATGCAGATTCCCTCCGAGAATGATTCCTAAAAAAATGGCAGCAAGCACTCCATGTTTATCATGCCACAAGGAATTTCTACATCACTCATGGTCATTTTACGAGGGTTTTTTATTTGATTTTTTTTGTTTTGGTTTGTTTTTGTTTTGATTGTAAATGCGAGCCCTGCCAAGTCACCCTTGAATCAGAAAACTGTGCTCCTTCCTGGGTCATGTATCAGCACCAATAATAGTGAGTCTGCAGGCCAGATTCTGCTTTGTGTCTTCTATCATGACTGGTCTCTCTCATTAATCTTGAGTGGGGTGGCATAAGCACATCCAAAGGCAGGAACCAGACCTGTAGTTGGAACTTGGATCTCAATTCTGCTGCTGATGTATAAACCGGATTCTAGTCTGCTTTGTTCCCCCTTCATCTTATAGAGCCAGCAGAGCTCTAAAAGCAGTAAAAACGTAGGTACATATGGGAGAATGTCTGGTGAGGAAGCAGGTCCCATTCTTACACAGTTGTCTTTCAAAGAAAAACACTTTTCAGAGGCCAGAACCTTAGCTGAAGAGAGCACCAACTAAAAGTCAGGATATCTGGGATTCACATATGGCTCCTCCCATCCCTTCTAACCAGGTAAAAAGAGAGAATTATATATGCACTGTGGCATGTTATTCCACATTCAGAAGTGGAAGAAAACTAGAAAAATCTGCAGCCATACTGTGAATCTGTAAGGCTATTAAACACAGTTGGGCTGGATTACTAGTCCTCATTTTATTTAGTTATTTCAGAACATTATTTAGGAGAAGACACCGAAAGACTTCCATATTCCACAATCCATGGCACATCTCCCAACACAGCGCAAGGTCTTCCAAACAATGGTCTGTAGTAAGGATGTTAAAAAGCAGTTAATTAAGTAACCACGTAACCATTAAAAATCTTAGTGGTGACACACTGTGGGCTCTGTAGTATAAAGGTTATACTGAAGAGCCCGCATTGCAGCTGGCTCCCCAGGAGTGGGGCCCGCATGCTGAGAGACAGTGCGCTTTTAAGCTGGCTCCCAGCTCCTCTCCCAGGGAGCCAGCTGTTGTCCCCCACTGCGGGCTCTGATAGAGAGGCAGCAGCAAAGGGAGGTAGCCAGCTCCCCAGGAGCAGGAGCAGGAGCCAGCATGTAATCATTATGGTAACTATAAGCATGAGCTTACCAGTTAACCATTTAAAAGGTTACACTCTTACATCTCTAGTCTATGGAGAGACTTACACCATAGCAGGTCACAGCCTAAAGCTGTGTGTGCAAGGTCTTTTGTTTTGATGAGACCTGCTGCTGTGCAGATAATAGTGTAGCCCTAACTTGTAAAATGGATACACCAAGTATTGGGTAGGCCAGATATAAAGTGTTATTGCACTAGTCATGGACAATATTGGAAAATAAGAGCTGCAAACATTAGAGACTAACAATACTGTACTGAATTACATTTCACACTAACATAGCAATTTCTGTCTTCAAAGTACTTTACAATCTATGGCGCCGATCCTGCAAAAAGGCAGAAAAAGGGCCATTGACAATGGAGCTAGTTTTATCCTGTGGGAGGCCCAGAAACACACCAACAGCCACCTTTTTGCTCCAGGCCCCTAACCAAGTATTTTTGTTGCCTTGCTCTTTACTTTAATGACCACTTTAAAGGACTACTTATCAGCTACCTGTTCTTTGCTTATGTGCTGCCTATTATTAGATTATTAAATGTCTGGTCACTACTTCTGTTAAGTGTTAATTGCCAGTTCATTGCTTTTAACTGAACACCAACTGCAGGGTTTATTGCCATCACCGTTAATTGTTATGCCAGCTCATTGGCCCTAATTGCTAGTTTCATCTTTGTTGTTCTTCTAGCTACCTCTCCTTTCTTTCCATCTTCCTCTGGTCTTCCCTCCTCCCCCGTCACTTCCCATCTCTTCCCACCTCCCCCCCATTCTTCTCAGCTGCTCCCACTAACTGCACTTCTCTCCCCATTGTTCCAGCTGCGCACATCACCCTCCCGCACACTCATGCCGGAACAAATGGTCTCTTCGCCACTTACGCCGCTGCCTCCGACCTGCTGAGGTCAAGGAGGAGCGTGGAGATGTGGCAGGGCAGCAGAAAGAACAGGTCAAAAGGGGGAGAGGCTGTGGGTGGAGCCCAAGTAGAGGAGTCACAGTCAGAGCACGAGGGCCCACAAACGATTCATCTGGTCCTGTGGGTGCTAAGCAGTCCCCTTCTCCCACTGGTAAAGAAAATACATCTAGATTTGCAGACACAGGTTGAACATGTCCCTGTTTGAATGACAGAAATATGCAAAGCCTGCTGACAGTCAAAACGCAAACAAACCCCTGCTGAAACAAGCACAACAATGCACCTGGTGTAAGTTCTGCTGTCCTTATAGCTTCTCCTTCTCCTACTTAATAGTCTTCTCACCGAGCTCACAATGCCTCAGCCATTATCTTTTGGTGCTTTATTTCTCATACACTGTAAAAATAAAGAGTATCTAATACACAGAACACAACCGCCAAGTCACAGATTTTACTTCCATAATGAACGCAACTATGCAAGGATCACAGACAAAATTGTATTACTGCAGAGATGCTGTACAGTACTGTATGTGAGTATTTCTGTTGGTTTCATAGCTGTAGACCACTGGTTCTCAAATTTTTTGGCTTGCGGCCCACCCTGCCCAATGCAGACCTTTGTGCAGACCACCAGCCAACCACCCATGATGACAATATGGGTGCAGGTGGGCGAGGAGGTGTGGGGGTCTGGCCAGGAGTGAATGAGGGTGCAGGAGCAGGGTGGGGGAAAGGGGTCTGGCCATAAAAGGGAGGGGAGCGCTTACCTGGCTTCATGTCCCCCGCCATTCCCAGGCACTGCCCCTAGCTGCTCCCATTGTCCATGATTCTAGCCAATGAGAACAGCAGAGAAAACCTCCAGGTGAGCGGTTTCCTGCATTGCCATATCCCCAGTCAGAGGGACGGGGAAGCAGCAGTACATGGTGCTGCTTCCTTCCCCCCACAAACAGGATCCGGTCCATGAGCCTCGCCACCCGCGCCCCCCCCCAAACCAACCATGCAGTTGGGAGGGGCCCTGCGGGACTGGAATGCCAGCCCAGGATACCTGCTGCAGGGGGTGCCGAGCCTGCACCCGACCTGCAAAATGGTCATGGCCCGCACGTACCACACTTTGAGACCAATGCCGTAGACTCATTACACTTTTCTTCCCCATTTCTTAACTACCCCTCTTGTACTAAAATCTGTATCCCAGCCTCACATAAATCTATACAAGGCAGGGATGCTGTAGATGAGAATGAAATATGACAATGACCAGATCTTCCAAATGAGTAATTGTTTTCTGCAGAGAAACCTGCTCTACTGTTATGACTCTCAATAAATGCCGTGATGTTCTGAATCTGTCCCTGGTTTCATTTACCAGCAGATCTCAAGATTGTATGAAGTTCTGGTTCAAAAAAAATAAAAAAATCATCCAAGTGATTAGTTAAAGAAATTAAAATGGAATTAAAAGTCCATTCCTTATGGAATCATAGAACACTAGAACAGGAAGAGACCTTGAAAGGTCATCGAGTCCAGTTCCC
>JANRFK010001234.1:8830222-8847672 GCA_030068395.1 Apalone spinifera | reverse complement strand
ATCATCAGAAAGGGGCCTTTGCAAAGACAAAAGAACCTTCCAGGAAGAAATCAAGAGAGACCCAAAGCCACGTGCCTGCAGGAAATGCCAAACCTGGAGCCGGGATGCCCTGCTTAAAGGAGACGCTCCTCCACTCTCACTCCCCCCCCTCGGTGTGAAAATGGACCCGGGGCTTCAAGGGACTGGCAGCGAATCACGTGGGAGAGCGAGCAACCTGATCCCCTTCTTCATGCCGCAGGAGTTTACAGGCTGGCCTTTTGTCTGAGGTTGGATCCAAACTAGGGACGCAGAGCCAGAGCGGGATCCAGCAGCTCCCCCAGGGCAAGTTAATCGGTAGTGCAGTAACTTGGGATAGGGGCTGGATCCTGGTCCCACGGAAGTCAGAGAAGTGTGCTAATGCGCGTGGAAAAACACAGGACTGGGACCTAAGCGAGCAGCTGCCCAGTGGTTTAGGAATTAGGGCGGAATACTACAGCATTTTTTAAAGACTCTGAGCTCTTACAATGGGGCAACATAATCCAGAGGCTAAAACAGTGCAGGAGGAGACAAAAGTGACCTTGGGCAATCACTTCACCTCATTCTGCCCTCCTAGCCTTTGTCTAGTTCACACGTAAGTTTGAGACAGAAATGTTCTTTTACCATGTTTGTACAGCACCTGACACAAAGAGCCCCCACTCTTGTCTGGAGCCTATCGGTACTACTGCAATAGAAATACTTAATCCTGGCATTAATATAGTACTTAAGTGTAATAACAATTAGCCACCAGCCCTTGTTTTAACATTTAGGGCACTGATTCAGTAGAGCTCCATACAGACACAAAGGTCTGCCCATATGGATCTGATTCCAGGATGAGAGTTTTAGCTTATCTCTGGGGGCAGGGACTCTCCTTATATTTATTTGTACAACAGCCAGGCCACTCTCCAGGGGTCAATAAATAATAAAAACTTAATACATTTTAAATGGCACAACAGCTTTTTCTTTTAGTGAGGTGCCACTTTTGATATGAAGAGAAAAAATGTTTTCTTAGCAGAGACTGCAAAACTAGTGGCAGCACCTCCATCTGTAAATATACGTATGGGATAATGTCAATGGAACGGAACGTTGTCATAGGATAATGGTCTCCTGCTGGTACTTACAGAAAATAAATGTCCGGGCAAATTCTAGTTATTTATTATCAAAGCAGGAGGCACTCATACTCTGCCAGTGTTGAATTCCAAGGACTTTATTTCAAGTACCCAAATAAATGGCGGATCTAGATATTTAATCCTGTGAGGCAGAGTCTGAGCCTCTTGCTCATTTTGCACACATGGTCCCACTGAAGTGAGGGGTGTTCTGATTCACCCACCTTGTTGCCCCCTTTCTTGGACAAATCTAGCCCAAAAGAAGCAAAAACAAGTTTGCTGAAAACAAAACTAGTTAACTGTATTTTTAAAATTTATTTAAAAATAAATATTTATTTAAAAATCAATATTTATATTGAACCTTACCTAAATACAACTGAAAGCTGCCTGCTTTTCCCTTCTTGTGTGTGAGGAATGACTATCTCCTGCTCCAGCAGCCTCTTAACAGTGAATGGGATTTGGACGAATTGGTTTAATTACCATATTTTGTGTGGCTATGCTGTTGGTTTTGCTAGAATACTACTGTATATTTGAGAGAGTTTGTCTGTCCATCTGTCTCTTCAGGAACTCCTCCTAAACCGTAAGTATTCAGCTTCCTCTTATCTTAACAAAGCAAGATAAGAGTTTTGTTGTGCCAGCAAAATGGGATGTGCCTGGAATAGGATGGTTTTATGAGAAGCAAAACAGAAGAAAGACAGACTCACCAAGCAGGTGAAAAGGGCTGGCTCGGGGTGCATGCCCCCACTAGCCCAGAACTGCCCCAGCTCTGAGCCTCCCATCCCCCAGGCACCCTGTAGGGAGAACCGGGGGAGAGAAGAAGGGAGAGCTGAACTTCTCCCCTCCCCATTCATATGGAAACATTGCTGGCTGTCCCCTTTGTCAGGAAGTGAGGGGAAAGTGCACAGTTTGCTGCATTCCTCACTCTGGCTGGGGAGCGCAGGGGGGCAGACAAAGGTGGATCTGCCCCAGCCAGGGAACATGTACTCTTCCTGTGCCTGTGCGCACTGAAGTTGCAACTGTCATGGAGAGGTGCTTCTCACCTGGCCCCAAGCTGCTGTGGTGAGAGAGAGCTGGGGCAGTCCTCTCTCCCCAGGGCACCTTGTAAACTGAGCCCCTCATCTGCAGCCCCACCCCAGAGCAATGATTCAAATGAAGCGTGGACATTTTAATGTTATTTTCTAAAAACCAAAAATTGAGTCAATCTTCTGGTATCAATATATGGTGGAGGGGGGGGGGTCTTTTTTAGTGCACAATGACCTCACATTGTAGCATAGTGCAATTTCCCATAGGAAATAATTCAGTTGGACTCAGTCTCACTCCCATTGAAGTCAATGTGATTATTGCCACACACTATATAACCCCACTGGCTTCTGATTGATTCAAGTGTTGGCAAATAAAGGCCAGCAAACCAGCAACTGGACTCATTAATTCAGATTCCTTTTGGTGCCGTTTGTTATAAGATGGTGACAGCAAACATGTTTTTGTTTGGGGGAGTGTAGGAGGTATCTTTAGGAAGAGCATTTAGGCATTTGCTCTCAGGTGGTTTTATTCAGGTCAGACAGACAAGCAAAGAATGATAGCCTGGAATTAATAAACCAAAGTCAAGGGTAAATATTTACTACACAGACTGAACTTGTGTGTCTTAGTAATGTTAGTTTGTTCTTACTTTGTGTATTGTTTACAGTATTCAGGGTTTTTGTCTGAAAAGGGATGCTCTAAGTTACTAGAGTAGTATAAGGAATATATTCTGCTATTGATATTAAAAAGTAAAATTTAAAAAATGTTAAGGTTGCAAATCCAAATATTTAAAAGCTAGGAAATGCCAGAAATAAGTTGCTGATACTTGATTCAGCCTCTTTGTATGCATGTGCTATGCTGTAGTCTTTAAATACAAAAATCATATGCTGTTTTTCCACTGGACTTCAGCTTCTTTCTCTCCTCCCCAAGAGGAGCTAGTAATTTTAAGTACTTGAGCACACAATTTGAGATGACTTATAGGAGACAGATTTTTCAGAGGGTGATTACTTTCTGTAAATCAGGCCCCCTAAAAGTGTCTCCAGTTGGGCATCCAAAATCACTAGTCACTTTTGATCATGTGCACATATTTTACATGTAACAATAAATTATAAATAGAGTGAGAATCTGATCTTAGGTACACTGGTGTAAATGTGAAGTAAATCTACTGCATTCAGTTCAACAGAACGACCTCATGTTCACCCCAGTGTATCTAATTTGAGAATAATGTTTTGTTTCTGATGCTCAGTTGTACTTAAGCTGCTGAAGTCTCACTTTAAATAAAAACTTTGTACTAATAAGATGTGAGCTGATCATCCTTTGTCACAATCCAGTCTGTTCTTAAAAACTGATCACTTACTAACAGAAATCAGCACTGAGTTATGAGATGGAGAGCAAACCTCTTTTGATCCTGTATGAATTCCATAAGTCATTATACTACAATTCCTAAAATAACTGCAAGAAGCCACAATGTATGCCTAGCACGGACCCAAAAGGCAAATAGCAATTTACATGATGAGCTTCTTGCTGCTTTATCAGGCTATTGCTATTATTAATAATGGAGGTGCTTATTATAAAGATAGAAGCAGAGGGAGGAATAATGAATACCAGTACGTGCATGTAACCAAAAACAAAACAAATATTTGGCATTCATTCATTTAAAAGCTAGTAGAAATAATTAAGGGAAAGAAGTCTTGGGCCAAAGTCGCCTACGACTTACATAGGGGAAAATCAGAAACAACTACATTGAACTGAGTGGAGAGTCCCTGGTGTAAGACTGGTGAGAGTCAAAAGAGGATCTTGGTTGGAACCAAGACCATCGTAAACACAGGTTTATCCGCAGGGTACAAAGGAGACCAAAGAGGAGTGTTTTCCTGCCATGTAACAATTCCCAGATCCTCCCCAGGCAACCTGCTGGTGTGAAGAGGATGCAGTTACCACTCAGTGGTCTGTTCCTCTTCCCCAACCACCCACTGCTGCTCACTTTGGGAACTCCACTCAGGGCCACTCTGAGACATTTTTCACGTGGGCTGCATTGTGCTCTGTCTGCAGTGGCACTTGGGCTCCGGTTCTGGGAACCAGGGCCGGCTCTCTGACCATTGCAACCTGTTGTACAAGTCACAGTAACACTCAGATGTAGCCTCGTGGTTCTCCTCCATCATGCTGCTCAGACAAATTCCAGTGAGAGGCTTTGTGACCCTGTGTGACAGATCACTGCAACGCTTGTTTTGGGGGGCAAAGCAAACTGCTGCTTCTCCCAGCTTGTCTGCACATGGCCCTTCTCCCAGTGGTATTCCATGGACTTCCACTGAAATTAACACAAACAAGATTAGGCCCTTAATTACTATATTACATGGGGACAAAAATAATTTAAAAGAATATTAAAATTAAATGTAACAATAATAATAGCAATAGCATTCCAGAGTCTAAATGTTTTGTCTTTGTGCTTTTTCCTCTAGTGTTTATTTTTAATTTTTTCATTTTCCTTCTGCTTTTTTTTTTTTTCTGGTTTTTTTAATGCCTGTATGCACTTTCTCTTCTGTTTTGCTGCCTATCTTTTCTCTGTCATTCTTTCCTATTTGATACTTCATTTCCCCTGTTCGCTTCAGTCTTTCTTTTTTTTCTTCTGTTCTCTCACTCTTCCATCCCAGATTTTGTTTCCTCTCTACTTTCCCTTCCTTTCCTCCTCTTTCCGTTTCTGGCGTGTGGCCTTGTGTATCCATTTCTACACCGCTCGCTCTCATCCTCACACTTTTTCCCAATAGATCCACAACTCATTTCACAGTCACCAAGTCTTACACAGTTGCAAAGTGACAAGACTGTGAACTGTTGCTCACGTGGGAGAAGAGAAAAAATTTGCTGCCAGCTTCAAGGTCATTTGGAAAGAGCATTGACTTCTTTGATGCTCTTTGATGCTGTGATGACAAAGTACAGTAGCTTGGGGGATGGGGTCAAGTAAGCCTGCCTGTCCTGGTGCATCTAGGTCTCCCTTGTACATTGTGTCTCTCCTTGATTTAGGCTTAGGCTACTTCTAGAGTCCCATCCACCTGTTCAACAACATATCTCCAACCAAAGGAATCCTCCAAAATGCCACCCTATTTCATGCCCATCCCACGTAAACTTCTGTTCTGCTGCTATAAATCATACTTAGCTTTATACATGGGTTGATGGGGCCCAGCTGTACAGGCCCTTGTGACTTGACTTTAAATATTGTGTACTGCTACCTTGCCCAGTTGGGTCCTATAAATTACCTTGAAAGGGGTTTGTGGGAAGGAATAAGGGTGAGAGGAGGGATATGATGAAGAACAGAAGATGGGGGCTGGCCACAGAAGCTCCTTAGTAGGAATCAAACAGTCAGCGGGCAGGAAAAATCTAAGGTCAAGTTGGGTGATAAAGGGGTCTGGATTCATCCATGGATAGGGAACCATTCCAGACTTTAATAAAGATTTGGACACCCAATTCAGCAATAGAACATAGACTCCAGCTGGTTATTTTACACACACACGCCCTTGTCAGTATCAGAACAATGCCACTCCCACTGCATCAAACCCAAAGGCACCACACACCAAATATAATGTCAATAGGAGAGTTATTTTGCAGTGACAATGCAAACATTGTTACAATTTTTATAAGGACTGAGACCCCGTTCAGGGCCGGATTAAGGCATGGGCTAGCCGGGCAGCTGCTCGGGGCACCAACCTATGGGGGGCGCCTGATGGCAGCTGAAAGGGATGCGCAGTGCCCCTTATAGCTGCCATCAGGCGCCACGCTCCCAGCTCCCGGATCGCGAGCTGCAGCAGCTCCCAGCGGCTGCCCTGGGTGGGCACCGCATTAATCCCCGCAGCACTGGCCAGCAACGCCCTTCCCCCTGCAGCCGCGGGGCCCTGCACAGCCAGGCTCAGCCCACCCCAGGCGACCCCGGGCTGCGCGCCAGCGGCGATAGCCGGGCTGGGCCAGGCCAGGCACGTGCATCCTGCCGCCGCCAGCTCCACACGCCTCCCCCACACGCTGGGGCGGGGCCACGCATGTGCCCTCCCCCAACCTGGGGCGCAATTAAACTGTCTGCCCGGGGCGCCGGAATGGCTCGGTCTGGCCCTGCCCCCGTTACACTGACTTGCATTAATACTGAGTCCAATCAAAAGAAGCTGCTAAGTCAGTGACAGATGAGCTCAAATTCCATCATTTAAAAACTTATAAAAATGCATCAGTTCAGAGATTCAGATGAAGAATTGGGGGGAGGGGAAATGCAGATTTAAAAAAAAATCTGAAATTCTGTTTAAGAATTTTTGATAGGTTTTGTAAAAATCTTACATATCTATGTATTTTTCCCCATTGGGGAAAATATGAATTGGAGGCAGTGGAATTCGATAGTTTCATTTTTATTTGGAATAAATGTTCATATTACAACATGCAGTTCAATCTCAAAGTAAATCTGTGTTTTGAGATTGCATTATTACAATGGGCTTGTGAGGGACCAAAGTAATGAGAGTAATAACACATATTGTGTCTCAGAAAGTTCACAATCTCAGTTGCTGCACGTCTTTAAAACACTGACAAAGGGTATGTTTAAACTACATCCCTCTATTGGAAGAGGGATGTAAATTAGGCAAATCAAAAGTGCAAATGAAGCAGGGATTTAAATATCCTGCACTTCATTTGCATAATGGCGTCCAAGCACTTTTTCGAAAAAGGGTTTTTCGAAAGTGAAAGCACCATCTAGGCACGGTTCTTTTGGGGAACAAAATTTTTTTTGAAAGATCCTGTACTCCTCAGAGGGTTTTTTCCCCCCCGAAAGAACCGCGTCTAGATGGTACTTTCACTTTTGAAAAAAGGTTTTTCGAAAAAGTGCTCAGATGCCATTATGCAAATGAAGCGTGGGATATTTAAATTCCCGCTTCATTTGCATTTTCGATTTGCTTAATTTACATCCCTCTTTTGACAAAGGGATGTAGTTTAGACATACCCAAACTGACTAATTTTCCACTTGCTTCCACCACATAATCTTCCAAGAATTAAATCCCTCACATCCACATGTTCCAGAGATCCAAGTACTCCTGATTAAAGTCATTCCAAATCGATAGGAACCAAAAGCCTTGTAGCACCTCACTATGAAATCTCATGCATGTGAAATTGCATTTTTGTCATGTATACATATTTAGAGAGAATCCATCTTCAAATTTATGTGTCAAAATTAAGCCACTCAGTTTTGCAATTAGATACTCAAAACATCCATCTTAGGCAGCTAAATATTGATTCGAATGGCCAGATTAGAAATTTGATGGTACACATTTGAAAACTGGGGTGAAGATTACACATAAAAACGTGGCAGAAGGGGCCTGATCTCAGAAGTTTTAAGTACCTTTATACCATATGGAGTTTACAGCATCTTTCAAGATCAAGCTCTTAGCTGTCCTCATTTGCATTCAGAACAAATATTTCAGGCCTGGATCAAAAATGCTCTACTACTGATACAGGAATTACCAGACTGGATCAGTTTCAGAGCCAACAGTTTCTGCCTGTTGACTCAGACCTGCTACTCTAGAGGAAGGTGCGAGAAATCCTGCAGTAGCACAAACTTGTCCCCAAAGAAAGTTTCCTCCTAACCCCCCACGGTTAGAGGTTGGCTATTGCCTAGGAGGATAAAGATATGCCAAATGCTCAGCTGTTTTATGTTTACTATTATAGCTCTAGATATTCTTGTTACTCAAACAATTGACCAACCCTTTTCTGAATCCAGCTGAACTCTTGGCCTCATCAGTACCATTTTTTCTAGTCACCGACATAACAAATCCCTCAGCTCCACAGGATAATTGTGTTTCGTGTGATCATTTTTGAATTTGCCATTTTTCAGTTTCATCCAGTGTCTCCTTGTACTTGACTTATAAGACAGGGTGGCTAGAAACACCCTCGTCTGCCTTTGTGCTGTTCATTATTAGGTATATTTTAAGTTACATCCCCTCTTATTCAAGCTCTTTGCTAATGACAAACAGTGCCAAACTTTTTTCATAGGAGTTTTTCTGAGCCTCCAATTTTTAGCACCTGTTTCTGAACCCACCTCTATTTCTGCTAGGCCCTGTGTGGGATAAACTAATCTGATGGATTAGTGGAGAGCCTGGAGGCTGGTATAAAAATAAGTCTGAAATAGAGTTCAAAAGAAGACCACAAGTTTTCAATGAGTGACAGACAATCAGATCTGTAATGATAGGGATCAGTCCTGTATCTTCTCGTCTTCCCAGGAGGTCTTTACCATATACCCCCTGGCCCACCATGTAAAATAACCAAGAACCCAACGTCCTGGTTCTAACAACGGAGAAAGCATAGTGTAATATGTTTGGGAGGGACTCCCCCTGCCAGAAAAAAACATGTCACTTAAGACTTCCTAACAGTCAATAGCAAGGCCTTTCGGGTTTAATAACCATACTTTTCTGAATGGGGAAGCATGCTGCTCCTTTTGAAATGAAGTGAACACCCCCGTGTCTTGGTGTGTTTCTCTTGGCATGGGATCATAATTAAAGATGAGTTATGGTTCACTGACACAGACTGCAGCTGTACCTCAACAAATTCACAGTTCTCATAAGAAAAATAAATATAACAATGGCATAAAAGGGCATGTTCTTTCTGGAGGACAGATTCAACATAATCCTCAAGACAATGGCATTTAAATAATGATTGCTTAACATTAGTGCATTCATACTTACACTTAACAGCTAGCATCGTTTTACAAAACGATGAGGGATTTTTTTTTATGTCTGAAATTATAAAAAGAAAGGAAACCTTCTGGATTTCATGGGTTTTATTGTCCCAAAGAAAATACATCTGCCTTCCGTATATTCTGATTTGTGATAAAGCTATAGAATGAAATTCATTCGTACAGCACAAAGCCTATTACATCATTTAAATCTCTTATTGTATTTCATATAGTCTCATTTTAAAAGCTGTTCTGCCCCCTTCCCCCATGTACCTTTATATATTTCCTCACAAATAGTTATTTATTAAAAGATATGTGCCAGCAGCCCAGTAGCTTAGAAAGAATTTTCTGCCTGGGCTTTTAGCCCTCTCTCTGCCACTAGATTAGCTGTGAGGGCCTTGGGCAACACAGAGGCCTAGGTCTTTTAAAGAAACTAGCAATCTCAGGTACCCAAAATGACACTCTTTGAGGGGTTTGATTGGCAGGCAGTGGGTGCTTAACTCTTTCTGAATATAGGGCCCCATCAGGTGTCTCAAGCAAATACCGTAGATCACAAATCACTCTGAAATAAAACACTCTCCCTTTGTTTCAGTTTTCCTGTATACAGATTAGGGATACCAGCATGAACCATTTGTACCTTAAAATGCTTTTAGATCACCACATTGAAAAGGTGGCAAGGAACAAATTTCTCTCGCATATGGTAGTGGGGCAGGAACTGAATTTTAAAACCTCTTTGAGAAACCATGAAGAACACTTCAGGGCATTAGAAGAGGATTTCCAGAAGTTACCTACTTCAAGAAAGGCCCAACAAGGAAAATAAAAGAATACGACTGGTCATCACGTACAGCCCCAGCTTAAACCTCTCCAGTGCGTCATTGATAATCTACAATCCATCTTGGAAAACGATCCCTAACTCTCTCAGACCTTGGGAGACAACCCAGTCCTCACCTAAAGACAGCCTCCTAACCTAAAGCAAATACTTACAAGCAGCCACACACCACACCATAGAAACACTAACCCAGACACCTATCTCTGCAACAAACCCTGCTGCCAATTCTGTCCACACATCTGTACAAGTGACATCATCACAGGTCCTAACCACATTAGCTACCACATCAAGGGCTCATACACCTGCACATAGAGTTGCCAGATGGTTTAACAAAAAATACCAAACCCCCTTTTCCTCCCCCCCCAACCCACCCACCCACCCACACAGAAAAAATTCTGTTGAGAAAAAAAAAAGGGGGGAGGAGACCTGACTGGGCCCTTTAATTCCTGGTACTCCAGGGGAAAAGTTATTGACCCAAAAAAACCAACCCAGTTGCCCTTTTGAGGTGGCCACTTTGAAGTCTGTCCGGGATGCTCCATCCTCCCCCTCCACCTCAGCCAGCCTGAGCTGCGCATGTTCCAGCGGACGCCAGAGCCAGGAAAAACAGAAAATACCGGACATTTCACATGGTATTTTCTGAATTGTTTTACTGGACAGAAGGCCCCAATACCGGACACCTGGCAACCCTACCTGCACATTCCATAATGTGGTATATGCCATCAAGTCCCCTCTGTCTGGCCAAACCAGACAGTCTCTTCACCAAAGTATAAATGGACACAAATCAGACATCAGGAATGATAGCGCACACAAACCTGTAGGGGAACATTTAACCTTCCTGGACATTCAATAATGTATTTAAAAGTAGCTATTCTACTACAGAAGAAGTTATCACCTGATTACAGAGGGAGACAGATGAACTGGAGTTCATTTACAAGTTCAACACTATCAACTTAGACTTGAATAAAGATCTTAACTAGTTAATATATTAGAGGCAATTTCCCCACCTTTGATATTTGCATTTCCACATCACATACTATGAATGAGACACATCCAGCCTTACTCAATTCGCTTCAGCAACAGTGGTCCTACAATGCACAGGTAACTGCTTTTGCTGTTTTATATACCCTGGATTCTGTAATAGCCACTCCAATTCATCAGATGAAGGGGGCTTTACTCTCAAAAGCTCATAATCTAATAAATGTGTTCGTCTCTAAGGTGCCACAGGACTGCTCATTGTGATTACTTCAAGCATTGGAACTGTGCAGGTCTTTGAGGTCAGTCCGCCTTTCCCCAGCTCCCCACCACCTTATAGAAAAACCCATGGGGGGGGGAGGAGCAGGAAAGAGAGCCCTTTCTCTAACTCCTAATATTCACTACAGTCCAGCACACTCACCATGGTTCACCTTTAATGGGGAGGAAGTTGGAAACCAGGCAAAACTATCCATGCCTGCTCCTTTCTAGGATGGAGGGAGACCAAACACACAGAGGTGTGTGCTGTGCTGTTGCTGTAGTTCTCTTGTGCCCCTGAGCACAGCTCTTGAAGGATCCATGCTGCCTTTGGCTGAAGGCTCCTAAGGCTGCAGTGGTCTCTATTGCTGATGTAACTAAAGGCGACAATCTTGGCCTTAATTAAACACATTTTTTCCTGTCTGTGATTCTGGCTTTTCCAGTTCAAAGTCACCTAAGGTTCATTTAGGTTGAAAGCCCCTCCCAACTCCCCTGGAAAAAGTACCTCTCTTTAAGACTGCAGCTTTTCATTTACGGTCACAGTCAATTTGGCAGGTCTTTGCTTATTCCTAAATCTTCTATGGGGAGCCAACCTGTCCATGAGCCATTTCTAAAGCTCAATTTGTTGCAGTGTGTTTATGGATTTTCCTGTAACTGGGAAATAAGACTTAATTAGCCTCACACAAGGGACATTTTAGGGATCTTTTCTCTGCATTTCCTACCTTTGTGGCTAGTGTTAACAAAGTTAAAATAACATGCAGCCTCTTTCACAGCATTTTCAATTTGGTCTGGTTCCCTTGTGGTCTGTCAGAGTGACCCACGAAAAACATGCTGAGAGCAATTTAGTCAAAGGACGACTCCTGCTGGAAAGACACATACCCTTCAGAGGACAAGATAAGAATTGCTTTTTAAAAATAGTTGTGCTGGGTTTTGCTAAGGGTGTACTGCCCCTCCAAAAATTTCTCACCTGGATTATCACAAAGATAGCTCCAAATGAATTGGAGATACAATGTCAACAGCCTGAGTTATCGACAGTGTGCCCCCTACGGGTGGGTAAATAACTCTTCCACTTCAGATTCACTGTCACCTAACACTCGTGGGATATCCAGAGTAAAAAGCTGGTAGGTGATGTGATTATTTCTTGGTATCATTTCTTGTCATCAGTGCTGGAATTAATGTCTTCAAGTTCCATTATTGGCTATTTAAAAAAAAAAAATCAATAATCTGTGTTTAGGAATCTCCAAAGCAAGTCAGTGCTCGACTGAGATAAACTGCCAGCAATTACAGCCAGTCCCCAAGTTACGAACGGTCGAGTTATGAACACTCATTTACGACCAAAGCGCCCATGGAGCGGTCGTAAAGGCGGTCCCTGAATTACGAACACGACCCACGCTTACGAACAGCGCGGTCGCTATGTAACTCAATGGGGTCCGAGTTACGAACAGATTGAGTTACAGCCAAGTGTTTGTTCCGTAACTCATTCGTAACTCGGGGAGAGGCTGTATATCAAAATGGTGATGTGGAAAGAGGATTGTAGGAACTGTGACAGGGAATGAAGAAAAATCATTTAGTGCCTGCCATCAGTCAGCTACATAGTCCTAGCCCTGGTCCAGAAAACACACATGAATAATGTTATGCCTGTAATTTGTCCCACTGAATTCACTTGGACAACTCACATATTCCTGGATCACTGAAATCAATGGGAGCTTTTCCACCAATGCGCAATCAGGCCCAGAGTCACTTTGCATAGGTGCTGGTAAGAGTAGGCACTAGTCAATGGTACATTTGGGTAGGATTTTCAATTCCTTCAGCATTAGCTTCAACTCCCATTTATTTTGTTTAGAGCAGAATTTACTTTTGGCTTCTGTGGGAGCAGAATTGAGCAGGCTCAATGGCTTAACACAGACATTGGCTTCCTCAGGCCTGGTCTACACTATGAGGAAGATCAATGCTGCCGTGGTCAGTCTTCACTAGACCCACTAAATCAAACTCAGTGGAACAGCACCGGTATTCCTGTTCCTCACGAGGAGTAAGGGAAGCCAACGGGAGCTTTTATTCCTGTCAACCTCCAGCTGTGTGGATGGCAATTTAAGACACATGAACTCCAGCTATGTAATTAACGTAGCTATAGCTGCATATCTTAGGTCGACCTTCCACTCTAGTGTAGATCAGGCCACACTCAGATACCATTAATCTTGGCTAAGATTTCCCAGACTGCCTAGTGATTTTTGGATGCTTCTGTTTCTGGTGCTCAACTCAAGTTCTCTCAACAGGCTGATTTCAGCAGGCAGATGCACAGCACTTCGTGAAACTCATGCCCTCGATAATGCCTTTCGTTGGGCACCCAAAATCCAGCATTCCGAGATCACTGGTCACTTTTGAAAATCTGGTCCATCACTGCTCACTGGAACTTGACATGCTGATTCAGAACTTACTAAGCCTACAAACTGATTAACTTAGCAACAGCCTGTATCCACTACTAACAAGTGAAATTCTGGAAAAGACTGGTTTTATTTGAGTAGGGAGATAAAACGATTTTGGCATTGGTAGAAGAGAAGTTATCTTTAGAATCAGATCACTTACTGTGAGTATTTTGAACGGCATATTTTACTCTCTAGCAGCTGTTCAACAGCATTAGTGGTAACTGTTAGCAAACTGAAAAATTCAGTACCTATATCTGGTACAGAATGGCTAATCTCGCTAGCTTTAATTTTGGGCAGGGAATGCATGGCATCTATATCCTATTTTTCTAAATACCTTCCTTTCCACACCAGCATTTGTGATAAAAGCTGTCAGCTTAGTCTGACCCCTGCAGTTTGAGGTTTCAAAAGAGAAACATCCCAATTTACATCACTGGGCTAGCCATGAAGGTCAAATCACTCCCTCTGCCTTTTTATATTATGTGAATGCTCTTTTTATATTTCCTCCTTATTTAGGCACACTTTCCCATGTCTATTAATTGCAAGTCTCTGACTCCATAAGCTTTTTCTCCTTGCTTAAAGCTACAGTTAGCCTCACCATGGATAACTTAAAAAAATGGAGTCCTGATCATTTTGAACGTAGTACATTTACTGAAGTCCACTATTCTGATCATGAGGCACAGTGAGGACCATTATTGTTGACACCAATATTAGTAACAGTCACTCTTTGTCAGACTCACAAACCTGGATATCCTATGGGTGACACATGCCCCCAGTTTTAGCTTCAAAGAGAATATGTGATTTTAGATGATGTAACCTAACTTTTTTGTTTTGGTTTGGTTAATGGTCTCAAGTTGCACCGAGAAAGGTCAAGATTGGATATTAGGAAAAACTATTTCACTAGGAGGGTAGTGAAGCACTGGAATGGGTTACTGGAGGTGGTGGATCTCCATCCCCAGAGATTTTTAAATCCCAGCTTGACAAAGCCCTGGCTGAGATGATTTAGTTGGGATTGGTCCTGCTTTTAACAGAGGTTTGGATTTGATGACCTCCTGAGTTCTCTTCCAATTCTATTATTCTG
Organism: Apalone spinifera; assembly: GCA_030068395.1. Classification (NCBI taxonomy): domain Eukaryota; kingdom Metazoa; phylum Chordata; order Testudines; family Trionychidae; genus Apalone; species Apalone spinifera. Next base: position 8,833,292 of record JANRFK010001234.1, on the reverse strand, counting down.
TGATTCCCAACATTACAATTAACAGGTACAGTACTACCAAACGGTTTTTGCACAATAGCAATAGAATTCTACAGGGTGCTGTTTTGTTTCATAAAAGGACTTCTCTCTGAAGGTCAGCTTTACAGCTTCAGAAGCAGAGGTATAAAATGATCTAGATATTTGTTCTTCATTAATTTGATACTTTTAATACTCACTTTAGATTTGGCTACTCTCTTCCAAAAGGGGTAGGAATCCTTGAAATGAATGAGAGACTGCAGGATGGGGAAGGAATAAATCATGCAATACATACTATAAAACATTCTTCCTATTGTAAATACATTCTAATTTCACTAAAAATAGTTAGCTCCTTTCAATTCACAAGCTTAACACATTCCATATTACGTCTCATAAAAATTACTTCAGTATAACATGACTTAGTATAAAAGAAACAGCTTTTGTAGAAATTGAATGCACACAATATACCCCTTGAAAAAACTATTCTCAGTAGTAAACCATTTCATACGCTACAGTGCTGATAAAACATGAAAAATCACTGACAGCTCCTTCAAGATGTACCCAGAAGAACCCTAAACTGAGATAGCAGGCACATATTTAATTCTCATCTAACAGACTGTGTGTTCCCAGAGTTACCTATTAAACTGCCACTCTATCATGTGAATATAGATAGCTAGGCTCCCAAATTTAAAGTGCAACTGAGCTACACAACTTGGAAAGGCCCATTTTTCAAATCCTAAAGACCACTCTGATCCACTGCCCATTTCTCTTTTGCCACCCTTCTCCTCCTCTCCATAAGCAGGGCTTGCTTTACGTGTACTGGTGCTACATGCAAAACATTTTGTGCTGCCTACTTTCCTTTCTGCAATAATTAGGACTTCCCAGATGGTGCTTCTACAAAGTCTTACAAATTCTGTTTTGCTACCTGCCGTTACATCTTTGAGAGGTGCTTATTGTTAGTTGTGGTACAGTTTTACATAACTTAGGAATGATGTTGTGTGACCCGAAAAATACAATACGCAGCAGCCTATTTGCTTAGCGATACAGGCTGCTATGAACACATTAACCCAATGCTCTGCTCTGCACATTGGCTTCCCATTGAAAACAGAGGACAATACAAAATAGTCAAATCCCTTCAAGGGATTGACATTAGCTGCCCAAGGAATTACCTCTTCTTCTGTGGCTGTCATCTCCCATAAGAGCAGAACAATGAAACTGCTGACCAGTAGGGGGCACTGGTGAGTATGGGAGACAGAACTCCCATCACGGGAACAGGTCCTAAATATGGACTCAGTCCTGTTAATGATAAGAACTGCCATACATCACCACTGCCCGAATTACACATAAACCCCATCTCTTCAATGCAGGATAGCAATCGAGACACATTGTAATGGTGTTTTGTGAGACACCCATCTAAGATTATCAACTCCTTAACATAGGTCACCAGGCAGCCTTCTGATGGTAGCTGTTTTGGGTCATTTTTGTCCTACATTTCAACATGTAGCTTAGAGGGAAAAGCTCCATAGTTCACTGTCACGGAAAGCATCCCGTGCTCCTGGCAGGAGTTTCTAATACATTAGAAGTAATTTTTGCTCTGTGTACAAAGTATTTCTGGTAATTACACTGAAGTTTTTATTTTGCTTTTCGAGTCAGTATGGACTAGGGGAAACACTGGGCTGTGACTCAAGAGATCTAAATTCAATTCAAGCCCTGTCACTGACTGTTGTGTGATCCTGGGCCCATCATTTTTCTATTCCTCTCATAACCCTTACACCTATCATCAGTCTTGTCCATTCAGACTGTTCTTCTTCTGGGCAGGGACTGTCATATAATGTGTGGTTCACATGGAGGTTCTAGATTCTGTTGTCCTACAGATTTAGTGAAGCTAGACATTAAAAATATAGTGGGAGGTTATGAAACAAGTTTAATTTTGGTATTACTAAAGTGGTTATTATAAAATTCTCATCAATGCTTACACCTTTCTAGTGCCTCACTTTATGGTTAACCATATTGGCATTCTGCGTACATCCTACTCAACATTAAACGTTACCTCCCACTCTTGATGTTGACAGGACACTAGCAGCAGTCTGCACAAGAATTCAGTGGACGCCATGTCCCAGCGGTCAGAGACCATCCAGCAGCTAACAGAAATATAACAATCAAATCACACACAAAAAGTGAACAATTCTACGTATGCATTTTCTCCTCTTCTGTTCATTGGTTGTTGCCAAAAGCAAAGACTCACAGGTTAACATGCCACAGCTTCCCTAGTGCTATAAGAAATATACCTTATCATTTAGCCTAACTTCTGCTAAAAATGAAGACAAAATGGCAAACATTTTTATCTATGATATGTATAGATTGTTTGAATTAAGATCTACATAAGCCAGTACTTCTAAACTGTAATATAGGCAATTCTATAAAGATAGGTGATACAGTGGATTAGCTTGTGAATTCTTCTGCAATTTGGTCCAACTTAATTTAGTCAACATTTAAAGCAAGTTGATTCATCTGCTAGGCTGAAACAGAGTCCACATCTGCAAACAGAGCACATACTTGGACACATTATTTTTGCCAGTAATGTCAGCCACTCACTGTCATGAATATCAAATTAATCCCAGTTTTAATATTTATATTTTTGTAAAATTTGCAGTGGCAAAAAACAACGAAAAACAAAAAAACTACTTGAGAAAAAAAGTATTGTGCCAGTAAATAGAGCCATGCAAATCTGCAGGTATCCACTTTATATTTGCAGGTATCCACCATCCATGAATGTGACTATCCACGGCTAATTTTTATGGATGCAGATGTAGATACACATTTTTTATCTGTAACTCGGCAAATCTGCAGATATCCACTTTACATCTGTGCATATCTGTAGATATCCATGGATCATTTTTGCAGATGCAGATACAAATTTTGAATCTACACAGGGTTTACCAGTAAAGCTACACTGGATTAAATCTCCAGAACAAGCTAGCACCTATTCACCTACTGCCTGGTAGAGTCAATGGAAGTCAATGAATCATAGAGCTGGAAGAAACCTCAGAAGGTCATCAAGTCCAGCCCCCTGCTC
>JANRFK010001234.1:8791728-8830122 GCA_030068395.1 Apalone spinifera | reverse complement strand
CCGACCGCCATCCTGACATCGAGCCATTGATCACTACCTGCTGGGCCCGGCCTTTTAGCCATGAAAACACTCCCCTTGATTTGAGGGGCAATATATTAAGCAGCAAGGTTTCATGTGGTCCAGCACCCAGTCTCTGACTATGGCTAGATATTTCAGATGAAGTATGTAGGATTGTCTGCCTTTAATATTAGGCCTTATCCTGATTTCTATTATTTAAAGATTGTGTTAGACCCTGGAGCGCAATGTTTAATAGCCTTTCCAAATTTTTTGTCATTGATAACTGTGTCTTTCTGACTATCCATACAAATATCCAGTTTCCATTCTGAATCATGTCAAGTTCTTACCTCAGTTTTTGTGATCTGTGCTTTGATGACATGAGAAAACACATGATGACAATGCCATCTACTGGTTATGTTCAGTGCATTTATAATGCTTTGGTAAAGGTGTTTGTTTTTACACACAGTAATTGTGGAGTAAACTGATTTTTGGACAACTAGTGAAAATTTCATGAGTTTTTATGCTACAGTCTCAAAGTTTTTACTCTAGAAGTTGGAGAGAAAAAAGGGACATGAAATTATAGCCCACATTTACCATACTAAGTATGTCAAAACACAGGTAACTATAATGCTCGATTGATTAATATTACAGTGATTAATATTAATGGCTAGTTGGTGCAAAAAGCATTCAAATTTTTGATTCAACTCATTAATCATATAACTCTACAGTTCCTCAAAAAAGTGAAACAATAATTCTGCAAAAAATTCCAAGGGTTTTTTTGTTTAAAAGGTTTGAAGCCAGACTAATTTTTGGAAGCTCTGTAATCAACTTTTTTTTAAAAAAGCAATTAAAAAAACTATCAATTTTTCATTTACTTATACTAAATCAATTTTTTAATATATTTTTAACAATAAAAAGCTCTCTCTCAATTATGAACCTTTCAGCCACACTAATAATTTTTGTTGACCAAGAACTGAAGGGTCATGCAGTAAAGCATGCAGAAGCTACAGGAACATCAGAAAGTTTCCTTTACATTGTTCTGTCAGGGGCTCTGGGCGTATGGCCACAGGTCCTGAAATACCCAGGGAAATTCTACCTGACTCAGTGCACAGACGCAGGTCTGGCCCACCACTGTTCCCATAAAAATACAGCTCTCAGCTATTACTCGTTCCCTGCTTGCACATGTCCTCCAACTCCAGGCCTGATACAGAGCCTGCCTGGGAAATTACATCAGAACACTAACTAATCCCTGCAAGCCCAGCCTCTCGTGCAGGGAGAACTGCAGAGTAGGGGCTAAGGCTGTCGAGGGTACATCTGCACCTAAGTTCCTGTCAGATGAGTGGCTGTGCAATAAGTTAACAAGGGCCCTGTATATGGGGAGAGATGCCCCATCCCATCCCCACTGGAGTTGCCACCACCAGGGAGAGGCACCTCTCACTTGGCCCCAAACTGTTGTGGCGCCAGAGGGCCGGGGGAGGGTTTCCTCTCCCCCTGTTGCAGCCCCATGGTTGCTAGCACCCCGAACTCCTCATGCCCATTTCCACCCAAACCCAAATCCCCAGCCACAGCTCTCAGTCCCCAGCATCCCAGCCCTCTGCACCAGCCCTGAGCCCTGTCCCACACTGAACCCCTCAGCCCCACCCCGGCACACATCATCCATGTGCAGAATTAATTTGGTTATGCACACCACTATGAGCATTATATGTCACACAGCACTTCCGTACTGGTTCACAGAACAAAACTCATTCTGCACATGGATTTTACAAATCAGAGGGAACCCTGGTCTACTCTGCAACTAGACACCTGCAGCTGGCCTATGCCCGTTGGCAGGGGCTCACAGAGGTCAGGCTAGGGGGCTTTTTAATTGTGGAGTAGTTGAAGCTCAGACTAGATGTTGCAGGGTCCTAGATCCCAAGTCCCCGTAGTTTAACAGGTTTGGAACTGAAAAACAAGGTATTTATGTATTTCCACCTGATCCTTTAGCAGAATGCCTTCATATTAACAAAAGGTAAGTAAGTCCTCCTTATCCCATGAAGCAGCCTTCATTCAGAGGCCCATCTATAACAGGAGTTCAAAGACAAACTTATATCTCCTTGGCAATCCCCTCCCTGTGTAGATGCAATCATGTGCAGAGCAGAATGACTTTTCCAGCAAATGGCAGGAGTAATGCCCACTGACTGCAGTGGAGTTATTCATTATATAGCAGTGTTACAAAGAGTGCAGTCTGACCCATTTATCCATCTGCAAGATAAATTAGTGCAATGAGTGTGCATTAGGGCATAAACAGGACCCAATTCTGTAAAGTGACAAGTACTCTACTGGCACTGGTTTCACCTGGAATACAGCACACTCAGCATCTTGAAGGATTGGACCCATCTTGCCCATTAGTAGTAATGAGGAATTGTGTCTGCACACTTAAGAGAATATTGCCCTGAAAGGATAGACAATAATGATAGAAATTTACAATAAAATAAGCTTTGGTTTAATTACACTACAATGTGCAACAAACTCTACTTGATGAAAGCTTTAACCTGCACATGGGGGACATGTAAAGTGGCTCAAAGCCTAAGGATATCTTTGATAATGCAAGAATTAAAAATGAAGTCGCAAACGGGATATTTATTAACTTCTTTCAGAAAGATGAAATTTAGACCACACTACTAATTGCTGAGAGAGAGAAAACAAATCAATAGGAAAACACATTTTTACATACTCGGACCCATATACAATCCCCTCCTGGGGATTCTGAAACAAAATGCTAAGAGAATGTGCAGTATAATACACCAGGAGACTATCTTGCAGCTTCTTTTTCTTTAACATCTTCTGTTTCTTCTTCTTCTACTTTTGGGAGAAAAGGCTCAAGATTTAGTTTTAAACCTTCACTGGTTGAGCTTCGAATAACCAAACGCAGCACAAATGGACCTAAAAATCAAAACACAAAATAACACTGGAATTATTTTAGTAGAATTTTGGTACCTGCAGGCTGACTTACTTTGCCATCACGTATGCCATCTCCCACCCCCACTTCCCAGCAGCTGTTTAAAGACAAGCAGTATCACCGAGCAGTACTGAGTTAAAGGGTGTCTTGGGACACAACCTTACTTCCACTTTGTTTATTTCTCAACTAGGGTCAGTTTACACTAGTGCTAATATGATGCTTATATTAAACATGGAAACAGAGAAATATAAAGCCAGCAGGGAACTTGAAAGGTCCTCTAATCCAGTCCCCTATGCTGAGCCAGGAGCCAAGCATATCTAAAATCATACCTGAAAGATGCTGGTCTAACCTAGTCTTTAAGATTCTTCAATGATGGGGATCCCACAAACTCCCTTGGAAACCCTATTCCAGTGCTTAATTACCATTATAGTTAGGAATTTCTCCCCCCTCCCCATATCTAACTTAAAGCTCCTTTACTGAACATTAAGCCTGCTTAGGGTGCAAGGTGAAACTGCTGAGCTTGAATTCATATGCAAATTTGATGGGTCTGAAGAGAGACTGGGAATGGCTCACCCATTACCATAAGTACCTTTTCAATTTAAATATTCTCACCTTCATAGCCCCATCCACCCTGATTGAAGTACTTCTGATTTAATACCCCCATATCTGCTTCCCTATCTGTTTCTTTTTCTTTCATTTCATGCATCTGATGAAGTGCATTGCAACTCATGAAAGCTTATGCCGTAATAAAACAGTCTTTACGGTGCCACCAGACACCTTGCTGATTTTGCTGAAACTAACTAAAATGGCTACCTCTGAAACCTGAACTGAGATAGGCATTAATCACCTTAGCCCTCTTGATGATGTTCACTGACAGCTCTCCTTCTCTTCCAAATAGTTGACTTACTCTTGTTCTCTCTTCTTATTATTTTTATGTCTCTTGTTAAGTGTAACTCATTTTGTGCCTTAGCTTTTCTGATTTTGTCCCACATGCTTAGGCTACTTTCAATATTGATCCTTGGTTACGTCAATGGTTCCATTTTTTGTAGGAAATCTTTTTGATTTTCAGGTAACTTAAAGAGCTCCTGATGGAGCCATATTGGCCTCTTACTATTCTTCCTGGCTTCTTTGCTTTGGGATAGTTATTGTCTTACACATTTACTCTGAGAAACGACCAGCTTTCCTAACCTTTTCCCCCTTAGTTTTTCTTCCCAGGGGACCTTACGTACTAGTTATCTGTTTGTTATAGATGTATTTCTGAGAAAAGTTCTGCAGTTTTTAAAAGTTTACCAAATCATTCAAAATCAATTTGGTTATGGTTCAGTTATTATGATACGAGTACTATTGGTAAATAATATTACGTGCCTTAGCAGCCTATAAACTTCTTGTTCTTGCAACCAAACATACAATCCTAGAGTAAACTTTTCAAAAGGTGATGTAGAAACCATTTCATATTTAGCAAGAAGCCATTCTGTATAATAAAAGCCATTTCAGTTTCTTGTGCCTGCACGTATACTAGAGGGAGTGAACTGGCCTTCACCGAGGTGGGGAGAGGCCAGAAGAATGCGCTGTTAGAATGTGTTAATGAACTATTTTGAGCTGAAGCTCAAACTCCCTCTAAACCTGTTTCTTTCTTTGCTGATAATAATTCCTCTTTTAAGTCCGCTTTGATTTCTTGCCCTGACGTCAGACTTGTTTAGTTAAGGGTATAAAATACTAAGATTGATTGTTTTAGTCAGCCTTACTAGGTCTGCTTTTGCTGGAACCACGTTTAGCTCATGCTAAGCTTTATTAATTAATAAAGTTGTTTGTTAGCTGCCTAAACAGAGAAGAGCGTTTTTGCTTCAACAGTGACATAGGCTAGATATATCACTTAAGTGTTTTTGAAAACTGTACAGAAAATGAACATGATGATGATAAAGCTAATTTCAAACTGAGGATATCTATCAATTCCTTGCAAGTACTCACTTTGACCTCGTAGACAGGCTCCCTCTGTTTTCCAGGATGGTGGGAACTAACTCAAGCGGGCAGAGTGATTTAACAGGGCAGAGCTCCAGCATAAAAGCTCAGACTGAGGAAACACATTAGACCTTCAAAAAGATACGCATCTCAGAGCTCTCCTTCACATTCGAGCAGAATGAAAATAAAGAGCGGCACTCCTGTAGTCAACCTCCTTATAAGTACGGTATACTCTGTGTTTATATTATGTTATATTTATAAGGCAGGTTGAGGAAGTGTGCCTTGCGCTAGAAAACAAGGTGGCAAGGGCTGGGGTGGTTCTAAGAGGGGAGTGAGAAAAAAAAGTCAAAATGGATTCAGGAATGGGAGTGCGGTGGTCCATTTGCTCTGGGAGGTCAGGAATCAGGCAGGGAAAAATCAAAAAGGGAAATGACAAAAGTTGATATCACCAAATGTATGGTGGGTGCTAACAAATGCAAGCAATAGAATAAAGCACTGAAAATTAACTGAATAAGGAATTTACATGGAATATTTAATTGAAAAAGAAATAAGGCAAATAGTGTAATAAATGCAAAGTCCAAGTGTGCTGCAAACACAATATTACTCTAGTCCCAAAGTAACACCACTTTGATTAAATATTCATGTTTGTTATTATTCCTTTGTAGCTGTTTGTGATGATTTAAAATTTCTAATTTAGAACAGTTAATCTTTTTCCCCCAATGCTAAGTGCAGCGCAAAGTTAAAATATAATCTAACAAACGGCAGGGAAGCTGGCATTCCTTTGAATTTTTATTAGGTATGTCAAGCAAGCAAAACTGTATTAAAAATAATCCTAGATTTCATATTTTTGTCTCCAGGGATATGGAACGCAGCAGAATTAATTTTCCTTATCTGCAGATCTACTGAAACTCATAAATCAGTCATTTATATTCTAAACATTCATTAATGGAAAAACACCAACAATTTCTAGAAAATGAACCAAAGTCACATTTTCTTACATTACATTTTTCTGGGGGGGAGGGGGGACATACATATTGTTTTATCTTGTAACATCAATCTGCATGCTTTATCTAGTGAATATTGTTAATTTTTGAGAAGGAGAGTTATACACTAATTAAGCATTTTCAGTGACATGGTTATGTGCACACACGGTAAAGAAAACACTAACTTTTGAGGTTTTATAGACTGCACAAGAGGGGTGGGGCTTGAGAGGAACGGAAAACAGGAAACTACCAGCAACTACTTAGGAGCTTCAGGGGGTAGCCGAGTTAGTCTGTTACAGAAAAAACAACAAATGGTCTGGTAGCACTTTATAGTCTAACAAAACATACACGTTTCGTTAGTTTATAAAGTGCTACCAGACCATTTATTGTTTTTTCAGCAACTACTTAGAATAGTAGATTTTGGACATCACCTTTCCGTTGTTACTTAGGGTAAAGTTTGACTTTTGGGATGGTAAAAAAAAGTCTACCCGGCTGTGGTACTCACTACACACTAAAAATCACAAGAATTAGTCACAGGCGAGCACAACTAACTCTTCCTCAACAGTGATCCATTCCAGCAGCTTATATCCATTTTATTAGACTGATGTAGTTACCAAAACACCCTGAAAAGGCAGGATGCTCAACTTCTATTGTTTCTCTGATTACTAATTCTTTGGGTGAGCCTATCAGCCACATGATGTTTTCTAAAACATTGAACTCTTTTTAAAAAGTTATTTTCTCTACAGGAAAAGAAAAAAGTTTAAAAATCCTGCCAGGATCCTGCACAGGCAACATTAACAGCAGTGAGAAGAGAGCACAAGTGTGTGATAAGGGACCATTTTCTACAAAAAGTAGATTGGAAGGAATTAGTGGATTTTTGGGAAGGAATATAAATGTTAAAAACAAAAACAGGGCTATATTTAACATTAGATAGCAGTGTACTAGATATTCTGTTTGAAACAACTAAACATCAGGCTATTTCTTCTAAAACTATTATGTTCGTTAACCACTCCTGCCCCTCCAGTCATGCAGAAGACCTACGCTGAGAGTTTACTTTATTATGAAGTCAATCAACAACAAAAAGAGCATGCTGTAGGATCTACCTTCATTGTTTGCAATTTATAATCCTAACACTAAGCAGAGCCAATTCTTCTCTGAAGCCTGTAAAAGACATGCAGACTGGAGTTTTATTCACAAGTGATCTCACCCTACTGCCTTGAAAGTTAACAGAAAAGAATGGGAAATTAGCCATATCAATGGCAAAATTATGGCCGATGGCAGTTCACATTGGCTAGAACCACTGATAAACGCTGATCCTGGAATCCATAGATTCAACCCCCACAGAAGCACACAACACAGGTAAAAGCATAGTGGTGCAAAACTGATGCAGAGTCACAGAATGAATTTTCTTCTTGCTTATTCTTTCCTAAAATTCTAGCTTGACAACCCTCTTGTCCTGACTAAATTCCACTACACTCTACGTAACAGTCCTCCCTGCAAGCTCAATTGGGTACAGTAATTATGCTCATTTTCTAACCACTGCTGTCCTTTAGTGCATATGAATGCTAACATCGTGATTCGGCAAGGCACACATTAATAGTGCTTTATAGTCAAGGGGACCACTCATTTGCTTAAAGTTAAGCATTAGTTTAAGTACCTTGCTGAATCAAGGCCAAAAAGCTGCCTCCTTCCTAAAGGCAGACAAAGTGATGTGTTTGTAGAGTGCTTGGCAATAGTCAGCAACAAAGAGAGCTCTCTTACTACTTACGTAATTTGCTTTAATTTCAATAATAGGCTAAAGGAAAAGCTACTTACCATAGCTCAATGGCTTATAAGTACAGACATCCTTAATAATTGCATCCAGATTGGCAACTATCTGTTCATTAGGCATATCCAGCTGTAAGAGGTTAATGCAAAATTAATTAGACAGAAACAAGTGCTGATGGATTAATAAAATTAAAAGTGGTTGGATAAATATTTAATTGGTGTTTTGGGTATCTGAATTTAAAATTTTTCCCTCAGTCTAAGATGTCAAAAATTACAAATTCCATTAGAGATGTTAGCAAGAAGAAACACTGCTGTGAAGAAAAACATTTACATAAACCACTAACGTAGCGGCATGTACATCCAACGCTACATCCATATAATCAAACGTACACATCCATGTTCTCAGATGGAAAACCCAGGTGCTCAGGATTCAACAGGTACAGTTGCTTTGGTGAAAACAAATGTAAAACCATATTCAAACCTCTTTCACTGAACATGTGAATCACTTCAGATCTATTTCTAAAGCAATACTTTTTATATACACGTACTGGAGTTAGAGATGTCAGTTAAGGAACAATCCTGCATTGGCAGGTAGATGACTTACTAGCATATTCTCTAGCGTTCTTCCCAACGCTAGTTTTAAGTGCCTTATGAAACGGGAATTTCACTGTGCTACTTTAGATATTATTCCACAGTTTACTACATCTCACTGAGCTGATGTGAGGCCAGATTATTTTCTCTCTCGTTTTTATGCCATCACTTGTAGGTTCTAGCCATAACCATGCAACCTTATTTCTGTCCATTGGTCACAATTCCACCCTTCAAACACTTATAGATTTGTATCTCCATTTGTGATCCCTAATGCGCTCTTTCAGCAGACACAGTAGGGAAGTTAGACAGCGGGTAACAGAATAGTCAACTAACCACATGAATTCTTAGCAGTTAGTCCATTATTATATAGTCCCCAGGGGTGAGGCTAGCAGCCAGTGCCCTCTGGTCTCACTCTCAGGCAGCCACCTGCCACTCCACGCTGCTGCCTCTGTACCAGAGGCAGCAGTAAGAGGTCTCAGGAAGGAGCCAGTCTGCGAGGGGAGCCAATTAAAAAACCAGCTCCCCTCACAGACCAGCCGCCTACCACCCTGCGTTGCTGCCTTTGTATCAGTGGCAGCAGTTCCTGGCCATGGGGGGGTGCAAGCTCCCCACAGAGACTGCTGGGGGGAAGATGAGGGGAGAGGCTGCCATGAAGCAGTCTGTCTGCGGTGGCCCAGACTGGCCATGGTCAGAAGCTACTCCAGCAGCAACCCCTGTCCGCCAGGGGTCCGAGCTCCCCATGGACAGAGACTGCTTCAGCTCTGTCCGCAGGCAGCATGGAACCTCCAAGGACGGGGTCTGCTGTCACGAAGCAGCCTCTGCCCACAGTGAGCCAGGCTGGATCAAGGTCTTAGCTAAGTCATGAGTTAGCTCTCTGAATTCCTCCTCAGATCAATTCCACCCAACCCCAGAATTATCGGGCTTCTTGTCTGAGCTCCCTCTTTCTTTTAATGCTTTGCAGACTCATATTTAATTTGCTCCCCACTATCACCCACAGGTTTCACTCAGTATTGCTCTTTCCCAGATGCCTCCCTGCCACTGAGTAAGTTTTGTTACTTTCCTGTAGGCTTAGGAGTGGTGTGCTTTGAAGATGAATCTCTGTATGTTATTTTCTGTCCGTGTTTTTAGTTTCTCTTGTTTTCTTCATATTATTTCTCTGTTCTCAATGGAGTTTGCAAAATAGTGGATTTTTCCAATGTGTTGTCATTTCCTCTCTTCCAGACAAGCTCCTTTGGTACCACACTGGACACATCCTCCCAATTTGACACATTTACCTTTCTTCATGCTTTTTTTTTTTTAAACAGATATTCAGTGTGAAGGGCATATGTTCCTATGATATCCAAGGCAATTTATATTCATTTTTTCCAAGTAACACTTTGAAAGCTAGCTAAATAGCTCATTAAGGCAGCAGTAAAGCAATACTTATGAAAACTGTGATTACTGCAGTCTTACACTGTGTTGCTAAAGCTAAGAATCCACAAGAAGGGGAATTCAACATAAGGGCAGATTAAATAAATGACAAGAAATTGTGTGGGTAACAATAAAAAACTCATAATTTAAATGATATTTTAACTACCTATTCTTATACTGATGTTCAGAATGGAAATGATTCTTAATTACATTCTGAATGAGCTGATTTGCATGCATTCGATAAAAGAAAGTTTAAAACAATCAGTATGATATATCAGCATTCACAGGTTGCTCTAAATACAGCATTCTTTACAAATCTTTCAATGGGATTATAATAAAAGGGGTACAAATCACTCAAAGAAAACAAAAATCAGGAGTTGGATTACCAGGGAACTTAATACTAATAATTAATATTTAGCACTCAGAGCTTTCAACATATAGCTCTCAAAGCACTTCAAAAAGGTGAATCAAGATCCTCTGTATTTGATGGATGGGAAAGCTCAGGCGCAGAATGAAATGATCTGCTCAGAGTAACACAACAAACCATGACAGATCTGAAAATCATATCCAGGTCTCCTGCTTTCTAGTCTCCAGGGTCACACAATTCCAAACATGAATATGCTTTTAAAATGTCATGTGTTTTTGACAAAGAACCTGTATTTCATATTAATACACATCATGTTGCTTTCATACAAATGTTCATCTATTATAGTGGCATGTAGCTGTCCGGTCCACTGTAAAGCCAGATCATCTTTCATGCTCCACAGTGCGTAACAGCTACACAGTTAGATGGTTGGAATTTATCCTGTCACCTCACATGGGATTACAAAGATTCTATTGTAACTAACAAAGTTTTCTTAACCATTTAAGAAAAAGTGGAAATACCCATAAGGATTAGCAAGGGGAAAAAAACCCCACAACTGTTTGAAGTTCAGTGACCCTGAAACAAACTCGTAGTCTAATTTTTAAACAAGTGTCAATTGATGCTGAGAAAGTAAGCAAAACTTCATTTTGCTCCACAAAAGCACTAGAGAACTGTAACAGCTAGAGAAATTACTACCACATCTGCTACAAATATTTGATTAACAAATCCAGCAATTTCTGATGATACTTACTTGAAGGCGGGGTAGGCAATAATTTTTAAAGTGAAGCCTCTTCAAAAATTTCTGAAGTGACCCCGGGCCACCCTGGAAGGCTTGGAACCTCAGGTGGAAGGGGCAAGGCCAGGAGACTTCTCGTGCTCCCCTGCCCAGAGACCCTGATTGGCCTTGGGGTGGGGGAGCGCATGAAGTCATTGCTCCCCATCCCTAGAGCCTAGAGAGAGAATCGCCAGCTGTTTCCCTCTAGGCTCCACGCGCACCCCTGGCAGGGGGAGGAGACTTTGCGCGCTCCACTGTCCCCAGGTCTCAGTTGGCCTGGGGGCAGGAGAGTGGCAGGGCAGCTGCAGGCCAGATCAACCAGCTTGGTGGGCCGGATCCGGCCCGTAGAGGCTCTGTTGCCACCTCTGTTCTAAGGCCTCTTTACAACAGCTGATGAACCAATGTTAATACTAGGACATGTCTTGTCAGGAAAAAAGCATTTTTCAATTGTGTTAGCTCAATAAGACTGAAAAGCTCTAAGGTGGAAGCTAATATAACTGAAGTATGGCTGCTGGGTAGCTTACAACATTGCCAGTTAAGACGATTTCAACATAACCCTGAAACTTAAAAGGGATTTTTGGGGTTGTTTTAATGCCTTTTATGCCCATCAAGACATACCTGTAGGGAAACAATGTTGAAATCCCGAATAGATCCTATGGAAACAATCCCCTAGGTTTCTTGCTTAAGGTTTTACCGGTTTCCCTGATCAGTAGACAGAGCCTAACTGTGGTACAAAATTAGGGTACAGGCTACATAGGAGCTTTACAATCCAATAGATTAGTGCTTGGTTAGTCTAAAACAGGGGTGGGCAATAATTTTTGATGAGGGAGCTACCCCAAGATTTTGGAAAGTGGTCGAGGGCCGCACTCTTCCATGATATTAAGGAGAAGGTGCGAAGAGAAATATCGAACAAGATGCAAGAGTCCATAGACATAAATATTGCAAAAATTATAAGGGAACAGTTTGTTTTGTCGATTTCTGCATTCAGAGGAGATAAGCAGCTGTATTTTGGAGAACATATTTAGGTTTGATGAGCTGGAATGCAGATTATAAAAGCTCACTGCAAAAAAAAAATGAAGTAACAATGAGCTCTCTAAAAAGGGTGTCACTGCTATGTTTGTTTTTACTATGTATGTATACAAATATTAGCAAGTACATACACCAAGAAAACCATCTGATTCATGAATTTAAAGTAAGCCCAAGGCAGGAAGTTGGAAATGCATTTAATCACTTCACCTGTACCATTTTTCTCCTTGCTGTTTCCTGGTTTGTTTGCACAATATTCTAACTGGGGTTAAAAAAGATACGTGCAATGCTCAAGGGCAACCTAAAGTAAATTAAGCACAGTTCCTGCATGTAATAACGTGCACATACAGTGATATGCTTATTTTATTTTGCAGCTGAATGTTATTAAACCGTCACAACAGTTGTGCTAATAGGAAAGGTTGCCGAATGGCACTTTCCTCACGCACATACATTCTAACCTCTTACGTCTCTGAATTGATCAATCCTCTTTCAACACCTCCATGCCCTCCACTTTGAGTCCTAACAGCAGTCCCTGTCACATCAGAGTAAGGATACTATTAATATCAGCTTTTTAATATCAGCTTTTCCACCTGAAGTGGTCACCCTCCTCACTTCTGTGCAGCCTATGGAGATGGATTTGATCAGCGTTCCCTCTAATCTTTTCATCCATGTTTGGAACAAACGTTTATGTGCAATGAGGCATGTACCAATGTGAGCCATCAGTAGAAACACAAAACCTAACCGTGAGTGCTATCCTCAGGGCTCGACAATTAGCGTAATCTGCTCACCCGTGGCGAGCAGATTACAAGCCGGCACAGCCACGCAGTGCGCCGAACTGCGTGGCTGGCGAACGGTGCTTGCCACCACTTGGCGAGCTCTGGCTATCCTAATCAGTTGGATGGAATGTGAATTACTCCTGAGTGGCCGCAAAAGAGCCACTTACAGGGAACACTGGATCTGATCTCCCTCCGCTAACAGCTATGCAGGAAAAAAACAACAAATGGTCTGGTAGCACTTTATAGACTAACAAAACATGTAGATAGTATCATGAGCTTTCATGGGCATAGCCCACTTCTTCAGATGACCGGAGTTTTGAGTTTAGGATGTGCAGACCCAAAAGGACAAGTCCTGTCCTGCCTCAGCTTGATAGATTTTGGGGAGATATATTTCAAGTGGAAGGGCTTATTTCACAGTCCATGGCCTGTTTGGTTGCTCAATTTGAGACACCTTAAAGGGGTCTCATTATCAGGGGATAGGTGCGCAGCACCTCCTGAACATCAGGTCCTTAAAGGAGTCTCAAATTGGGAACCCAAAAATCACTAGTCACTTTTGAAAATTGTATCCTGTACTTCTCATTGTTTTGTGTTTTTAAACAAATCTCTTAATGCGTATAAGCCTATACCAAGGGGTCTGCAATATACCCCACTATTTTTCCCTCCAAAACAAAACAGGCAAGTGATTTTAAAATTCTCCAATATGGATTATATTAATTTACATAGCATACCTCTGATAAAGGAGGCAGAGATTTAGATACAAAGGACAGCTTGCAGTTTTCAGGGGCAAAAGGGTACATGAAAATTCATTTGTTTTACATTATGTTTGGGGGAAAACTACCTTCTGGTTTTTTTTTATGATACACGAGGAAAACAAATACTTTTGCAACTGCTTCGTAGTCTATAGCACTTTATGAATGCATTTCACTTTTAAAGCTTTGTTAGCAAATAAGTTTTGCAAATATTCTCAAAGAGGAAAAGTTTGGTTGTGTATACTATATAATTTAACAATAATATGAAATAGTAGGTCTTCACTTAGAATGTGTATTTTATAAAACCTAAATGCTTGCAAGATTTCTGACATGATATTGTGTGCTTCAGGTTTTGTCAATTTCCATCCACTTTCTTGCATTGGAGTGAAATTTGCCATTTTGTTTACTTTATGGATCACCTCCCTCAATAAAGCCTTTGATTACTACAACTGACATTCCTCCTGTAAATACCCATTTTCCCCCAAAGGCGCCATGGTTTTATCAGTGATCCACAAGTAAAAAACCAAAAATATAAAACCCCAAACACACTAACCCTTTTTTAATCCATGTAACCATTTTACAGATTATGATATGGTTTGTGGAGGAAGTTTTTGGTAAATATGGGGTGCTCTTAGGAGCTTAGTAATAGGTATCTTGTTAAGGAAAAAATAATGGAACATCCCACTAAAAACAAAGCTATATGCATAGGAGGGGCTGTTTAGCTCTTTGGTGCTAACTTACAAACAGAGAGGATTGATTTCCCTTCCTGCTCCCCTAGCCCCAAAACTCTAGATACTGCATCTTGCTTTAATAGTTAATTCACAACATCAGTTCAATTACTCTCTCCTCTCCAGTGTCTAATAATCTGATCATACTCACCCGAGTTCCCATGCCTTTTGCTCTAAAAGCAAAGATAAATACAGAGCACCATTTCATTGAAAAGAGCTTTGCTTTCTTCACAGTTGCCACTCACAATCACTTTCTGCATTGAAAAGAGCTTTGCTTTCTTCACAGTTGCCACTCACAATCACTTTCTGTTCAGTCACATTAATTTCATACAATGTTCAAGAGTTCTGAAGAAGGTAAAACCCGGCCCTCAGTCTCAGAGTCATCATTTCTGTTTTTGCAGCACACAGAATATAGGAGAGCAATGCATGTCAGAAGATACATTCCCACAATAATCCACACTAGGGAGCCAAACACAGCAAAGCAAACCAATCCACCTTCCATTTTATTGTGCGCTCTTGTTTTCTGAGTGAGGTGTCTAGAGCAAACATGCATTAGTGTCAATTTAGCCAATACATTTTCCAGGCTTCAGTTTTTCTATGACAGTTTACCTTATGAAAAGAGCTCTGCCTTAAAAAAATAAAGATAGCAGTTCTCAAATAATTAGAATTGTAGTGATGTTAATAACGGGCAGGCTAAAACAGCTTCAACTAAAAATCGGTGATTAAAAAAAGAAAGTGTTCGCCCCCAAAACAGGGTGATTATTTACAGCTTATGTCATGGTACATATTTGTTTGATGTCTGATGACAAACTAGAAAGCTAATTTCTCACTGTACATTAGCTGGATTTACAGGCATGATGTTATATGAGAAGGAACCTACACTGAGAACTGGATAAGAAAAAGAAATTCAGCACAAACGCTAAGGACCCATATCTGAGGTCCTCACTCAGGCAGAACACTAATGTAATTTAACAAGAATTCTGCCCGAGGAAGGTTCTCAGATTTGGGTCTTTAGCATTTATGCTGTATTTCTCTTTCTTGTAGACATTTTTACTCAACATTTATTTATCATACCCAGCTTCTACATGTGTTTAAAATGAAATCAGATTTATTATTTTCATTTTAGTGCATGAAAAGCTTCTGCATGCAGAAATCTAAAGAGTACTTCTGAACGTCATCTTGGTATGAAACATTAATTGTGCCTTTTTTATAGTAAGCTTTAAGAGACCTACTTGTAAGTGATTTTGTTTCTCATTTCAGAAGTGCAGCATAATAAAACTCCTTTATGAGAATAGTCAAAGATCTCATTATAGAGGGAAGAGCAGGGGCTGAAACAACCCCTTTACTGCCAAAAGCACAGGCAACTCAGATCCACTGGGGAGTGGAGACGAGGGGAACAGAACATTGTCTCTTCTCCCTGAGACCACAGCCCCTCTATTGCTGCTTGCCACTCTTCAGGGCCATTCCACTGGCTGCAAACGTGTGTTTGGGAGAATATTGGCAAGTGAGAGAACACTGAGCTAGCTGGCACAATCTATTTTCCTGTATTACTCAAGGATCTGAACCACCCCTTTGGAGATGGGCGCAAAAGGAGACTCAACACAGCAGCCAGCAGGAGCACATGGGAGCATGGCTTCTGCAGAAGCCTGTCATGCAAGTCTAGTTGCGCCAAAAGGTTTAAATGTAGGATAAAATACCTAAACAAGTACAAATGGTTGCTCTGAAAGCAGAGTTAAATTATATGAGGAAATGAAAATGCTTGCCGTCTTGGAAGCATGCTGGGGCAAGGAAGAACTAAAATAAGATTGAATTAAATGTTAAGGAGTACTGAGGCATCAGAATAAAGGCCTTGTGTATTCCAGCAAACTTTCTACTCTCAGTTTATTTTGGGTGGTAGCAACAATAGAAGCTATGTAACCCTATGCTGAGTGGTTAAAAACATTTGAGTCCTGTCCACATGATTGCCCCTGTTGTTGCTCTCATGATAGAGTTGCATTGATGGTTCATTACAGCTGCAGAGTTGGCTAGCTTAAATGCAGACAGAGGCTTCTACTGGAAAACAGTTGTTCCATTGGTTGAGCAAGCAGCTGGCACTGGGATATTTATACTTTGCCTAAGGCTAGAAAACTACCAATACCATTATAGCACAAAGCAAACAGATTGCCTTACATTAATCGTAAAAGGCTAAATTATATCCCATAATCAAATAAAGAGAAGGTAGGAAATGCACATTGCTGTCATTAGACTTGTGGGCAGCAGTGTTTAGCCCCAGTGAACTAGGCAGTGTACCGATGCGTTTATTTTGGAATGACCTGTGGAGGAACAGAACCTCAGAAATTATTCCTGTCTCTTCTGTGTTAGGCATTATTGGTTTTTTTCTATAAGAGTAATTAACCTACACTCTGGTTAATGCTGTCAAGAGTTCTAGCTGAAAACTCCTTTAAAAACAAGAAATATTTAAGATGCTAGTGCCTTCAACTCCCACTGAAGTTAAATCTTTTTAAAAGGCTCAAACTTCTCACAAAAGGGGGTTTGTTTACACATGCAGTTATTCAGAATGAACTAGCCCTGAATGTCCACACATGGAGTTAATCTCAGTCCAAAATAAGACTGCCATGTTCCTATTTAATGTAGCTAGTCCTGAATAACTCCAAGTGAAGACAAACATTTACATTTGAGACCTGAAAGAAAGAAGAGCTCAACCAGGTTCTAAAATTCAATGTAAAGTCTCCTCTTTTCAGGTCTTTCCAAAGACAACATAACATAATATAAACCAGGACTTGTCTTGCCAACACTCACAAAATGCAGCAGGTAGATTTTTTACAAATTTACAAAGCAAAAAAAATCTACTAAATTTAAAAGAAAATCAACATGGCCTTAAGTCATGTTACTGTGGGAGGGGGAAATGGTATGTGTTTGAAATGGAAGCAGAGTCTTCAGACTTAATTCTACTTTCTTTTATTCATTGTTTTTTACTTCATTTTATTTAATTTATTTATTTATTTTACAACTAGTGTCACTTACACTTATTTATATTCATTTTATTCAAATTTTTATGGCCTAGTTACAAACCAAGGAAACCAATAATTTGGAATGAAAACAGCAATAAGATTTTTAATTCTATCAATGAAAATGATGCTGCTGTAACACATACATTCTTTGAAGCAGGCCATTTATAATTTCCTATTTCAAGGAAATTAAACTCCTACAAAACATACAGAAAAAAACAACAAATGGTCTGATAGCACTTTATGGACTAACAAAACACGTAGATGGTATCATGAGCTTTCATGGGCGCAGCCCACTTCTTCAGATGACCGGAGTTATGAGTTGGGGATATAAAAACTTGAAATAAATAGGAGAGGGGAAGGTGAGGTGCTCACAAAAGCTCATGGTATCATATACATGTTTCGTTAGTCCATAAAGTGCTATCAGACCATTTGTTGTTTTTTTCTGTAACAGACTAATTCGGCTACCCCCTGAAGCTATAAAACATACAGTACAGAAACTAGCCCTCTGTCCTACATATCACTTTCTGACCGCTTTTTTGTATGGAAGAAGGGAGACCTGAGTTAAATTCCTGGTTTCACTCATTAGATCGCAAAGGCTAAGAATTCTGTGACACAGCAAACAGCTTTGGAGAAAGGGGAATGTATGGTATTAACCACAGCAACCTACCCATCTTAAAGAGAGTCCCATTCAAAGATAGTTCCATTCTATCTCTGCAGCTAGAAGGATTACAGTTGCTAAATGGGCCCTTTTAGGAGATGGAGGAAAACGGGAACATGTGATTTCTGCATCTCAGGTTGCATCCTCTAGATTTTGCAAACTGAACACAGCTGTCATCTTCTCTGGTTCCCATCAAACACTTCATTTATTAGGTTGGAAAACGTCACAACTATTGATTTGTGTGGAAGAGTGATGTTACAAGGAAAGATAAGTCAGAACAAATTACAGCCTCTCCCCGAGTTACAAACGGGTTACGGACCAAACACTGGGCCGTAACTCGATCCATTTGTAACTCGGACCCCATTGAGTTACACATGACCGCACTGTTCGTAAGCGCGGGTCGCATTCGTAACTCGGGGACTGCCTTTACGACCGCTCCATGGGAACTTTGGTCGTAAGTGCGAACGGTCGTAACTCGACCATTCGCAACTCGGGGAGCGGCTGTAATGGACAATTTCATTCAGCAAAGATCATTTTACGTTTTCTCTTGGAGAAAGGCCACCCTGGCTGAAAAGTGGGCTGGAAGTAAGATACAGCTTTAGCCTTTGCTGCAGTTTGCAATTATGTTATCACTCTCAAGATTTAAATGTCAGATTTTTTTAAATGTAGTACAAGTTGGAACTCCCTGGTCCAGCACCTTTGGAACCTGACCAGTGCCAAATGAGGGAATTTTCCTGATCAGGGAAGGTCCCTTGCCCCCGACCTCCTAGCACGCTGCCCCTCTCTGCAACTGGCTCCACTCTGGCCGGCTCCACTCTGGCCCCACTGCCACTGGGCTCCAGAGCCACAGGACTTGGGCTCTGGTCCCACTTGGCTCAAGCTCCCCAGGGATGGGGCTCACTGGGCTACCATCATCCCCGCTTGTGCACTGCCCAGCTGGGGCTTACCAGGGACGGGGCTCCCTATTCCCCGCTGCTGCCTTGCTTGGCAGGGGTTCCTGGCTGCTGGACTCCCGGTGGGCTCGCACTCCCATCACCAGGACGCTGATGCAGCAATATCTGTGGTCCTTTTGGACCACAGATTTTGCTGGACCAGAGAGTTTCGGATTTAGGATGTTCAACCTGTAGCGAGCAGATGTACATGACACTGTGGAGCTGCACTAGTTTAAACACTGGGATGCATTTCAGGCATAGGTAAGAGCTCAATGCTATGATACACGTTGAGAGTCAGCAGAACATACTCTTCTAAGCAGAATTCTAGCACCCGAGACTAAGACAGGTTCAGGAGTAGGGACGTAAGCAGCTAGTCGAGTAGTCACATATGCTTATCGGGTAGTCGAGTGACTACTTGACTAGTCACTTCCCCCCCGCCTTTGCTGCAAGAGGCAGTGGAGTGGGATGAGCAGGAGCCAGTGCTGGAGGAGGCCAGCTTAAAAGCTGGTTTCCCCCCAGCACCGTCTCTGAGGGGGGGCACGAGAGGAAGAGGCACAGTGGGGAACCGGACATGAGTCAGGAATCAGCTGTTCCAGCTCACGCCCAATCCCAGATATTGCGCCTCTGCCTTTAAATGCTTTTAAAGATCCCCCACTGCATCGCTGCCTTTTAAATGTAGTAAGAGCCAGGCAGCTGTTACTACATTTAAAAGGCAGAGTCACAGGGGGTTAGCTCCCGACCTCGGGAGCTAACCCTATTGCAGCTCTGCAGTTTTCCCCTTTACTGACTAATCTACTACTAGATTAGCTGATAAAACAAAACTTAACAGCCCTATTCAGGAGAAGAGTCCTGAATCTCTATGCAGCATCCTAAATCTTGTCACCCTGTTACAGAGAGAGATGCAACTTCCACGGCACTGTCTCTTTCCCAGTATCACCTGATGGGGCCTCTCCCAGAGCTCCACGTGAAAGAGGTTCTGTCAGGTTTCAGGATGCGGCTCGGGTTGGACGCTTATACTGTCTCCTGCTGATCATCTGGACTTCCACACAGAGGCCTAGGTAAGAATTATTTAGTTTTGGAGTTTCACAATTGTTTCTGGATCCCCAACACAGGCTGCCGCTTAGCAGCCTCAGGGAAACCTAGCCATAAGCTGCAAGGCTCACATAGGTGCCCTGCAGCAAACGTGTGTCAGAGCAGAAAGGACAAACAGTGATTAGTGCGGAGATCTCCATATTTCTGAGTTTATCCTTTTCCTAAGGAGCAGGGAGGGCTTTGTTCCCTACCATCTCTTAAGAGTCCCAAATTCTGCAGTTTTCAATTATTTCATTGTTACTTTGGAATTCCCCTGTCTGTTCTGTGTCCACCTGTTGTTTCGTATTTAGACAAGTTCCTTGGGACATTTTTTTGTTATGCATTTGTACAATACCTTGCACAAAGACGCCCCAATCAGGGTTCCTAGGCACCAGTGCAATACGTGAATGTGTCATTGACCCGTTTTGCTCCCTTTTCCAGAGGAACTCACAATCTGAGCCATATTCTGTATAAGACATGATAAGCTGTTCTGAGTATTACTCTAACTTTTTAGAAAAAACTGTTTAACAATTTTCTTCCACAATTTGATCTGAGGAAGTGGGTCTGGCCCACGAAAGCTCATCACCTAATAAACCATCTTGTTAGTCTTTAAAGTGCTACGTAGTCCTGTTTTTTGTTTCAGCTAGACTAGACTAACATGGCTACATCTCTATTACTGTTTAACAAAGGGAATTTTCAACTTCTATTAAATTTACCCTAAGTTTCAGGAGGAAAATTTTCATGGAACTTCATTTTCAAAATATTAAAAAGCGGAACAAATCTTGACAGATATGCAGAACCCTCCAAGTAGGCTTTGTGATATTCTTGATCCTAGAAACTCTACAAGATAAAGTTCCAGGGATTAAGAATCTTGTAAATTTAATTTTGCTGACATCAGTACAAGTAAAGCAGAGTCAGACAGGGCAGACAGCTAAAGAGAAACAAAATGGGAGAGGGGAGAAGAGGGAGAATCTTGCGGATAGAACAAACACAGAACTCAAAAGCAGGAAAGGTAATAGAAACAGATAAGAAAATGAATATTGAAAAACATGGAGAGATTATAAAGCCATAGTGAGAGAAATCAAGTTTAAAAACATGCACACAGTATCCAATGCACACATGTACTATATGATGTAGCAAACATTATCAAAAACTATCAAAGACACTTCTTAAAAGTGAAGGGTGTGTGTGTGTGTGTGTGTGTGTGTGTGTGTGTGTGTGTGTGTGTAAGTAACTTTAAACGCAATAAGAAGCCTATAGTATGTATAAAGGTACATGAAGCAAGTACTTCTGGATTTCCCTATGCAAAAAGGTGGGGAAATTTTTTTACACCAACAGTAAACACCCTGAAAATTAAAACTAAGAAAAAATCAAAATGATCAGTGACCCAGAAAGTCAAAACATGAATTGCTGTGAGCTTGTTCTACTGTGGAAGAACTTTTATTCAAGTGCAAAATCTTAAATGGCATTGATACTGAAGTAATGAAGTTAAACACTGTTCCCAAAGAATCTTCTTAGAATAGAGGTCTCAGCAATATTTTATTATCCCATGGTTTCATTTAGCATTACTTTCCATTAAGAGATGGTGGAAAATTGTCATATATTATATGACTCTTTATGACAGCTTTCATTTCTCACTGAGCTAGGCATAACTTCCCTTCCTAATTTTTTAAATAGGGAAACTCTAATATTAGCAGAGGTTTAATGATTTACAGGAACTGCTCTAACTTAAATCATTCAACAGCACAATGTATTTAACTGGTTAGTGACCAACATTCCTGAAAAGCTACAAAACATACAAGTTACCAAGAGCATACTGTGTATCTTTCAGTAAATTATTAACTGCTATGCTGAATAATAAAGCAAAGTAAATGAATTATTTGCTAAAAAATCTTTGTATAGCATACCGTTGCTATTCTTGTCTTGATACAATTCTCCTCTTCTACCATGTACTCATGGCCTGCTTTAAAGAGTTCCAGCATTTTGGGGATATCACGGCCCAGAGAATCTAATTTGAAAAACAAGATGTCATGGAGTATTAGTGTCCCATCTATGCATCTAGTACAACCAAATTGAGAGAGTGAAACATGTTCCCTCTGAAGGGCTGTGATGTGTTTGAGCAATAAAGTAATCAAGAATCCATCCTCCTCCTTGATATCTAGTACAGTATCCTGGGATCCTCGCTGCAAGATGCTGAGGGCAGGGTCAAGGACCCCCAGTGGACCCATATTCTATGTATTTATGTCAAACCAAGGTTAGATGGAGTTGTTTTAGGAGCCTATGTACTTTTAATCACTAATTATTGCATAGCAATAGCTCGATTAATGGTGTAATTTATCAGCAAGAACTATAAAGTGGAGCTGCCGATTAAGCACAGCTAAGGCCTGCAATGAACTCAAAAAATTATTCATGATTAATTACAATTTTAATCACACTTAAATAGGACAGCAACTGAAAAGTATTAAATACATTTGAACCTCCATACTCTGGGTATCCCTAATCTGGGAACAGCCATGGTACAGAGAAGGAAGTGGCTTTGTGCGCTGCCAGTCCCCCTTTTCAGCTAGGGGATAGCAGCGCAGCAACATGTTTCCCCTGTGTCTTTTCCCTGCACTCCCACAGCAGCAGGGGGTGGTGCATGGGAGATGTGGGCAGATGTGCACCCCCCAGTAGCAGGATGCCAGGTAAGTGCCCCACCCCCTCATGCCTAGACCACACTGCACTCTCTCTAGCCCAGCATACCCCGTTTCCCAGGATTCCCGGATTAAAGAGATGCAAGTGTGTTTTGGGATATTTTTCTACATTTTCAGATGTACTGACTTTCATTACAACACAGAATACAGAGAGTACAGTGCTCACTTAAAATACTTCATTTGTAAAACTTTAACACCTACAAGTCCACTTAGACCTACTTCTTTTTCAGCCAACTGTATAGAGAAACACATTTGTTTACATTTACGGTGACTCATCCTGCCCACTTCTTATTTAGCGTGTCACCTGAAAGTGAGACCAGTACACAACATGGCACTTTTGTAGCTGGTGTTGCAAGGTATTTATGTGCTAGATAAGTTAAACATTTGTATGTCCCTTCATGCTTTGGCCACCATTCCAGAGAACATGCTTCCATGCTAATGATGCTTGTTAAAAAATGTTTTAATTAAATTTGTGACTGAACTCCTTGAGGGGAGAAATGCTCTGTTTTACCTGCATTTTGCCATATATTTCATGTACAGCAGTCTCGGATGATGACCCAGCACACATTCATTTCAGAATACTTTCACTACAGATCTGACAAGTGACAAAAAAGGTACCAATGTGTGGTTTCTAAAGACAGCTACCGCCCTCACCCAAGATTTAAGAACCTGACATGCCTTCCAAATTTGAGAGGGACAAGATGTTAAGCATCTTTCAGGAGTCTTAAAAGAGCATCATTCCAATATGGAAAGCAAAGAACCCAGACCATCAGAAAAGAAAATCAACTTTCTGCTGGTGGCATCTAACTTAGAAGATGAAAATGAACATGTGCTGGTCCACACTGCTTTGGGCCATTAACTGAGCAGAATGGATGCCTGTCCTCTGGAATGGTGGTCAAAGCATGAAGGAACACAAGAATCCTTAATGCATCTGGCATAAACATCTTGCCATACCAGCTCCAATAGTGCCATGAGAAAACCTGTTCTCCCTTTCAGGTGACTTTGTAAACAAAAAGCGGGCAACATTCTCTCCTGCAAATGTAACCAAACTTGTTTGTCTGAGCAACTGACTGAACAAGAACAAGAATTGAGGGGATTGTAGGCTTCAACATTTTGTTTTTGAGTAAAGTTATTTTTGTACATAATTCTATATTTGTAAGTTCAACTCTCATGATAAATAGATTGCACTACAGTACTTATAAGGGGGGAATTCTTTTGTTTTTTTACCGTGCAAATATTTGTAATAAGTAAAGTGAGCATTGAATATTTTGTATTCTCTGGTAATTTAAAATCAATATTTGAAAATGTAGTCAACATCCCAAAATATTTAAATAAATGGCATTCTATTAATTGCACAATTAATTTTTAAATCATGCAATTAATCACACGATTACTTTTTTTAATCACTTGGCAGCCCTAATATCAAGATAATTCAAGATGAAAAGCCTGAAGTAGAGCATTACATCAATTAAAGATCTGATTCAGAAGATTTTATTTTCAAACTGAAATTAAACAAGCAAACAGAATACACAAACCAAACTTGTATATTTTAAAAATATCACAAGATGCTTAAAATATAGCTTGTATGCTGCAGTATTACATATTTTATACAATGTGCTGGCTCAATCTAGTCAAGATTGACTAGCCATTCCCATCACTAACAAGAAAGTGTAAAAGTCTCAGAGGGGTAGCCATGTTAGTTTGTAACTTTAAAAACGCATAGTCCTGTGGCACCTTAGAGACTAACAAAAATATATAGTATCATGAGCTTTTGTGGATAAGATGGATTTCATCACATGACTTGGAGTAAAAATAAGAAAATCCAAGATATACAATAGCAAAAGTACCGCCTATCAATTGTAGGACCTGTGTTAAAGAAGCTAATTAAGTGAGTTGGATGTATCCCATTCATAGCTTTTGATGTGAAAAAGCCGATGTCAAAGGCAGGAAAAATTGGCTTTGTAATACCTTAGCCAGTTAATGTCTTTATTCAAGCCCAGGGTAACAGTATCAAATTTGTAGCTCAGCTAACTGGATTTCATCTACAAAGGCCTAGATGGTTTCTCATAAAACATGCTTGTTTGAAATCTAAACTCTATTTTACCCACTTTTTTATTCGCTGTAGCAGAAATCAGGCATTACTACACTAGAAACTGAATAATTTCGTAAGGGTACAATATAGGCTTCATATATTCTAATGCCCACATGGAAAAGTCTGTTATGGTTTTGACAGGTTAGTAGTTTGCTCCAAATATTTATGTAAGAGCACAGATGTCTGCCTGCCTGCCCTGCTTGTAAATACACTGTGTAGACAGTTGGAGAGGGAAGAAAACATTAAAAGATGAGGAAATGATATTGATTGGAATTCTCGGTGCTTAACTATGCTAGCTAGCAAGAAAAAAAAACCACTTAATGCTTCAACAGCATAGCATTTTAATTTGGATCATGTCAGAACTAACACATGAAGATCATTTGGAAACAAAGGAAGGTCAGGGAGAAAGACATTTTAGAAAATGGTGTTTGTTGTAGTGGGAGATCTGATACCCAGAGAGGGAATATTTTTAGCATCATGAAGTAACAAGCCCACAGACGAAGAAAATAATTGTGAAAAAGAAATAGGTTAGAGACAGATGCCATTCAAAGGGGGTTAAAATTGGGCAAAACATACAAATAACTGGTAAGTTATGGTGCAAGTGATTACCCAAAATTTACACACATTTTAACTATATTTTAGTGAAAACATTTTCCTCCACAGAGCTTTGCTATATAAACTGAAGTTGATTATAGACACATTTCAGATCTCTACAATGTGTAAGTTTCAATGTATGTGACCAAGTGTACTATCTACATAGATTTTTTGCTGTAAATGGCTTCTTGCAGCATAGTTCACAAAAGTTTACACAAACAGGGCTCAATTCTAAACTCAAGTTTTTTAAGATTAAGAACTGGCTCAAAGTACCAGATTTTTCAAATATCATACTGGTTTCAAATCACAATCAAACTCAGTGAAGTTCCTCTAACACAATGTTTCTCAACCAGTGGTATGAGAATCCTTAGGGGTACTCAAAAGAAGTCTGGGGTACGTCAACGGAACTGAAATTGGGAGAAAACTGAATTTTTGTTTTAAGTTTTACAGCGCTTTATTATTTTTGTTCTTTTTACACCCAAACATTTCATCATCTGCCCAGCTTTGTTTAAACAACTTAATCATATGTGTTGCAATGGTAGAAAAAAATTGTGTGTGTCTGAAAACTGTAGGTACTGGGGGTACTTATAATTTTTTTTTTAAAGAAAAGGTTGAGAAACAGTGCTGTAACATGTCGGTAAAGACTTCATTCCATATATACATTGTACACAGCTTCATTTCCTAATGAACAGGCCGTTGTTCATGAGAAAGCTCCTGCTCAAGGGCTTAATATTTAATACGACTACACGAATGTGATATAAAATAATAGAAAATGCCTTACTTCTGCTAGCCTTTGGAAATTTTCTTCGTAGTTTGTTTTTTAAAGGCAGCAGCTTTGTTATGATTTCAGGAACAGCTATGTAAAAATCTGCACTGATTTCATCATCCAAAATCTGAAAATAAAACCAGAATAATTATGTGTGAAAGTCTAAAATATACAAAGACGGAAATATATTTAAAAATGCAAACAATATTTATTTTTGAGATAAATGGTCAGAATTGTTTTTTAAATACCCTCCAGAAAGGAAAAGCCTTCTTTCTCGTATCTCTCGGCCATTGGACTTTAAATATTTGCCTCTATGGTCAGTGCAGCAGCATCACAATAGTGCCATAGAATGCTGGGTTCTGTACCAGGAAGACAAAATCCCCACTTGAAAGAGTTTTAGAATTAGTTTGCAGTTTAGGTAAAACTAAGCTCTAAATACACTGGTTTGCAAGCTTTACACAGCTGTGGAAGATTAGCCCACAAGTACTTTTTAAAAATTGTTAAAAATAAAATCGATTTTTCATTGCTAGAACATACTAAAGCATCCACTCCTCCCCCCCGCCAGCACTTGTTTTCAGCCTAAGGTCCACAGATCCCAGGCGGAATACTGCAGACTATGTCTAAGATTTCCAAAGGGGTCAGCACCTGCATTTGAAATTTTTTAGGGATCTGTGAAAGAAAAGTTGAAACCACTGCTTTAAAACCAAGTTAAGACTAAGATAAGACAAGGCATACCTGTTTTTAAGGCTTATATCTCATAACATATTCCCTTTGCTTAATTTTCCTCTTACAATCTCTTTTTCGTCCTTTTCAGAGCATGTGTTGTATCTACTTATATATCAGCAAACTAGCATCGATGTAATACTGTTTGTGTAGACCACTGAAGCTTATAAGTGTAAAGTTTTACAGCATGGGTGGGGGAACCTCAGGCCCAGGGGCTGGATGCAGCTCTCAGCTTGCCTGGATCCAGCTCCTGAGGCTCAGGGCTACCCCCAGCATTGGGGAGCCCCTGTTGGTGCCCCCTGCTACCACCCTGGGGGCTGGAGTGAACAAAATCTACTAGACTGGGCCCCCCAAGGCTCTGGTGTGCAAGGGGAATGTGGGGAGTATCTTTTCCCTCTCAGTCATGGGCCACAGTGAGGGTTTTTTTTCCACTAATTGTGTGCGGCCCCCGACTGATTTTTCTGTGGCTCAGTAGCCCCTGACCCAAAAAAGGTCCCCCACCCCTGCTTTACAGTCTTGACAGAGTTTTTGTAAAATGAAAAATACAATTTACACTGCTATAAAAATACCTTTTGGATTAATTCAATCCCTCCTGCAAAAGCAGCTCCATTTTCTTGTGCTATTTTAATTTCTTCTGCACTCTGTTAAAAAAAAAATAGTCCATATGTAACATACGTACTATCAACTATTGTGTTATTACTTCAACATCGTCAACAGCAGCACAATTTAATCCATGTAGGTATATGCACTGAATGAAAAACCAACTCATATGTGAGCTAAAATATGACAATCAGGTGGGAACAACTGTTTAAAAACTAATGATGTTTAGAGATAAGTGCCTTTGGGGATCTTTAATGGAATATTTCTCTCTATAAATTCACATTTTAATTAAGCCCCAGTAAAGAGTGGCAACAAAATCTTTGCTGTGATCTCACTAAACCTAGAGAACAATGTTATAGGGAATCAGGAAATGTTAACAATGGATTCTGGGTGGTTTTCACTCTGTTTCTAGCTTTATTTCTCCATGATCAGGATGAAGCAACCAGCCATCTGTTAGATGGAGTCTTATCCTTTAAAGAAAAACTGAAGAAAGCTTTAGTGCACTAGTAAAAATTATTAATAACTTCCTTGAGGTGAGCAAGCTACCATTAACAAATACTCAAGAGATGATTGGAAATTACTCAGTCTCTACACGTGATCCCAATTAGTTTATTTTCAAACCTCGGTACTGAACAGAAACGATCAATATCATCTAGTGATTCTAGATCGGTCATCAGCTTTCAATACCACTTATGAGATATGATGGCTTACTTCTAAGAGCTATTCTAAATTCATGTTTAGTTTTAGAAACGAAGACAATATAGCTTTATACTTTCTTCTTAGATGGGGTCCTGGAAGGTCGATTCTGGGGAAACTACTTGTCCTCCCTAAGGCGTCACAAGAGTTGCATCTGGTCATACACTGATCCACTATGCATACAGCACATGGAGAGAGAGAGAAGTTCTCAGTATCAACCTGCTGGGGATACTCAGTTTTGCATCTTCCATCTAACACTGATTCTACAAAAGCATTTCTTTCCAAGTACAGGTAGAACCTACTAAATCCAGCACTCTCTGGTCTGACAACATCTGTGGTCCATTAGGACCATGGAGATTGCTGGACCAAAAAGCCCCGGCACCTTGGAATGCAAACCAGCTAGGAGCCCCATCCCCAGGGCATGGCAGACACAGGGCAGAAGGCAAGCCCTGTCCCTGGGATCCTCGGCCAAGCCAGGGAGAAGTGGGAAGCCCCAGCCGGCAGGAGGCAGCAAGCTGGAGCCCAAGTCTAAGCCCTGCAGGCTGGACCCCAGTGGCAGTGGGGCCAGAGTGGAACATCCTGGGAAGCTAGTGGCAAGGGGACCTCCCCTGATCCGGCCAATTCCCTATTTGGAATGGGTCAAGTTCCGAGGGAGCCAGACCTGGGAGGTCCAACCTTTATCTGACTTGGGCAAAGAACCAATGAAAGCCAACTGACTGAAAAGGAGAGGACTCTGCTAGAAGAGAATCAAAAAATAACGGCATGAATATCCAGAGCCTCCCACTAAAGATCCACATTACACCTTTTACTAAAATGGCTCACATATTAAAGGTTCTATTGGAATCATCACTGCCCCTGAATTCTCTGTTGGCCATGCTGGCCTCTGGTGCTTTTCAGTACCTACAGATGACCAGAAGGCTGCAAGTATTCTTTCCTAAGGCAGGCAATACAACCATGATTCATGTCTGTCACTTGATATTAGACTATTACATTTTGCTTCAGGCTACCTTTGCAATCTACACTAGGTGGAGCTGGTGGGTAGAATGCAGCTGCTTGTCTGAGTGAATACAGAACACACTGAATATCGAACATTTGGATTCAAGTTTCTGCAGTGATTTCCTGCTATCTTGTGGGTGCATTTAATGCTGTTGATCATTATCCTTGCACTCTTAAATTGTCTGTGAGATGGTTGCTTTTCACTTTTTATCCTATTCAAACTATTATATTCAGCTGGAACCCTCTAGAGCTGAACTCTCCAGAAGTGGTAGCAGGACTCTCACCTTTGATGAAATTTGCTCCCTTTGGTGATTGTCTACAGATGTACTAAACTCCAGGGAATGATGCAAAATATATATCTGGTTTAAATTTTTGTCCACTTCTGTTACAGTTCATCTTATTCCTGAAAAAACTGCAGCCATTGGATTGCAGTGAAAGTTGTGCCAATAATTGTGCTATTTCAGGGACAAGTGAAACTTTGTGGCACACAGGGCTGTTAATGCAGGACCTTTCATGAGCATTTAAATACTTTAAATGAAACGTATCAGCAAAAATTCTATAAAATTCTTATGTCAAAATATTAGTTTTCTATTCTGTACATAAGCCATGCATTTGGTAGTCTTGAGGGAAAGTAGAAAAGCCTTAGAATGGACAACTAAAAGACTGAGGATTTGGTATTAACACAGACCAACTACAAAGGCCCAAACTTTGTAGCATATAAATTAATGTTTAAAGAAACTAAGATGAAAAATATTTGTGGACAAATAGATAGAATAAGAAAATCTGCAATGGATTCTAAAACATGTCCTTCAGCTTGCATTAGGTTACAGGAATTCCATTTTGAGTTGCTTCCACGTTGGTACCCAATACCTATTTGGAAAAATGTTAGTGAAGATTAGACCAATTCTGGAGGCACTGAGAGGTAAGTGGCATTGTGAGCACATTTAGGGTGTATCCATTGATGACAGTATACAGAACAAAATTAGGGAAAAGGAAGTCTAAATACAACCAGATGGGGATTGCTAATGGTTCCAGAGATCATTTCTACCATGCATCCATCTAAAAGAGGTTTATAGTTTACACAGTGTTTCTCAACCTTTTTTTTTTTTAATAAAGTACCCCTTTAAAAAAAAAAATATCCCCAGTACCTACAGTTTTCAGACACACAAACATTTTTTCTACCATTGCAACACATTTGTTTAAACAACTTAATTGTAGCCGGGTGGGTGATGAAATTTTTGTGTGTAAAAATTACAAAAATAATAAAGCACTGTAAAACTTTAAAAAAAAATGCAGTTTTCTTCAAATTTCAGTTGTGTTGACGTACCCCCGACTTCTCTTGAGTATCCCTAAGGATACTCATACTACTGGTTGAGAAACACTGGTTTACAACATGCAGTTCTCCTACTTACTGTTCTTTGCTGAGATAGCAGCTGCCACTTAATAGAAAGTTTTCTTAAAAACTTACAGTATTCAAATATTCTGCTAACTGGTAAGTATACTTAAACAAGACAGTAGAAACCAAAAAAGTAGGAACAAATATATTCAATTTTTAAGCAATTACAGTGTAAGATAGTCCTCGACCCCAACAAACTTTGTAAAACACTTTGGGATCCTTCAGAATTAAAGCTCCTACACAAAAATAAAAATGAACCATTCACTAAACATCATATACATAATGTATCTGAAACATATGCCTTTTAAATAAACTTTTACTTACCTCTGTGAATACCATAACTTTATTGATTTCATTTACAAAAGGATATGGCAGAAGAATGGTGCTGACAAACTGATCCACTTTTTTCTAATAGAGATAAAAAAAATGAGTGTTTGGTGCAAATTTAACTCTTATTGTAGTACATCTAAAGTTTAACTAGTATTTGATTTATGAGCCTTTTTGTATATGTTTTCCATTTGTGTAGAACTGATCCACCATGTACTAACATTTGTGTTGTAAATTGACTATGAACTGCTGTAATTACAAATAAAGAGGAACAGCTCTACCCAGAGATTATTTTTGGTACATTAAGTAAGCTCCTGACTTGACAATTGGATAGCCTAAAATATCATTCTTGTGAGAACAGAATGAATTGACACTTTACACACTTATATATTTTTGTTCCTCTAGTTCAATATACTACTCTCCCGAAACAAAGAAGGAGCCTAATGACATTCCAGTATAAGTTTCTTTTCCTGTCATTCTTCCAGGAGAGAAACGACAACATTCAAGGCTGATAAGGCCATTTTAGAAAAACTAAAAGAGTTCCTTATATCTGTCTTCATGGGTGAGGATGCAAAAGAGAGTTCCAATCCTGAGCCATTCTTTTTAGGTGATAAACCTGAGGAACTGTCCCAGATAGAAAGGTCAGTAGAGGAGGTTTTGGAACAAATTGATAAACAGTAACAAGTCCAGATGGCATTCATCCAAGAGTTCTGAGAGAACTCAAATGTAAAATTGTAAAACTATTAACTGTGGTTTGTAACCTATCATTTAAATCAGCAACTGGAGGACAGCTAATATGACACCAAAGTTTAAGGGCTCCTGAAGAGTTCCCAGCAATTACAGGCCAGTAAGCCTAACTTCAGTACCAGGCAAACTCATTCAAAGTAGAGTAAAGAACAAAACTGTCAGACACACAGATTAACATAATTTGTTGGGGAAGAATCAACATGGTTTTTGTAAAGGAAGTTGTGCCTCGGCAATCTACTAGAACCCTTTGAGGCGATCAACAAGCATGTGGACAAGCGGGATCCAGTGGATATGCCGTACAGATACTTTCAGAAAGCTGTTGACCAGGTCCCTTGCCAACAGCTCTTAAAGCAAGCAATCATGGGATAAAAGGAAAGGCCCTCTCATATATTGGTAATTGACTAAAAATAAGAAACAAAGGTAGGAATAAATGATCAGTTTCCAGAATGTAGAGAGGTAAATAGTGGTGTGTCCCCCAAAAGTCTATATTAGGACCAGTACTATTGAACATACTCATACATGATCTTGAAAAAGGTCATTCATCTGAAGTGGTTTGTGCCCACAAAAGCCCATGATCTCATCTACATGTTTTGTTAGTCTTTAAGGTGCTGATAAACTATTTGTTGTTTTAAGTTTTTTCCAGTTACAGACTAACATGGCTACCCGTCTGAAGCTCTTGATCTCATGGGAAGCCATGAAATTTTGCAGATGACACAAAACTACTCAAGATAAGCAAACTGCAAAGAGCTACAAAAAGATTTCTCAAAACTAGGTGACTAGGCAACAAATGGCAAATGAAATTCAATGTTGACAACTGCAAGGTAATGCACACTGAAAAACAATATCAACTATACATATAAAGTGGTGGGGTCTAAATTAGTTATCACTCAAGAAAGAGATTTTGGAGTTACTGTGGCTAGTTCTCCAAAAACATCCACTCAACATGCAGCAGCAGTCAAAAAAAAGGAACAGAATGTGGGGCATCATAAAGAAAGGAATAAGAAGACAGAATAACATGTTGACTCTATATAAATCCAGGGTAAGCCCACATCTTTAATACTGCATGCAGATGAGCTGTCCAATCTCAAAAAAGATATACTGGAATTGGAAAAGGTTCAGAAAACAAAATTGATTAGGAGTGTAAGACAGCTTCGGTATGAGGAGAAATTAATAAGACTGGGACTTTTTATCTTGGAAAAGAGATGATTAAGGGGGATATGATTGAGATCTATAAAATCATGACTCATGTAGAGAAAATAGATATGAGAAGGAGTAAATAGCGCTCTCTCAGCACAAGAACTAAGGATCACCAAATGAAATTAATAGGCAGCAGGTTTAAAAACCAACAAAAGAATTTATTTTCACAACAGAGCCAGCCTATGGAACTCCTTGCCAGGGCATACTGTGAAGGTCAAGAAAGTTCAAAAAAAGAAGTAGAGAAATTCATGAAGGATAGGACCATCCATGGCTATTAGAATGGGCAGGATTGTGTCCCTAACCTGTTTTACCAGAGGCAGGGAATAAGCAAAAGGGAATTAATCACTTGATGATTACCTGTTCTGTTCATTCTCTCTGGGGCACCTGGGCATTGGTCACTGCTGGAAGATAGGGTAATGGGCTAGATCAGGGCTACTCAACACGCGGCCTGCGAGCCACATGCAACCCACAGCCTATTTGTTTGCGGCCCGTGGTGTGGTTTGGATTTACACACAGCACGTGGGTGGGATCTTTTGAACATGGCCTTCACAACGGCGAGAGATCTCCCAAGGGGGGTGAGCACTGAAAGATACAAGTGGACAGGCTGGCTGGAATGGCTGGCTAGAGGGTGTTGGTGTTTCTAGCCCCCAGGGAGGAAGTACCAGGAGTGCCGGGGCATTATGTGAAAGAAGCTGTTTGCATGTATATGCAACCACACTGAAGTTACATCACATGCTGAGGGCTGCAAGGATCATTGTGGCCCCTGGGGCTTCCAAAGTTGAGTAGCCCTGGGCTAGATGGGTACATCAACTCACCTACATATTTGCTTAGTTTTATAACAGACTACATAAAAAGCACTAGTGAATTCACTACAACCTAAATTTTCAAACAGTGACTTGTTTATACTACTCCATATACTAAATGCTGAAAAGTACAATATTTATATTGATTTGGAATGATTTTATAATTATATGGTAAAAAGAAGAAAGCCAGCAATTTTTCAATAATGTCATGCTACAACATATTTATATTTTTAGGTCTGATTTGTAAGCAAGTAGGATTTAAGTGAGGTGAAACAGAGGGATACACAAGACAAATCAGACTCCTAAAAAGGGGTACAGTAATCTGGAATGGTTGAGAGCCACTACTGTAGTGCATCCAGGAGCGTACCCAGGAGAAGTAAAGGATTAAACCTGGATTGCTGTTCAATACAGCACATCAGCAGCAGCCTTAGTGGAGGGTTTGAGGGAGAGAACACACCGGATTTTTCCATGACCAAATGCCAACTTCAGAAGATCTGCATAGCTTAAAAGTGACTACATGAACACAGATAACTTATTTTGATAATGTCTTGGTATAGTCAAAGTCCAGTGCAACAGTTTGTAAAACATTAGAACAACAACAGAAACTACTGATAACCAGAGGGAAAAACATCTTTAGGAGGTTAGGTCCATAAAAGGCTATTAGCCAGGGGATAGAAACAGTGTCCCTGGCCTCTGTTTGTCAGAGGCTGGAGAAA
This sequence comes from Apalone spinifera, assembly GCA_030068395.1. Lineage (NCBI taxonomy): Eukaryota > Metazoa > Chordata > Testudines > Trionychidae > Apalone > Apalone spinifera. Next base: position 8,796,041 of record JANRFK010001234.1, on the reverse strand, counting down.
GATGGCAGGAGACAAATTGCTTGATCATTGTCTTCGGTCCACCCTCTCTGGAGCACCTGATGCTGGCCACTGTCGGTAGACAGGCTACTGGGCTAGATAGACCTTTGCTCTGACCTGGTACGGCCGTTCTTATGTTCTTATGCTGAATTTGAAGGATGCCATGTACAGTTCTACCAAAGCACTGTGTTACCTGGGAAAGAATACTGAATACCAAGCATAAATATGTTGCCAAATGTGAGACAGGTTTAGAGGATGAACCTGAGCAAGATGACATATTGCATTACTTATTCCTACAGTTAAAAAAGGTAATTTCTTAAAATATCACAATCTCAAATCTGTAGGTCCTGGCAACATACCTTCTTCTCTAGCGACATATCCAGCATCAGATTAGCATATACGTATTGATTTGGAGACGTGAAGTCCAATTGCTGAAACTTCTTCAGCATGTCCACAGCCACCTCTGCTTCATAGACTGGCCTTTTGTACAACCATGTTAAATATACATCATCCACTGGCTTGCTTGCTAACTTTCGTCTGTAAGTGTTCTTTTTCTTCTCTTGCTCTGCTTCAGAAGTTTTCTGCTTGGCATCCTTTGAACTTTTTTTTGCAGTCCTTTTGGAAACCAAAATGGTTAATATAAGATCTTTAACATTAATCGTTAGTATGTATTTGAATATAAAACAGTTTGGTTGAAACTGCATCTCAGTAATAAAACAAGTTCTTGTATAGCCAAGTCAGCTCATGAAATGTCAATCAAAACTGCACAGGATGTCCCACTTGCCCTGCCACCTACCCACTATAAATGCAGGAGGAAGAGTAAAGATAAATCAGAACCAAAAAGACTATTAATGAGGTCTTGTTTTCAGTACTGGGGAAATCAAAGCTGTTGCAACTGATATAGCAGATGTCAATTTAAGGGGTCTAGTGAAAACTAGGGATGCAAAATCTGGTTCAATCAGTTATCTGCTTTCATGGTAGGTTAACCTAATCATAGAATCATAGAACACTAGAACTGGAAGGGACCTCGAGAAGTCATCGAGTCCAGTTCCCTACCCTCACAGCAGGGCCCAGTACTGTCTAGATTCTAGACCATCCCTGATAGATGTCTATACAACCTGCTCTTAAATATCTCCAGAGATGGAGATTCCACAACCTCCCTAGGCACCTTACTGCAGTGTTCAACCACCCTGTCAGTTAGGAACTTTTTCCTAATGTCCAAACTAAACCTCCCTTGCTGCAGTTTAAGCCCATTGCTTCTTGTTCTATCCTCAGAGTTCAAGGAGAACACATTTTCTCCCTCCTCATGACACTCTTTTAGATAAATGAACACGGCTATCATGTCCCCTCTCAGATTTCTCCTTTCCTAACTAAACAAGCCCAATTCTTTCAGTCTTCCTTCAGAGGTCTCTATGCCAATATCTAAATCGTTGATGAAAATATGTTTAACTGATTAACCAACTAAGCTGGATCCTGCATGGGGCTGCCGCCTCCCAGGGCTTGTAGATTTTTGGGGCCCCCTCAGCTCTGAAGTAGGTCCAAAAATGAGGGCTGCATCCAGCCCACGGGCTGTGCCTCACAGTGGGAGGAAGCAGCTGTGCCAGAATATTAATGCAGGGAAGCTCTGTCCCCAGCTTGCAGGTTACACCCCCATTACTCCCTTTGGCCAGAATTCCGGGCCAATGGGAGTGATGAAGGTGGAGCCTGCGAGCCAGCACAGGATGGCACAGAACTACCTGAGCGCCTCCCCATCAGGAGCTACACCAGATAGGCACCCCCAAGTGCCTTCATGACATTGTCCATTTTTCAAGGTTTTTGAGAATGGAAGAGCAGAGGGCAAATGAAGGAAGAAATAGATATAGAAGGATGAGTGTTAGAAGTATGTGAACATAAGAACATAAGAATGGCCATACTGGGTCAGACCAAAGGTCCATCTAGCCCAGTATCCTGTCTGCCAACAATGGCCAGTGCCAGGTGCCCCAGAGGGGGTGGATGGAAGACAATGATCAAGCAAATTGTCTCCTGCCATCCTTCTCCTGCCTTTGACAAACAGAGGCCAGGGGCACAATTCCTTACCCCCTGGCTAATAGCCTTTTATGGACCTAACCTCCGTGAATTTATCTAGCGCTTTTTTAAACTCTTATAGTCCTAGCCTTCACAGCCTCTTCTGGCAAGGAGTTCCACAGGCTGACTGTGTACTGTGTGAAGAACTTTCTTTTATTAGTTTTAAACCTGCTACCCATTAATTTTATTTGGTGTCCTCTAGTTCTTATATTATGGGAACAAGAAAATAACTTTTCTGTATTCACCCTCTCCACACCACTCATGATTTTATATACCTCTATCACATCCCCCCTGTCTCCTCTTTTCTAAACTGAAAAGTCCCAGTCACTTTAGCCTCTCCTCATATGGGACTCGTTCCAAACCCTAATCATTTTAGTTGCTCTTTTCTGAACCTTTTCTAATGCCAAAATATCTTTTCTGAGGTGAGGAGACCACATCTGTACGGAGTATTCAAGATGTGGGTGTACTATAGTTTTATATAGGGGCAGTAAGATATTCTTCATCTTATTTTCTATTGCTTTTTTAATAATTCCCAGCATCCTATTTGCTTTTTTGACTGCCACTGCACAGACGTTTTCAGAGAACTATGTGGTTAATCTAAAGACATAATTCCATAAAAAATTGTTACCACGGCAAAGCCATGTATAAATCACTGTATAAATTTCTCAGGAACAGTATCAGAGGGGTACAGGAACAGCGTTTCACCAAAGGTGACCATTTCCAAAAGGGCTAATACAGATTGAACCTCTCTTACCTGGGACTCTCTGGTCCGGCAACATCCCTGGTAAGGAAGGAACAGGGATGTTCCAGGACCAGAGTCCCATGGAGGGCTGTTGGCTGGAAGTCCTGCAGTGGGACTGGAGCACAAAAGCAGGGCTGCCCTGTGGCAGCAAAACTGGGAGCCCAGCATCATGGCTACCTTCCAGTGGCAACACTGTGTGGGGGCAGGGGAAGCGGGAGGCAACATGGCTGTCCGGTGGGCTAGTGGCCAGCAGGCAAGGCTGCCACCTGGTAGCAAAACTACCGACGAGACCAGGAAACAGTGGGGTTGCTCAGCGGTGGGGCTGGGAATCCAATAGTAGGGCTGCCTTGCAGCAGAACCAGGAGCCCAGCAGCCTCACTGGCTCCCCAGCAGTTCAGCTGCACAGTGGGATTAAGAGGCAGTGGGGCTGCCCCACGGAGCTGGAAGTCTTACCACTGGACTGCTGGTGGTGGGACCAGGAACCCGGGAGGGGGCTACCAGGCAATGTGGCAAAGAGCTCAGCAGCTCTGCTGCTACCTGGCAGAGTTCCCTGGCGAGGCTGGGAGGCAGTGGTGCTGCCCAGTGAGGCAGAAGCCCAAGCGGGATTGCCACTCAGTGGTGCAGCTGAACCCCAGAAGGGGGGCTGCCCTGCAGGGCAGGGAACCTGCGACTGCGATGGCATGGCTGCTATGGTGAGGCCGTGTGCCCTGCACTGAGAGGCAAGATGCAGGGGGAAGCCAGCAGGGAGGCTGGCAGAGAGGCCATGGCTGGGGGCACTGATGGCGGGGGAGGAGATCATAAATAACCTTCCCTGGTCCAGCAAAATCCCTCATCCGGAACCGGTCAGGTCCCAAGGTGCCAAACCAGGGAGGTCCAACCTGTAATACTGTAGGAAAAGATTTAGCTAATTTGTACTAGTGATATGTCCAATTGAACCTTTTATATCAATATTCAACATATTATTAATGCTTCCAAATTTTAAAAGCCATTTATATTATCCATAACCACAGAAACCACCTGTAAGAAATGGAATAAACACTCACTTTGCAGCAGCATAGTGTCTAATGGACAGTGCTGTGTTTCCAAGGCAGGGAAATACTGAAGTACGTCGATCAATCCTGGGGAAAATATAGTTGGGAAACTGAGCCAGAACTGTATAAAAATACAGAAATATATGTATTAAAGCGTGCAAGTGTCACGTTCCTAAGTTAGGGGTAGTGATTATGTGCGTCTTTAAAGCTGCATTTTGGCTTGACATGTTAAGCTATTTTTGAAGCTCTCCCCTATCTCTGTCCCATAAAAGCTAGCAGCAAGGCCATCAGCTGGCTGGAGAGATGTGCGGTGAGGTTTAGGGTTCCTAGGTAAAGCCACGTTCAGTCTCGCCACCCGACGAAGCAGAAATGTGCAGAAAGGGTCTCAATGACACAGTCAAAGGAGGCAAATGGCTCGAGAGGATCCTCCCCACCCCACCCCCATTCATCGGGCCGGTTCCGGGGGGGGGGGGGGGGGG
>JANRFK010001234.1:8751912-8762369 GCA_030068395.1 Apalone spinifera | reverse complement strand
CTTGCAGACATCTAACTTTTCTAAGTGATTTTTAACTTGTTCTTTTTTTATTTTGTCTTCTACACCTATCCCTTTCCCACTAGCATTCACTATGTTAGGCATTCCTTCATCAGACTTCTTGGTGAAGACCGAAACGAAGTCATTAAGCACCTCTGCCATTTCCAAGTTTTCTGTTACTGTTTCTCCCTCCTCACTGAGCAGTGGGCCTACCCTGTCCTGGGTCTTCCTCTTGCTTCTAATATATTTATAGAATGTCTTCTTGTTTTCCTTTATGCCTGTAGCTAGTTTGAGCTCATTTTGTGCCTTTGCCTTTCTAATCTTGGCCCTGAATACCTGTATTGTTTGCTTATGTTCATCCTTTGTAATTTGTCCTAGCTTCCACTTTTTAATGATTCCTTTTTTATTTTTAGATCATGCAGGATCTCCTGGTTAAGCCAAGGCAGTCTTTTGCCATACTTTCTATCTTTCCTATGCAGCGGAATAGCTTGCTTTTGGGCCCTTAATAATGTCCCTTTGAAAAACTGCTAACTCTCTTCAGTTGTTTTTCGCCTTAGTCTTGCTTCCCATGGGACCTTACCTTCCTGCTCTCTGAGCTTACCAAAATCTGCCTTCCTGAAATCCATTGCCTCTATTTTGCTGTTCTCCCTTCTACCATTCCTTAGAATCATGAACTCTATGATTTCATGATCACTTTCACCCAAGCTGACTTCCACTTTCAAATTCTCAAGCAGTTTCTCCCTATTTGTTAAAATCAGATCTAGAACAGCTTCCCCCCAGTAGCTTTTTCAACGTTCTGAAATAAAAAGTTGTCTTCAATGCAGTCTGAGAACTTATTGGATAGCTTGTGCCCCACTCTGTTAGTTTCCCAGCATATATCTGCATAGTTGAAGTCCCCCATCACCATCAAATCCTGTGCTTTGGATGATTTTGTTGTTTAAAAAAAAGCCTCATCTACCTCTTGTACCTCGGTAGGTGACCTGTAGTAGACTCCTAGCATGACATCACCCTTAGGTTTTTTACTTCTTTTAGCCTAACCCAGAGACTCTCAACACATCTGTCTCCTATGTCCATCTCCACCTCAGTCCAAGTGTATATATTTTTAATGTATACATTAACAACAGCTCCTCCCCAGCTCCTCCCTGCAACAGCTCCTCCGTTTTTTCCCTGCCTGTTCTTCCTGAGTAAGCTGTACACTTCTATACCAATATTCCAATCGTGTGTATTATCCCAAGTCTCTGATACCAACGATGTCATAGTTGTGTTTATTTATTAGCACTTCAAGTTCTTCCGGCTTATTACCCATACATCTTGCATTTGTATATAGGCATCTAAGATACTAATTTGATCTTGCCTCCCATTTCTGCCTTTTCCCTCCTTTTTCTCTGCTATTATAGCCCACGCTTCCACCCATTTCCTAGGTCTCCATGTTCTTCACTTACCTATGGGCTTTGGTCCTCCTCACTAGGTTAGCCAGTCTGCATCCAAATACCGTCTTCCCCTTCCTCGAGTGGTGAACCCCCATCCCTGCTTAGCAGCCCTCCTTGGAATAGCATCCAGTGGTCGAGGAAGCCAAAGCTCTCCTGTCGACACCATCTTCGCCGCCAGGCATTCACCTCCAGGATGTACCTGTCTCTGCCTGGGCCCCTACCTTTGACAGGAAAGACTGAAGAGAACATCATCTGTGCTCCAAACTCCTTCACCCGTACTCCCAGAGCCCTGTGGTCACTCTTGATCCTCTGTGTCACACCTTGCAGTATCATTAGTGCCCACATGGATGAGTAGCATGGGGTAGTAGTCAGAGGGCCGGATAATCCTCGACAATGCCTCTGTAACATCTCGGATGTTTACATCTGAAATGTTAGGGTATTGTAACTGCTGGAGGCCAGAAAGCAATTAGTGTGGGGAAGTCAACCTTACCCTGCCTTCAGAGCTGGACAGCTAGAGAGGAAGGCTTTTTAGCTGGGCACCCCCTCTAACGCCAGCACCGCTGCCAGCAACAGCACAGAAATGAGGGTTGTTGTGTATTTGGGGTGCATGGGTTACCAAATGTCCAGTTTTCCTGGCTGTCTCCTGCTTGAGTGGAGGGCTGACCTCTGGCTGCAGGAAGTTTGGTGGGCTCCAGCTGAGATCCCAGAAATGGGCTGAACAACCCCTGCTGGGGAAGAGTCCCTATCTGAAGCCAAAACTAGCAGCTGGGGTCCTGCGCAGAGTGGTAACCCCCAGCTGCGGGCCACATTTCAGGTTTTGCAACACGAATTTGGTTGGGCCCTAAACATGAGCATTTAAAGAGACTGTTTGTGACATGGCTGCACGCTGACCAATGTGCAGTGTCTCCCCTTACATATCAGGAAGATAGCAACCAACAGAAGCAAAGCATTGCTGTGCCTTCTAGTCACACCGACTGCTTTTCTATCACAGGCCAATTTCATTTTCTGCCTATATGAAGTCTAATAGAAATCTCAGTGTGAAAATTCTCTTTTGGAAACTTAATCTTTCTTGGGCAGCTTTGGTTCTTATTCCTTGACTTTCATATTGAAGATTAAATGATCTGCTAGACTACAAGGGAAGACAATTTCTAACTTGGAAAGACTTCATATGTCTTGGTAGTGAGATCTTATATTCTTTATGCTGCGAGACTGAGAAACCCTTCAGCCTCTCCGGCTTTCGTATGATTGCAACTCTATTACAGCTTCTGATGCGAAGTGCTTGGAATCCAGGGTCCAGAAGGAAATCGGATATTCTCTGATGAAGGGGCTTCAACATGCCCATGTAGAGACAATAGGCTGCTTTTCACTGGAAGACAAGGTATTTTATCTCTGGGTGTATTCCCTTGGGCTAATTCAGCTGGGTTGTTTCTCAGGGTACCCAGGTCCAAGTCACCTTGTTAATCACTGTCTCTAGCTAGAGGAGACTTGCATAAAGATGGTTGGGTTTTGAACTCCTAACACCACCAGCCAAGAGTTCGCCTGTAGGCTGTACTAGCTACTCAAGAGCTCGCCTGTAGGCTGTACCAGCTCTGCCTTCACCTTTCAGGCTAACTGTGGGTGCATCCCAGTCCTTGAGATTCCTTGAAGTATTCCCCTGTGATGTCTGGCCCCAAAGGAGCAGGGTACCACACTTTACTAATTTTACCTTAAATCACTGCTCCTGAGTAATGCACAGCATATGTATTAAAAAAATTATTTAAGGAGGAAGAGAGATTCGGTTAGAAATGAGCAAGTGATGGAAACAGGATTACAATATAAAACAATCCTAAAACATGAACTAGGAAAGGTATCTCTTAGTAAGTTTAGACTTGATCTAATAAAGTAGATTTCTCCCCAGAGTTCATTCAGTCTCTTGCAGAATTGGTTGTCTCCCACTCCATAAGATATTTCCTCCATTAGTGGCTGCAGTGTGTTTCTGTCCACTTTGTTATATTGAAACAGTCTTTTGTCTTTATGCATAGGCAGGTCAGTCCCCTGTCTGATGTAATGTTTTTTACTTCCAAGTGGTTCTGATTGTTTGCCATAGTTTTTCATTGATATATGGAGCAAGGCTAGACAGTTGAGCCCTGCATTACATCACTAATTAACCAGGAAGAGTGACAACTCCCTCCAGCTTGAGCAGACCATCACCAAGATATATTCTCCCTTTGTCACTAACTTTTACCCCAGGCCCATAAAGCATACTTTTAACATACACCCTTCCTTAAATATTACCTGCGCACGCATCTCACAGGGGTTGAGTCATTCTTGATCATTTGAGTTTTCTGGGGATACCATATCTGTTGCAAAGTATCCATAAAGGGTAAGACGTGTTTGGTGTAAGAATGGGGGGCCCTTTGTCAAAGGGATTCTCTGTCACACTAGTCTAGCTTATTAGATAATCAAATACAGTGCCATCCTACTTAAAATTAGTAAGTGGGTTATCTATCACCCATGGTACCCTCAAATTAAGTATTCATTTATCTTTTTAAGTTTTCCTTCTGTGGCAGGGGATTCCAAGATTGGGAAGGATCTTTTGTCCTTCCCATTTCAGCTTTATTGTGTTTGAGTTGGAGTGGAACTGAAACCTTCACCTGAAAATGTAAAGTTGTCCTCACTGAGCAGTTATTCATAAGACTTGAAGATGGCACCTGAGGCTAGCATTTTGAAAGGCCATCTATTCCTGGAATCTTGGAGAGAGGCTAGTTTGCTTTTTCTGGTTGACCCTCATCCGTGTGCACTAAACTCACACTCTTCTAACACAACTGAAAGAAGCTTTTAAAAAAAATTCCCATCCTTCTAAGAAAAGACAGTAAATGAAATGCACAAGTGGCAAGGAGTCCTGTGGCAACTTATAGACTAACAGAAGTGTTGGAGCATAAGCTTTCATGGGCAAAGACCACATGCATCTGACGAAGTGGGTCTTTGGAGCATAAGCTTTCGTGGGCGAAGACCCACTTCGTCAGATGCATGTGGTCTTCACCCACGAAAGCTTATGCTCTAAAGACCCAAGACCACATGCATCTGACGAAGTGGGTCTTTGCCCATGAAAGCTTATGCTCCAACACTTCTGTTAGTCTATAAGGTGCCACAGGACTCCTTGTCGCTTTTGCAGATTCAGACTAACACGGCTACCCCTCTGACAAATGCACAAGTGACCGCAGTGATCTGTTAACTAGCAAGAAACATGAAAAACAAATTCCTCTGATAATTTGGTCTCTGTAGATTGTAAAACCACTTCTTCCTATCCCCAGATCACAGCTCACCACATTCTGGGGTAATGGTACCTGTCAAGTTAGGTGTACAGGTGGGGTGGAAATCACCTACAGGTATGGCAGTTAAAGGAGATTGTGAAATAATTGTCTAGTTATTTGTTAAGCCTCAATCTTAGTCTTCATTTGTATGTGTCTAACATGATTTTCGCAATGTGCCCTGGAAATGGGAGAGCTAGCACAGGATGAATTCTCCACCCAATAGACATTTCCACTTGTGAACGCCTTTCCTGTAATCCCTTTTTGTTTTTGCGGGCTTTAAGGAAGGCAAAGGGAAAACAGGGCAAGACAACATCTCAAGTACTGGAATATTGTCATAAATGCCAGGAAGGCCTGCATTCAAACACTCAACCCACTTTAATGGAAATGTACTGGCTTCAGCATCTTTGGATCTGACCCTTGGCTTACATATTTTCTCCAAAGAAACCAGGCCCTGCCCTTTTGATTCACTGCATCTGGACAAAGTTATATACCTATCCTTTGACCCTCTTCCTACTCATTCGGTATGTCTGGCCCTTGAGTGGAAGAATCAGAAGAAGCTAGGATTGTTAGAAACAACTATCGGCTTTCTGCTGAAGAGATAAGTACACCTCTTCAGAGTAGCAATAGCCATTAAATACTCAATGGTAGACTGGGGAAATTTTAACATGAAGACTTTACTGAAATGACTTAGTTTTAATATATCAAAGCATTGTTCTGCTAGGCTACGCAGCCTTTACATAGGTATGTAAGAACTTAGAGGTGGTATTGTGGCCACTTAAAAATCTGTATTCTATATATGTGTGTTGTGTTGGGTTAGGAGCAGCTGACTATATTTTTAGCTTTGTGCAGCCAACAGGTCAGTGTACCAAGTTTCTCAGCTTGGGCTAGGCAGGGAAGTAATTCATACCCACTGTCAAGTTTAGTCCTTTGTAGTTTTAAAAATGGAACTGCTCTCTTCCCAAATTGAGAGAGATTTTTTCCATGACACATACAAGTTATATATCAACTAATCATGAATAGGCTGAGGAGTAGCTAGGTATTGCTTACCAGCATTTGTTTATCCAGTTAAAAAACAAGGCTAGGTGTGTTTTAAAAACAAAAACCTCAAAGGACAAAAAATGTACATTGACTTTTGTCCCTCCTCTTTACCCTTTGAGTATGATTTGCTGTTTTAGGCTCGATCTGCAGCGCATCTATCTTGGTATCTGTGTGCGCCTATGTGTTTGTGATGCATTGGAAGATTAGGATCTTTGACTGCAAATTCTATGGGACATATTCATTCTCTGTGTTTATACAGCATTTAGCACAATGGGGAACTGCTTTGAGTAGCTGGTGACAAATAACAGTGGTTCATACCTAACTTACAAAAAATGCACAGTGAAGCTTTTCAAAATGAAAACATGAAGTAAACTAAATAAAATAAAACTGACCTGTTAGGAATAACAAGCTGAATGTGTCTTCTGACTAGCGAATTTAGCGGGTTTTTTTGTTTGTTTTTTTTTAAACACAGTCCTCTAAATGACATTTAGAGGAGGCAGTCCATTTAAACCAAATTTAGTTTTCAAAAAATACAGAAATAGGTTTCTGCTTATGTCCCTCTCCAACTGCTACATATTTCAAGGCTTACCCATGTTTGATCTACTTTATTCTGTTAGACTAAGAGTAGTGTTACCGATATTAGCCTGTTATTGAATTTGATTTGGAGATTAGGATGCTTCTTACAATTACATAATAGCTTTCTGATGTTGTATTTACTGGACCAGCACTATTGTCTTCTTCAGGTGAGTTGCCCACTGGCCATCATGCTTTAATTTAAATTATTTATGGGAACATTATAAATGGGATTTTTTAAAAAGCTCTGTTACATATTTTAGACTCATGGTTCCCTCTTCTTGCAAAGATTGACTGTTACATTATACCAAAGCAGTTAAAGTATTTCGTTTTGTCCGTATCCTGTTGTAAGATAGGACTAGACGAGTGCATGCCGATAGCTGTGAACAGATATTTAATTAAGTTTGGAAACTTGGTGTTCTATAGACTGTATCTTTGCATTAGTAATAGATGCACAAGTGATGAATAGCTTAGTTGCATCTCACTTTCTGAATATAAAGTAAGATTTCATTGTGGGCCAGGTGAACATTATTTACTTCCCTGATAAAATAGCAGATTTCCTTCTTATTTCTTGGAAGGGATTCATGACTTGTAACACTGTTCTTTCTGTTTCTCATCTTCCACCTTCCCTTTTTGCCTGTCCCCTCGCTGCTTGTCCCTTAAGCTTCGGGTGGTTTAAACATTGCCGTGGGGTAGAGTAACCTGTTCGGACAGTTCTGTAATGTCGCTTTGTATTTGAAAAAAGTGAGGTTAGTGTGCCAATGATTGCAAAACAGTTTTAACAATTCATTTTATAATCACGCTTTGACTGGTCTAAATTTATTTACTCACAGCTGAGTCTCTTTGGGTAATCCTTGGAACTTTTAAGGTGCATGAAATTTAGTTTTGTGGGAGGTGTGTGGTGGGTTTTTTTTTTTGTTTTGTTTTTTTGTTTTTTTTTGTGTGTGGTTTCATTCCATGTAGCTAATTATTGCTGCAAAGAACAGATCCAATGAGAGTGATGAAGTTGGCCCATTATCTTTCTGTAGTGGAGTGACTGAGCTACAGTGCTGCTGGGCTTTACTTGTTTTATTAGTCTTGGAGCTACACAGCATAAAGAGTAAAGATAAGAATGCATCCTGGGGGATAATTTTCTTTCTCCCCTTTTCCTCCACATACAAATTTTCATTGAGGGATGAAATGGCACTGAGTTGATAGATTAGACCTGAGCTCTCTTTAGGTTAGAATAACCTATTGAACTTTAGCATAGTGACAGATATTTCAGTAAAAACTTTCTACTGGAGGCCTGTGGTTTACTTGGGAACAGAGCTTCCTTCTTAAGTTCACTCACTAGCTTTCCAAAGGGAAAAGCTTTCTATTCGGGCACTACTGTCATCAGTTGAAATCATGACAGCACTTTGTTGTGCTGTCTTACACTAAAACTATGAACTGCCACTACCCCTCTACCTTATGTCCAAAGATAACAATTTTTCCTGGTCACATGATTACACTAGCTGCTCCTCACTCTCTCCTAATTCTTTCTATAGGTACTTGATTACTGCAGGTCTAACACTTTTAGGCATCTCTGATGTCCTTGTTATATCATCATTAGGACACTAGTAATGCCCTCTTCTTGGGAGGGATGGGAACCTCCAATCTAGTTATTTCATTGGACAATCCAGGCTACTTTTGAATCCTTCTGTAAACAGAGGATCTTATTTACACTGGTTCTTCCTCATGGAGTTAATTTACAGTCTGACTGGTGAAACGCCATTTCTTCCTGTTCAAGAATTTGCAAATATTCATGCTCTTCTGAATTTAGATGATGAAACTAGAATTTTGCATTGTGAATTTTGCATCTCTGTCTATATACATATATAGCCTTCTAGGGACTGACTTAAGCAGTGTTTTTCTTACTTGAAAATTAGTATGGTGTACAGCTGCTGTAGCTGTTTATTCTCTTCTTAAGAGACATAGAAAACATGATTTCTCTTAGATGAGTGGTAATGCAGACTTTCAGTATAATAGAAGTAATAAATATGAAAATCTGTTTGTAAGGACTTAGTGAAACTAAGTGTAAAAACTGAAAAACAGAAATAATTCAAATGAGATCTGGTATTTCCAGTTTAATCGTTCTTGTAAAAATGCTGATTGGAGGAAACAAAAAGCAAGCTGGCTTTCACTGTAGTACCAGTGATGATTTGCAAAAGAATTGATCCTTATTGGCATTCATTTAAAGACAAGACGAGAACATGGTGTGATACTGTGAAAGTTATGCGTTTCCACTACATGTAATTGAAAGTTGGCCAAAAACTAAGAGAATAGATCCCCTTAGGTTTTTGCAACTTTTCTTTGGGAATGATTTCTACAGCATTTTTTGTTAGCTTTATTGGAGTGATGACATGTAGCCCTCTGAAATTCCACCAGCCTAAAAGTTACTGTCGGCTCCAGATTGCCAGGTACCCTTGTGGTTCATGATTTCCTGGTGGTAGAATTTAACTTCACTTAAGTTTGCACCATTTGTTAAGAAAAATACCCCTAAAGTATTTTTAGGATTATCAGGATGTGGTCGCTAAAAATTGTTGCACCTCGCTGTCCGCTTTGTGTTTTGTTTTCTTTTGTTTTTTTTAACAGAGATTTGATATTATACGTTTGGCTCCACGCCAAGCAAAGGCATAAACCTAGAATACTAGATTTGTTCAGCTTGTTGCTGTCACTTTATCAGATAGGAATTAAGATGCTGTTGCAAATATCTTATGACTAGCACCACGAAGTTTGGCAGAAAGTGAAAAGTGTTATTCTAACACACAAACAAAATTTTCACTTGGATTAGGGAAAAGAGTTCAATATAAATGCTCTCTGCAACAAAACATGAACAAGATGTGAATTTTATTGCTGTTTGTGTTGAAAACTAACTTGTTCTTTCTACACCCACACTGGCCAAAGAAGTTCATGATAGTCACCTGGAGCAGATGAACAAAAAAACCAGTCCAGATTTCTGAATTTAACTATGCAGAGATGATTTTGTCTACTTTAGTTTTTCTTTATTTACCATTATGGTAACGGTAACTGTATATTGGCATGATAGAATTTTAAGACTCTTGAAGTTGTCTTATTTCCTCCATGGTAGAGGTAATGGGCATAATGCCTGCATGGCAGAGCATCAAAGGAAGTTGCATGAAGACAGATAGTTTTTAAATTCAGTCTTAGTGCTTCGAATGTGGGGAGGGGTGTGTGTGTGAGTGAGAGGGAGAGAAGAGGGAGAGTGCACGTTGTGAGAGAAAAAGAATGTATGTGTCTTCCTAAGCTAGTCCTGTCAAAGTCTGTACCTCCTTTCCAGCAGAGGGAAACGGGGGGGAACCTCAGTGTTGAGGACACAACTTTGTATCTGCTTGTTCGTTGCTGGTCCTTGAGCGTCCCTGACTTCACTTTAGGAAGTGTAAAATCTGTACATGGTGGTACAAGCTCTCTATCCTGCAGGTGGATCTTCTCCTGTAATTTAGTCTAGATCTTGTAGTGTCTTAGTGTTTCCTCAGCTGGATCTCCATGGGGATATGTATGAAGACAGTGAAACTTTTTGCTTCTGAAGAACAGATTCTCTCAAAGTATTTCCCAGAGAAGAGTATAGTGATACTAAATTTTCTTCTACACGAAAGAGATTCTAAATCCCATAATCCTGCAGGAGTAAGATTTCATCAAAGTTTGCAGGAAGCCGATGTCGGTCTGAGTGATATGATTTTTTTTTTTTTTTTTTATGAAAACAAGTAGTCCTGTGGCACCTTAGAGACTATATCTAAGCTTTCGTGGGCAAAACCCACTTCTTCAGATAAGCTCATGAGATCATCTCAAGAATAGGACTACTCATTGTTTTTAAAGTTACAGACTAACATGGTTATCCCTATATGATTCTGATAAGAAATTCTTTCTTTCTTTCTTTCTTTCTTTCTTTCTTTCTTTCTTTCTTTCTAGCAATATGGCATTTGTGAGCTAGATGTGTCTTGGATTAGCGTGGACTCCTGGACACTTGGTTGTAGTCAGGAAGATTGCCACCCTGGTAGGAGCTGCAAAATCTTCCAAACATGAACAGATCTGAATACATAACATAAGAACATAAGAATGGCCGTACCGGGTCAGACCAAAGGTCCAT
>JANRFK010001234.1:8740479-8751812 GCA_030068395.1 Apalone spinifera | reverse complement strand
TGCAGACAGCTAGCTTTGTTGTCTCTGCTACTGCTTGTAACTGCTAAGTAGCAGTAGAGTGAGCTGACCAGAGTCTTATTGGCTTTTACTGATGTTACTCAAAGCATAGTGGGCAGCAGAAGTGAAGGGTTACCCGTTCACATCTCTAGTACATGTTATATTAAGAGGTTTTTTCCTTTTCTGCCATGTACATATCTACCTATTGTCTCACAATCTGACCTCTTTCTTAAAATGTGGAACTGCTCTGAATTCTGCCATGATAATTAAGGCTTCTGTTTCTTTGAGAATATAGATGGTAGCTTGCTACTGTGGACAAATCTAGTACATTTTTAAGAAGATTTTAAAAATTGATTTTTTTTTCTTATTTTATGGACAGTATTCTAACTGTTGCTTAAGTCAGATTATATTCAGGTATTTTAAGATTCTAAATGTCTGCTGCTTTACTTGAACTCACGGGAAGGTTGCAAGGTGACACAGTATAGCTACAGCTCTAGTTAGGGCCCTATGCTTCAGTACAACATAAGCACCACTTCAATAGAGCAAAATAAGCATAGAATCTGCTAACAGGTCTCTTTAGGGACTTAGGTGACATGGTTGTGTCTCTAGACTTGAAAGGTGATAGATGTAAGTGACCTTTAATGCACTGCACTTCTGAAATTCTCTTTAATGTTTGTTATGATTGGTTCTCTTTGTTTAGTGCTTTCTTCATGCTAGAGAAAAGGAGATTCTGAGGCAATTTAGATCTGTTACATTCTGCTCACTTAGGAGAAACATTACCACAGGGTCAGAATATCTTTGGCAGCATTCTATGAGAATGGGACAATAGATAGGGAGTATAAAGAAAAAATAATCAGATTTCATGCAATCCTGTGTTTACAGATGAATTCATAGACTGAAATGTGCTGCTTAATCCATGACATCAGACATAGTGTTCAAATTTAAGTTGTTGTTCCTGGGAGATAAATATTCATTTAGAAATGATCTCTGCTAATACATGAAGCATACTAATTATTAATTATTTTATTCTCTTTCTGTTAGCTGGTGAACATCTGTTTGAGTTAAGGTGTGATAAGCAGTCTTTTTTTTTTTGTATTTGTACTTGTAATTTAACTTAGAGGTGTCCAAAATTTAAATATTTCATAACAGTGGCTGCAGAAAAGAATAAATATTCCCTGCTCTCGGCAAAAGCCACAAAGAATAGGCATTTCCTTCTGTCACTTCACTAACAAATCTATTTTCAACAGAATTATTAGATTTTAAAAAAAGTGATGTGGCCAAAAAGGATGCAGTACTCTGACAAAACCACAATATGCCTCTTCTTTTTTTTTTTTTTTTTTCAATCTGAACAACAGCTAAGGAAATAGTTGAAGTTACTCTTGGAGAAGTAGAAGAGGAAAACACCCTCAGACAGATTCTGGTGATGACAGAATTTGGATATGGTCTGTGTTCTATATCAAGCACCCACCTTAAGAAACCCAGAGAAATACCAATGCAAATTGTAGTATTTACATTTTTATTAATAAAATCCATAGAAAATCCACTTGAACAAAAATACCTAAATTATATTGATTCTAACTTTCTGAAAAGGTTGAGAACTGCATCAGTCTCTCTCATTTAAGAAGCTCCTGAACAGGTATACAGCAGTAATTCTGTATCAATTCTGTATCTTTGATAGGATAACGAGTCTTGTGGATAAGGGAGAAGCGGTGGATGTGGTATACCTAGACTTCAGTAAGGCGTTTGAAACGGTCTCACATGATATTCATATCAATAAACTAGGCAAATACAACTTAGAGGTGGGTGCATAACTGGCTAGTTAACTGCTCTCAGAGAGTAGTTATTAATGGTTCACAATCCTGCTGGAAGGGTATAGCAAGGGGAAGGGATGGCTCAGTGGTTTGAGCATTGGCCTGCTAAACCCAGGGTTGTGAGTTCAATCCTTGTGGAGGCCGTTTAGGGATGTGGGGCAAAAAATTGTAAGGGATGGTATTTGGTCCTGCTGTGAAGGCAGGGGACTGGACTCGATGACCTTTCGAGGTCCCTTCCAGTTCTAGGAGATAGGCAATCTCCATTATTTAAAATTTAAATTTAAAGCAAGTGGGGTTCTGCAGGGGTCTGTTTTGGGGCCGTCTCTGTTCAATATCTTCATCAACGATTTAGATATTGGCATAGAAATTACACTTATTAAGTTTGCAGATGATACCAAGCTGGGAAGGGTTGCGACTACTCTGGAGGATAGGGTCAAAATTCAAAATGACCTGGACAAATTGGAGAAATGGTCTGAGGTAAACAGGATGAAGTTTAATAACCACAAATGCAAAGTACTCCACTTAGGAAGGAACAATCAGTTTCACACATACAGAATGGGAAGCGACTGTCTAGAAAGGAGTATGGCAGAAAGGGATCTAGGGGTTATTGTGGACCACAAGCTGAATATGAGTCAGCAGTGATATGCTGTTGCAAAAAAAAGCAAACATGAGTCTGGGATGCATTAACAGGTGTGTTGTGAGCAAGACACAAGAAGTCATTCTTCCACGCTACTCTGCGCTAGTTAGGCCTCAGTTGGAATATTGTGTCCAGTTCTGGGCACGGCATTTCAAGAAAGATGTGGAGAAATTGGAGAGGGTCCAGAGAAGAGCAGTAAGAATGATGAAAGGTCTAGAGAACATGACCTGTGAAGGAAGGCTGAAATAATTGGTTTTGTTTAGTTTAGAAAAGAGAAGATTGAGGGGGGACAGGATAGCAGTTTTCAGCTATCTAAAAGGGTGTCATGAGGAGGGAGAAAACTTGTTCATATTGGCCTCTGATGATAGGACAAGAAGCAATGGGCTTAAACTGCAGCAAGGGAGGTTTAGGTTGGACATTAAGAAAAAGTTCCTAACTGTCAGGGTAGTCAAACACTGGAATAAATTGCCCAGGGAGGTTATGGAATCTCCATCTCTGGAGGAGATTTTAAGAGTAGGTTAAATAAATGTCTATCAGGGCTGGTCTAGACAGTATTTGGTCCTGCCATGAATGCAGGGGACTGGACTTGATGACCTCTCGAGGTCCCTTCCAGTCCTAGTATTCTATGATTCTATTATTCTGATTCTTGAATTTCTTGGCATCCATGCACACAACTTTCACAAAGGGATTTTTAATATCTTTAGAATCTCTGAAGAATGCTTCCACATCTCAGTAAGACCAGGATACAGGAATTTCAAATCAAGCCATATGCTAACAGTACTGCACCCTCTGTTAAGATCTGTTAAGTTTGTCAGATCTATCCAAGAGTACTTGAAGATTTTGAAACTTCATTTATCTGTGTTTTGGCTTGCTAGCTTAATTTAGTAAGCAGTTTTGCTATGGCAGAAATGAAGACATGACAAAAACAAACATCACTTCAAAAATATCCAATCTGCTGCTATATATATTGTCTGTGCATGAGTCTAGGTGGATGTTGCTTCAAAAAGAACATATTTACAAGGTTTTTTTTAAATGTACACAATCTCCCCTGCTCCTTTCTTAGTGCTGCTAATAATGCGCACATATATAGTCTTTCATTCAGCAGTACGGGAAAGAAGGCCAAGGCTTAGTCTGTCCTACTTGCTAATGTAATTTTGTCCTAATTTTTCAAAACTAAAGTGATTTGTTTTTGGCCATTTCATGAACTGAAGTAGAAATGGACACATGGCCTTGCCCTAGTGCAGGGGTGGGCAATAATTTTTGACAGGGGGCCACTCCAAGATTTTGGAAAGTGGTGGAAGGCTGCACTCTTCCATGATATTAATGGAGGAGATGTGGGCTCTGGGATGGAGATTGGATGCAGAAGGGAGCTTGGGATAAGGGACTGAGGTGCAGGAGGGAGGCTGGAATCTGGGAAGGAGGTTGGGTAAAGGAGGCAGTTGTGACCAAGGACAGGGGACTAGAGTGCAGGGGTTTGGGATATGATCTATGGTAGGAGGGGATTGTGATCTGGGGCAGGAGATTGGAGTGCCAGATCTGGGAGGGGGTATGGGTGTAAGAAGGGGGACAGAGGATTTGGGTATGTTGGGGGAGGGGGTGGCAGAGAGTTGGGGTAGGAAAGGGCTGGGGTGCCAGAAGCAGGCTGTGGCCAAGAGACTTACTTGTCAGCTGCCAAACTAGCCAGCCTGCCTGCAGAGCTTAAAATGTTTTCCAGCCAGCCTACCTGCTTGCCTGGCCATGTGCTTCATGAATAACTGAGCCAAGGAGAGGGAGCGTGATTCTTTTTGGCTGCCTGTTACTCCAACAAACAGCTTGCATTGCCTGGTTTCTGCCAGAAACTGGCCAATGGGAATGTGCTGGGGGCGGGGTAGCTCCTAAAACTTCCCCGCTCCCCTCCAGTTTTAAAACAGAAACAGAGCCCCGCAGCTATGTTTGTGCACGGGGCTGCAAGGCAAGCTGGGGAGCCTGCCTGGGGCTCCCTGCTGCCTCTGCAGGCCGGATCCGGTGGCTTGGCGTGCCAGATTTGGCCCATGGGCCATATTTTACACAGGCCTGTCCTAGTGCATTTGCTGTGGTGTTTGTTTTCATCAACCAATAGCTGTATAGATTAAGTACAGACATCCTACTTTTCCTACTGATAACTTATTTTGTTGCTGGAGTTAGGTTTTGCTTTGTGGTGTTCTGTTTAAATGGCTGATTCTATTTTCACCCACAAAGGAAAAAACCTGCAGAATAGACATGTCTGGGTTTTTTTCAAGCAAATTTAAAATGTCTAATGCCATTAAATTTGCCATTTGCTAGTTACCTGTTTTATTAGTTACTTCCACGTTGTTGTCTTACATCAGCTATTTTAATTTGCTAGCCAAATGTGAGGTGCTAACTTGTTGATTCTCTTACATTATGACAGTGTATGTAGCATTGAGGAGCAGATACAGGTTAGGAATTAGCTGTTCAGAATTCTTAGTTACAAAGTTTCATCTTAGAAAAGAGGAGACTAAGGGGTGTATGATAAAGGTCTATAAAATCATGGTTGGCATGGAAAAAGTGAATAAGGAAAAGTTATTTACTTATTCCTACAATATAAGAACTAGGGGTCACCAAATGAAATTGATAGGCAGCAGGTTTAAAACAAACAAAAGGAAGTTTTTCTTCATTTAGCGCACAGTCAGCCTGTGGAACTCCTTGCCAGAGAATGCGGTGAAGGCTAGAACTTTAACAGGGTTCAAAAAAGAGCTAGATAGATTCATGGAGGTTTTAGGTCCATCGATGGCTAAGCATGGTATTCCTAGCCAGTGTTTCTGTGGAGGTGGGTGACAGGGTACGGCTCATGTGAGGATTCCCTGTTGTGACCCCTCCCTCTGGGGCATCTGGTATTGGCCACTGTGGTCAAGACAGGATACTGAGCTAGATGGTAGATCTTTGGTCTGACACAGTATGGCTGTTCTTATGGTCGGTCTTATGAGTCTATGATCCATGGCCAACCAGATTGATCATGGGTGAAGGAGCGAGGGTCTGGACTCCTGCTCCAGTCATGGCAGGGTATCCCCAAAGTTTCATGGCAAAACAGTCCCTTTTTATAGTAGTTTTTCTTCATTGGGATCAGTAAGTTTTGCATCATCATGCTGTTTTTCTCATGGATGTTTTTCTAGTAGTTTCTCTTGCTCCTTACCTTCTGCCATGCTAAGCTGGTTTTGATCACAAATATCTTGTCCCAATTGATAAGTGCTTGCCCTTTCCCTTAGTGTCCTGCGTCGCCATTCTGCCCTTTTCTGTTATGCCTTCTAGTCCATTTTTTTATCCTTCCTTTCGGTATTCCTGGTTTACTGGTGGCCTTCACTCATATCTCTCACATTCCTTACTCTCTCTCATAACAAAAACAAGAGCAAGGGTTACAGACAAAATTTCAAGGAAAAGCAAATCATTACATTCTTGCATTATATTATATTACAATCACTACTTTCAAACTAAAAATAATAGCCATAAAAATCTAAATCTGTTTCTACAATAGTTCTAAATCAAATGATTCTAAATAATTTCTACATAAATAAATTCTAAATAACTAAAAATCTATATTTATTTCTACTTCAAACACATTAAAACTTGGTATGTTAAAACTTAAGTGCTTAAAATATCACTAAAAATAGGAAATAGGAATTTTTTTGCAACATAAATGCTGTCATGTATGCACAGCTCTGCGGTAGCTGAAGGAAAGAAAAGCATTGTGAAGCTATTTTTCAGGGATTTCTGTAGAGATAGTTTTAAAGTGGTATTATCAACTTGTAAAATTACATCTGTCTCAACTTTGTCTACTACTACTATGTCCCTTTGCTTCAAGGGAAATCAAAGCACTAAGAAACATGTTTCTGACCTCGGACATGTTCAGAGTGTAAGTATTTAATACCCCTGCGAGTTATTTATTCTTAATGAATCCCTTTTTCAGGTTTCACCTCAGCCAGGTCCTGAGAGGTGAAAACAAATGTATTGTTAAATGTTGCTATCTTCTTAAGCATGTATGCTTTTAATCCCATTTGGCAAGCATTAAATGGGGTTATTGGGCATTAGATTGTGTTCTGTTACAGGACAGGGAGAAATTATTCAGACTATCTGCTGGAGAACCTTCAGAAAACCAGAGGGAGTTACACCCCCATGAAAAATCATGAAAATGTCAATGCACTTGAGGTCTAGAAAGAGGTTTTGAATTTGTGCCAATATGTTATCCTTTACATCTCTACTTCCCTCTTCATGAAAAAAGAAAATTCATTTGTATGTTCAGGCATGAAAGAACTAAGATTGAACAGTAGATGCCATAATGACTCAATAAGATGAATTTCTATTAGTCTGTAAGCACTTTGGGGGAAGGGGCCATCTCTTATATTTATACAGTACATAGCTGGTCTCTGAGAACTACTGCAATGGAAACATTAAATAATAACTTAAGATAGAAGCAAGCTGACTACTCTCACTTCCAGCACAAATTGGTAAATTTATCTTCCTCCTAGTTGATGAAAGATGCTTTGCTGGTTTTCTTCTAAGCTCTTCTGAGAAAAGATATCTCCAATTAAAAGTTGAAAGTTTAAGATGTACTTTTAGTCCCATGATTTGAAATAGTGACTCAGAAGAATTTGGGGTTGTGGATTAATTTGGCAACTTAATGCAGTTGTAGAAATTAGGGTTCAAAAAAGAATGAGAAGAACTAGATAAATTGATGGAGGATTGCTCTATCAATGGCTCTTAGCTAGGGTGGACTGGAATGGTTCCCTAATTTTTGTTTGTCAGAAGCTAGGAATGGGTGACAGGGGATGGATCACTTGATTACCTGTTCTGTTCATTCCCTCTGGGGCATCGGCATTGGCCGCTGTTGGAAGACAGGATACTAGGCTAAATGGACATTTGGTCTGACCTAGTATGGCCGTTCTTATGTAAATGTAGGGCTGGAAGGGGGCTTGTGAAGTCAAGTCCAGTCTCTTGCACAGAGGCAGGGCCAAGTAAATCAGGCCCACCCCCATAGGTTTTTGTGCAACTAATTCTTAAACTCCAGTGACAGGAATTCCACAGCCTCCTTTAGAAGCCTGATTCTAAGCTTCACTTCTGTTTAGCTTTTCCTAATATCTAACTAAGTCATCTTTGTTACAGATTAAGCCTATTACTTGTCTTCCTTCAGTGATCTGGAATACAATTGATCGCCATCCTTTTTATACAACAGTCTTCAAATATGTTAGGGGTTATTAGCCCCTCCCCCTCAGTATTCTTTTCTCGTGACTAAATTTGCCTAGTTTTTGTAATATTTCCTCTTCGGTCAGTTTTATTGCTCTTTTCTGGATTCTTTCCCAGTTAGTCCACATTCTTTCCCAGTTAGTCCCAGCACTTCAGCTGGGGTCTCATCGCTGCCATGCAGTATGATTATAACCAGTTGCATTTCTTTTTAAACCCGTGAAGAAAATTGTGGCTTCTTTTAGAAACATTAGATTGTGGTTGGCAACCCAGTAACTGCTTTAGCACAAATAGGATCTATATGACTGGCTCTAATTTCTCCCTAGCAAAATTTCAGTGAGTTTATACTGCTGCTGCTATATTTATCCTGAAGTTCCCTTGTTATCCACACCAACATCACTTACAAAAACGTAGTAGTAGTTGAAAACAGAAGATGGTTGACTTTCTGAAAGTCTGTATTTGAGTGCTCAAGCTGTTCCGAGTCTCTAAATTAAACCTTTGCAGATTCCGCTTTATCAATATGGTCTAATGGCACAACACTTCCTTGTTTGACAGGCTGCATTTTCCAAATCTTCACTTTAAACTGCATCTTCGGACTCTCTTGCTTTAGTTCATAGCCTTTTTACAGTAAATCCAGTAGATGCTGTTTCATGTCAAGAGGGAGTAGCGAAAGGCAGGACACAGATGTTCTAAATGCAATGTTGTCAGCCAAAAGAGTATGGCTGGGCTAGCCTTTGTATACACCTGAGCAAGAGCTGTTTGAGACTAATTGCAGTTGTGTGGGATTGCTGGGCTAAGCTAAGTTGCTCTGTCCTCTTGATTTCAGTTGCAGTATGTTTCTAAAAATCTGTCTTTAGATGATTGTGAAGAACTGTTAGAATTCTTTGTTTGTGCCTCTCGTAATGACCAAACATGTAATATATATTTATAGTCCTATGGATGCGAAGGTATTTTTTTTGTAGACAAACACATTTCTTATTAAGAGATTAAATAGTCTTTTTGTGCATTGGAGAATTTTTCTTTCTGTACATTGATACAAATAGAGTTTTCAGTGTGTGAAATATGGTCATAAATGTTTGAGAATACAGTTAGCACAAGTTGTGTTTTATGTTCTCTTTTTACTGTAATGTGACTGTTTTGGTAACTTATAGCTTTTCCAGGATAACCTTGGAAATGTGTTTGTATTGTTAGGGTTATTTTGATAGGGGATACATACAAATAGACAATAAAGGAAAGTGACCCATGTGGTGTTCTGTTGACTTAAGGCCACTTGAAACATTTCGTAGGTGGGTTGGTAGGTGATCTCTGTAACAAGTGGTCATGTTATGAAATCTTAATCTGTTTTGAATAACACGCAGAAATCAAAGAACATGTTTAATTTTAGGTTTCATTTTAAGCATTCATAATCTCAGAAGTTACACCAGTGTTTAACTCTCTAATGTAGCTTTTGATTAGTGTTGTGGAGGGTAGCTTAAGGTCTTCATAACAAGTGAGCAAGTCTCATAATTTGCAATTCAGGGTCTGAATCACTGAGGAGAAGTGAAATTAATTGAAGTGTTGTTATTTATTATTAAGAGCAGATGAAACTCTCCACTTACTGACAGAGAAACTTTCACAATGCAGGGTGATATATTAACAAATCTGACCTGTTCTCCCCTTCCTCCCAACCCCGCAAGAGAAAGCTACCAATATAAATAGAAGAAGTCACCTTAAACTTTGCAGTTCTTGGTGTCAGGGGACTAATGCATCCCTTCCACATAGGCAGGTGTAAATGGGTGCAAGGACCAAAATTATTTAACCACTTTGATCGCTTAACTAAAACCTTAACCAAGATTAGGCTTTTCAGTTTCTTTCTTCCCCTCCCTTCCTGAGTACATTTTTACATCTATCACAGCATCAACATAATCCTACATGATATGCCCATCATCAGGAGCTATTGGTTGACTTGTGGGTTAACCCATCACAAAAAGCTAAAAATCCAGTCTCCACATTGAAGTGTTCAGTTAATAGACCCGAGTACATAAGAATGGCCAAACTGGGTCAGATCAAAGGTCCATTTAGCCCAGTATCATGTTTGCCGACAGTGGCTAATGCCAAATGCCCCAGAGGGAGTGAACAGAACAGGTAATCAAGTGATCCCTCTCCTGTCACCATTTCCAGCCTCTGACAGATGCTAGTGACACCATTCCTACCCATTCTGCCTAATAAGTATTGATGGACCTAACCTCCCTGAATGTATCTAGTTCTTTTTTGAAGTCTTGGTCTTCACAGCATGCTCTGGCAAAAAGTTCCACAGGTTGACTGTGCGCTGCATGAAGAAAAACTTCCTTTTTGTTTGTGTTAAACCTGCTACCTATTTATTTCATTTGGTGACCCCTAGCTCTTATGTTATGGGAACACGTAAATAACTTTTCCTTATTCACTTTATCCATACTAATCATGATTTTATAGATCTCTATCAGATCCCTCTCTTTCCGAAGCTAAAAAGTTCGAGTCTTTTTAATCTCTTTATATGGCACTTGTTTAAAACCCTTATTCATTTTTTTTCAAGATGTGGGCGTACCATGGAGTACTGTTTGAGGAAACCCTTTCTTCTAGGAAATGTGTTGATATGGATACTTTGGTCATTGAAGGGAGTCAGCCTTGTCCATACCTGAATCTTCCTTGTTCTTCGAGTGCTTGTTCATGTCCATTCAACCTAGGTGTGTGTGCTTGCCACTTCCAGCACCAGTGCACGATTTTCC
Source organism: Apalone spinifera (assembly GCA_030068395.1). Classification (NCBI taxonomy): domain Eukaryota; kingdom Metazoa; phylum Chordata; order Testudines; family Trionychidae; genus Apalone; species Apalone spinifera. Next base: position 8,741,412 of record JANRFK010001234.1, on the reverse strand, counting down.
TTCAGCAGTACCCAGAGGGGACCAGGCTCAGTGCCCCCTGAAATGACCACAAATGCCATGCTATATAGGATGCTCCTAGGCCCCTCTCGCCTCAGGCCACATCTTTACTTGCTGCACTGCAGATTGATCTTCTAGCATTAATTTAGTGGGTCTAGTTAGGAAAGTTCTCCTTCTTTAAGGACCAGGCTGCACCCAGCCTTTCTTCTGAAGGTAGTTTCGGCGTTTCACGTGGGCCAAGACCTCTTCCTAGCTGTCTTCTATACCAAGCCTCATGCAACCAATGAAGAAAGTTGCCTTCATGCTCTGGATGTCAAGAGGGCCTTTGCATTCTATCTGTAGAGGACAAAGCCCTTCCATAAATCCACACAGCTATTTGTGGTTTGCACAGATAGAATGAAAGATCTGCCAATATCATCCCAGAAGATATCCAGATGGATTACCTCCTGCATCCGCATGTGCTATGAGTTAGTGGGTGTTCTGCCCCAAAGTTGGTTAAGGCTCATTTGACCAGAGTCCAGGCTTCTTAGGGCATCTTTTTAGCCACTGTTCCCATCCAGGATCTCTGCCATGCTGTAATGTGGTCCTCAGAGCGCACCTTTGCAGCCCATTATGTGATCACGAATCACACTAAGAATGACATGGTGTTTGGTAGAGCTGTGTTGCAATCAGCATGTCCTTGAAACTCCTACCTGCCTGCACAAATACTGCTTGCAGTCATCTATTTTTAATGTACATGAGCAAGCACTCGAAGAAGAAAAGACAGTTACCTGTTTCCGTAATTGGTGTTCTTTGAGATGTGGTGTTCATGTCCATTCAATCTCCCACTGTCCTCCCCCTCGGTCAGAGTTCTGGCAAGAAAGCTCTGGCTCCGAGACCTGGGCATAAGGTGGGGGAGAGGAGGTGTCTGGCTCTGAGGAAGGAGAAGGGAGGGGG
>JANRFK010001234.1:8709033-8740379 GCA_030068395.1 Apalone spinifera | reverse complement strand
GACCTATGAGGAGAGGCTGAGGGAGTTGGGTCTGTTTAGTCTGCAGAAGAGAAGTGAGGTGGTATTTGATAGCGGCCTTCAACTTCCTGAAGGGAGGTTCCAAAGAGGATGGAGAGAGGCTGTTCTCAGTAGTGACAGATGGCAGAACAAGAAACAATGGTCTCAAGTTGTGGTGGGAGAGGTCCAGGTTGGATATTAGGAAAAACTATTTCCCTAGGAGGGTGGTGAAGCACTGGAATGGGTTACCTAGGGAAGTAGTGGAGTCTCCATCTCTAGAGGTGCTTAAGTCTTGGCTTGACAAAGCCCTGGCTGGGTTGATTTAATTGGGATTGGTCCTGCCTTGGGCAGGGGGCTGGCCTTGATGGCCTTTTAAGGTCTCTTCCAGCTCTATGATTCTATGAGCCCATCATACTCCCAGTCTCTGCCCTGAGCCCCTCATGCACCTCAACCCAAACTCCTGCACCCTCACAGCTACAAGCCTGAGGCTTGCTCAGCATCCCAACCCTACACCTGAGCCCCAAATTCCTCAGCCTGGAGCCCCTTCCCTGAGCCAGCATCCCCTTCTCTACTTCCTCCTGCACCCAAATTCCCTCCCAGAGCTTGCACCTCTCACCTCTTCCCAGTGGTTTTTTTGTGAAGGTATGCCCCGTGCCTAAGGGGGCCCAGACTAGTAGATTTTGTGTTCTCCAGTCCCATGGTGGGACAGTGGCAGGCTGGAGCACCAGTGCATGCTCCCCAATGCTGGGGTGGGGGGAGCTCCAAGCTGAGGGCGCCAGAATCATGCAAGCCGAGGGCCACATCCAGCTCTCTAGTCATAGGTTCTCCCACCCTGCAGTAGACAGACACCTGTGCCGGGCGGGGGGTGAGGCAGCAGCAGGGAAAGTAGGCAGGAATGGGGGGGGGGGGGAGGCAGCAGCAGGGGAGGGCAGGCAGCACAGCAGAACTTCGAAATTCTGCTTGTCGATTAGTATAAGATAATGCAATTATTCTGACTTCGGAAACCAAAGCTACCATGGAAGAAACTCCCTTTTGCAACATTGGCCCTGATTCTGCAAGACATAAGCACATACTAACTTTATGCACTGTGAGAAGTACTTGAAGTACCCCCATTTTTGCAGAAGCAAGTTCATGGAGTATAATTGGTCAGATGGCTCTGTTTTAAAATAAATTTTCTGCTGTGTACTGTAATAATCATAGCAATCTTTCAGACTAACAGGGATGCCAAAGGAAAAATATGATCCTCCAGATCCTCGCAGAATTTACACCATCATGTCAGCAGAGGAGGTAGCCAATGGGAAGAAATCTCACTGGGCAGAATTAGAAATCTCTGGTGAGTTTTTAAATCTTGTCATGGCTAAATTGCTATTTAGGAGTATTGCTCTGATCAGTATATTAATACTGATTTGAACTCTTCTCTTATAAAAGTGCTTTGTTTCAGGGAAAGGAGAGAACCATAAGTAAGGAAAAATACCTGATTTCTAGGATCACTCAAAATACTGTTTGTTTTGAGTTTGAATAGATTTGATTAAAAACTAACATGCAAAAAGCAAGTTTGCATCTGATTTTTTTTTTCTTTCCATTTCTCCTTCCTACTAAAAACTAGTATTGGATGGTCATTTAAAACCTATTAGTGATGAAACATTACAGATAAATCTGGCTGAGTGAGTTCAGTTCTTCCTCCTGGGATATATTTCAGCACTTAGGTAGGCTAAAAAAAATCAAAATTCACCTTAATTACCAGGAGTGTGATTTCCGCACCGGATTTTTCCATGCAGCACATTAAAGTTGTACCTCTCCATTCCCTATGATTTGTGCCTCCTGTTTTAATTTAAGAATAAAAAGCTATTTGGAGACCTAATTCTTTACATTTTCTCTTTTAGGTAGAGTGCGGTGCTTAAGTATGTCACTTTGGTCACTGACTCACTTGACTGCTCTACACCTCAATGACAATAATCTTGCTCGCATTCCACCTGATATTGCCAAGCTCCATAATCTGGTTTACCTGGATCTATCATCCAACAAACTCCGAAGTTTACCAGCAGAACTAGGAAATATGGTATCTCTCAGGTGAGAAGGGTAGCCCTGCTTAACTTCCCAAGAGTCTGTCACTGATGGATATGGGAACAAGTGAACAAACTTTGTCCTTGAAATTTGTGGATAGACTTTTCTTTAAAATTCTTAGATGTATGTTAATATAGACCTGCAAGGCAAATTCGTTTTATTATTAAGGGATTCTCTTTAGCATTAAACCTCTAACTCTCTGATTATTTTATTGGGCTTTTTGAAATATCCCCACCTGGCTTTGGTCATTGTAAATATCCCCATATGGCTGTTTGATGTTTTCTGTGGGCAATTAACTAATTACATTGAGCTATTGTCCATTGCTACAAATGCTCAATGCTGGCTTTCAGCCAGCTTACAAATGAAAAACCCTTTCAAATAGCCATTGAACTCACAAGTAGCATCTCTGCTTTCAAGTAAAATGCTTACTCAATTAAAAAAAAAAAATTTTTATCCCATTCATGTGACCCTTAGAGGTCAATTCAAAAATTGTTGTAGTTTCATGCTTCCTCAACACGATACCATGTATGTGTACAGTGTTTCCTTTTTGTCCTGATGTATTAGTTTTGTCCAGTTCTTTATCTTCAAACTTAGATGTGAAAGTTTATAATCTTATTTACAGAATGTATAACAATTTAAAAACTGAAGTAGCCATCCTTCAAGAATATCACCGCATACAGTGTCATGAAAACGACCCTTTTAAAATTATGCTAATAAACTACTTTTTCATCTATTGTAGGGAATTGCTTTTAAATAACAATATGCTACGGGTTTTGCCTTATGAACTTGGACGGCTCTTCCAACTACAAACCCTAGGTTTGAAAGGTGAGTGCGCTTCTAATAATTCTCCAGATTGATATTTTTGGGCTCTGTAGTGTTCTGTGATTTTTAAAGCTCCTTTTCAAAGCAAGCCATAGTGTATGCTGCATTTGCTCAAGATACCTTGTTTCCTCCACTCCTAGAATATTATTACAATAATATTGCATTTTTATTTTACGAAAATTGTGCTCCTGAACATGTTCCGCTAGAAAAATATTGTAGGTTCTCCATATGAAAATAGCTCTTCAGTCTTAATATGTAGGTATACTTCATTATATGGGAGGTTGAGATGGCAAGAAAGAAACTTTAGAAGGATTATCAATGTCTTCAGAAGGAGAGAGTAGGATGAAATTTCAGGGTAGCAGAGGTTTTTTAAAGGAGCAAAAGATGGCTGACTAATTTTTAAGTAAAATCAATATATTTCACTGAAAAAGAGTATTACATTAGGGTTTATATTTTGAGATGAATTGCCTTTAAGGAATAAACTTCCAAAAATTTGCAGAATTTGGCAGAATGTCCTGCAGATTTCTGGTAACCCTATTCAGAACTTTTTTTGGTGGTTTTTGTATGTGAGGTGTGTGTGTGGTTTTTGTTTTTTGTTTTTTTTTCTTTTAACTTGGTTTAAAACTTGGTCTATGTCCATAGTTTGTCATCTGGAACATTAAGCAATATACCCTTAGCCATATTTGAGATGAACAAAGATGAATTAGGACAGTAGCTAAAGACTGATTGAAAGTTGGAACTCTGTAAGTAAAATTCTCTACACCGGGCAGAAGACAATTCTCTGGATTTGAGAGAAAATCTGTTTTGACCTTCAGTTTGGCATAACTGTTAAACTGTGCATGTGCTCTGTGCAAAATTTCAGAATCCTCAAGTTGGGGTGCTTTTGGTAAAAGATGCGTTCTGCATGCATGCACAGTGCATCATGAGGTTGTCTCTCCTGAAATCCCTCTATTTTACCCAGAAATTGTTGAAAAGTATCATTGCTGGCTGTTCTGTTAAAGTTTAAGTTATCCAAGCTTTTGGGCTTTGTATTATGGAATGCATGCAGCCTGGAAAAGTTGGGGATGGTATCAACCATTTGCCTCAGTGAGACTAAACACTTGCCCCAGAGCAGTGCCACACACCTATGCATGTTTTCACAGTGCCATTTCAGAGCATAAGAGTCCTAGTGGCCCTGCATATCTTTCTACAAGAAGCTTATCAGTGGCCTTGAATTGTCCATTTTATCCTTCCTCCACTACTTAAAACATTGTTTATTTTTTTAATGCGGTACTTAAGTGCATAATTTCCAAATATAAAAACAAATGTGTTTAGTGAGATTGGAACAAAAAATTACTTGGGTAAGTTGAAATGATATGAAAATGTACTATCATCTGTTTCCCAGGCCATCCATTGTTATGATATTCTGGAATTAGATAAATTGGAAATGGAAAAGACCAAATGGATCATCTTGTCTGTCTCCTCCTGGGCGTGCTATTCTCTTTCAGGAAAGTCAAGTTTCAATGCACATTTTGATTCAGGGAGCTCATTATTGCATTTTTGTTCTGAATCTTTCAGGCAATCCTTTATCACAGGATATTCTCAGCCTGTACCAGGACCCAGATGGAACACGAAAGCTACTGAACTACATGCTTGACAATCTAGCAGGTAACACAACCAGAAGTTTTGTTTGATATACATAACTAACTGCCAAACACTGTCACGCATATTGGATAACATTCAATTGAGGGTCTGAGTTTCTGAATCACTTCCAACTGCTTTTATGATCCTATCAAGTCCTGGGATTCCCACACAAAAATAACAAAATCAATGAAGTAGTATTGTAACAGATATGACTTGTGGTAGGGCATGAAGAAATCTAGCTTCCTAAGTTAATGGCTTAGATTTAATATATGGAATATGGCATCCTTCACCACTAGATCACTGCTTTGAGCCCAGAATAGCGATGTAAAAATTAAAAAAACAAGAAACCTACTAAATGTCTGATTTGAAATTCAGTCTGTTGCATGGTTCAATGCTCCCTGCGGCTGCTGGCTTCATGGGCCCCCAGCATTGGCTGAGAGATTAACCGGCAAGGTAACCTATAAGCAGATGCTTATTAATTAACTGGTTAAACTCTTGCATCCCTAGTCCAGAACTGATAAGTAGTGACAAAAGGTTTCTGTTTAAGGGAGCATGTGCATCTAGGAGAAGTGGTTGGGTAGGATCAGTGTCTTTTTTTAAATCAGTTAAAAATTGGCATCATGATTGGCAATCTCATTAGGATTAATTTGACAGGGAACCAAACTATCCTTTCATCAGCAGAGGCTGAGATACATTGGCTGGGTGACATGGGAGAGCTTGTACGGCCCCTCTCCTCATTTTATATCTTATTAGAAACTGAAGCCCTCCGTTTGTTATTGCTCCTAGTTTGGTACTTTTCACTTGTATTAATTCCAAATTGCAAGCAGAATGATTTCAACTGTTCCTAAAACTTCAGTCCAGAAATAGATCTCTCTCACTATTTTAAAATCCTGCCCATATGCATTTATAATTTAACCACTCCTGTTTCCCCTTCGTCCCTCCTTCAAATGTTTTGATACAAACTGAAATTGAGTTTGGTTGTAGGGTATTTATTTGGGGTGGGGTTCTTTTTTAAAGCATTTGAGAGATTTACTTTGCAATCCTGTCTACAAAATACTATCTTTTTGGGGGGGAAAATTAAATAAAAACCTTTAGTAAGATTTATGGGGTACTTTTGGTAGGGCACTCTTAAACATTAATGATTTCCCATAACTTTTATTTCATGCAGTTTGGCTTCATTTACACTGCAGCACTATTTTGGGATACTGCTATTCCGTGTCTTTTGAGCGTGCCCATTATTCCAAAATATAACTGGCTCGCTATTCTGACGTCCCTGTAAACCTCATTTCTCGAAGTAAGGGACGTTTCAGAATAGCGATTCATTTTGAAATAAGAGCAGTGTATACATCGCCAAATTTCAAAATAAGCTATTTCGAAATTAACTAATTTGCATAGCTCCAATTGAATGCACTCTTTGTTAGAAATTAGGGATGTGGAATGGTTAATCGGTAAGCATTACCTGGTTAACCTGCAGGCCATACCATGGGTGAGGGGCTGTTCTGGCCAGCCTGACACTCATTTAAGCGGTTAACTGGTTAAACCAGTTAACTGATTAAACAGGATTTTACATCCCTATTAGAAATTAGCTTATATGCAAATTTAATGAGAAGTCTTTCCATCACACCTGGACTTGACTACTATGTTGTAAAATTACTGCACATAATTTCCTCAACATCATTTTTAAAAAGGACTTTTTTCCTTGGACAGAGTCCTTTGGAGTTTTATTGCCACCCAGGCAGTACGAGGTCCCGGGGAGAGGGATTTCACTAACAATACTAGATAAGAAAATTGGGTCAAATGGCAACGTTGCAATGGTGCAGAAGTGTTTCAGGGAATGTCTTATGATGTATGGAGAGCAAGAGAGGATTCCCATGTGCTGAAAATCACAGAGAAGCTAGATTGCTGAATTTGCTATTTTATTACATTTACAATTTTTAGGCCTTGGTATGATGATTCAGAATCCTCTTTCTTCCCTTGAGCATAAAAGGCTTTGGAATTTCGTATCTCCCCTCTGGGTTTTTAAAGCATAGTATTGGGCAATGCTGCTGAGCTCTCAACTTGATTAAGTTAAGATAGTGACTTACATTAATATTTATAAACCCTAAATTAAATTAGTCACTCTCTTTTGTAATTTCAGTTCATCCAGAGCAGCTGCCTCCAAGGCCGTGGATTACTTTAAAAGAACGAGACCAAATTCTGCCCTCAGGTAATTTTGTGGCCTTTCTCCTTTCTTTCCATCAATGCTTCAAATATTTATAGCAAACAGAAAGTAGTAAGCATAAGTCTTATGCCTTTAAAATATGTGTCAGTCTAAAAATAACAGGATATTTTTAACTTTCTACAATTCATTCTCTTGCAAAGTTTTATTTAGATTATTGCTACCGGACTGCAACAATCTCAAAATCATACAGAGAATTTAAGTTTTAAAAAATAGCCCTTAACATATATATTGCTGTTTTGGGGTTCTTTCCTGTGCCCATAATGATTCCTTCTATTTTGTGACACTGCTTCAGAAAAATACCACCATTTAGCCTGTTCCTTTTGATTTGATGCAAAAGCAGTTACCTTCGTAAGGTTCGAGTTCAGTGTCTTCTAAGTGTGCCAGCCAGTGATGGCCCTGAGAAAGCAGATACCCAGTTCATTTGGATTTAAATTTAAACCATATGAATGTTTGACTGTTTCACAGAAATAGTGTAAATCATAAAATAACTGCACACAAATACCACAGGCAGCGCCTCTCTAGATTGCTCCTCAGTGTAGTTCCAGAAGCCCCTGAACAATGTTCTCTTCAATCTTTTCTCTCCATGTGCAGAACCAATTTTTTTTGTGTGCAGACTGAGGCATTTGTGAAACACAGAACCTAGCTGTGGGCACTCTGCTAATCAACTGGATGGCATTTGAATTTCTCCTGGGCACTGCCCTTGAATCTGTATTTATTTTCCTTTTCTTCTCTCTGCTCTTTTGGTTTCTTCAACTGCAGTAGGAGAAGCACAGGAATGCCTGGTACTGAAGATAGTTTGGTGCCCTCTACTGCTACTTGTACTGAACAGCAAATATCTATTTTTAAGATTTTTTTTTTTTAATTGAACCGCTTTCCTTGGTCCAGTACAAGTTCTTCTCTTTCCTTTTTTTATTAATAAAATTGCTGGGTTTAGAACAAGAATTGTTTACAAATGGAGCCACTTCTGGATTTTTATTCATTCTTATTAACTTATGAAACTTTCATAAATTTGCCCTTGAAGTTTCAGGCTCCTCATTCTGATTGCAGAAAATCCCCTTTTATTAAATCAAGCATAAGAAAAGAATCCTTCAGAACAAATTTTCAGCCTTCCTTTTATTTTTCCTTTTGCTTGTCATTTTAATTTATGCTTTCAATGCGTTACCAGCTTTCATGAGAAAAATCATCTTTAGGTAAATTTTGACCACATTAACAATAGTTAATTTTTGAAGCTTGAAATGATACCTTCCTGGAGCTCTGTGTTCAAAGTAATCGGAAGTTGGGATAATCTCATATCCACAAAAATTTCCCTTGCAAATCTGACCACCGCTTTCTTCAAAAGAGACTCTTCTTATTGCCTAGTAGTGGGAAGCTGGCTTTGGGCAGCTTTTTAATCATTGTAAATTCTAAAGTGAAACAGTCAAACCTTCTGATTTGCTGTTGAGCGAGAAAGATGGGTGATTCAGGTTGGATGAGCTAATAGGAAGCATGACATTCATTTTCTCTACTGTATTAAAACGTCAATGTTCATTAATTACCAAACTTTTCTCTTTAAATCTATACCTCCTGATTTTACTTTAATGTTTTTCTTTGGCCAAAGTGTGGTCTTCCACCACAGGAAAAAGAGAAAGTAAATTCTCTAATGATCTATGAAGGAACATATAGATCCAAGCACAAGGGTTTATTACGCACAGTTCTGGCGGAATGTCACTTCGCTGTTAGGCTCAGTAAGATACTGCTAAACAATGGATTACTATAGATTATATAGGGTGCCAATGGACGTAGAGAAGAGACGGGGTGGGAGTTCCCAAGCCCCTGGATAGGTTCTAGCAGCAAGACAAAATAGCACAATAAGCCAATAGTCTAAAAGATTACATAATTGTTCCACCCATAGCTCAGGTTAATATGTTTGCTAATGCACAGGTGATATCTCTCAAAATTCTCCTCTTGCAAGGTGTAAGTTAAATCCTGATTTCAGGTCCATAGAAATGATGGTGGCACTTCCCAGACAGGATGGCCCACAGGTCCATTTCTAAAAGGTCTTAAAGCAAAAAGAACAGTAAATAGGACACAGCGAGCAATGACAATTGTGTATAGTTTATCAATGCGTCCTCTTGAGCTCGGGTTGGCATCTGTGAGGGACGGATGCTATAACTTATGCTGTCATGCTGGCCCTTTCCCTGAACTCTGGTTGGCATTCAGGGAGTATGTACTTGTCCTGAACCACGGAGTAGACTCTGAGGCCCCCCCTATTTGAGCTATGTGCCCATAACTCATAAGTCCTCAATTACTGCTCCCCACCTGGAGTTGGGCTGTCCTAGCTTGTTTATGGCTGGTTAAACAAACATGTCTGTTTCTTACTTATCTCCACCTTTCTTTAGCCAAAACAAAAAACAGGACTATGTAGCACTTTAAAGACTCTCAAGATGGTTTATTAGGTGATGAGCTTTCGTGGACCAGACCCACTTCCTTAGATCAAATAGTGGAAGAAAATTGTCACAAGCATATATATACACCAAAGGATACAATTGAAAAAAATTGAACATGTATGAAAAGGACAAATCAAATTTCAGAACAGAACGGGGATGGGGGGGAGGTAAATGTCTGTGAGCTAATGATATTAGAGGTGATAATTGGGGAAGCTATCTTTGTAATGGGTAAGGTAGTTAGAGTCTTTATTCAGACCTAAGTGTAAAGTGTCGAATTTGAGCATGAATGACAGTTCAGAGGATTCTCTTTCAAGTGTATTCTTAAAAGGCCTTTGAAGCATGTATTGTCCATTGTTAACTAGGCCTCATGCCTCAGACCAGGCCCGTAGAGTTTGGACACATGTGAAAGATTCTTAACAGAGATCGTGGTCAAGATCTTAAATACATAATATTGGGATTTTGGCCCTTCAGTCTATTAGATAAAAGAATGGTCTTTGTATGTATTTCATGGCTATCATGCTTGTCATGGCAGCATACCAATATGATGCAGAAAAGTACTCTTTTAGAAAGTTTAAATATCTTTTTACAGCATACCATGGAAAACTAGCAAAATGTTACAGAAGTAGCACGTCCTTCAGCAATTTGCTGTATAAACATGCTGTTTAATTCTGTTTAATTATATAAGCTATTAGAAGACCTGCCCGGTGTTGTTCAGGTCCTTAACTCAAATAAGTTTTGTTTTTCTTCATTTAAATCATTGTTCTCGGATGGGGATGAGGGTAGGGATGTAATAGGATAGTTGATTAACTGATTAGAAAAAGCTTATAGGTTAATGCTATAGATACACGCATTTCTCCCCCTTCCCCCCCCAGTAAATTTTTTAGCAGGCTGCCAGTAGCCCAGCTCAGTCCTGGTTTGCGATGGGTCCGGGACCCATACTTGCTGCACCTCTGCATTTAAAATGTATTAGGAGCCAGGTGGACAAACAGCCAGGCTTAGTTCCGACTCACACCGGGTCTGGGACCTACCCCCACTGTAGCTCTGCATTTAAAGAGCATTAGGAGCTAGGTGGGCAGGCAGCACAGCTCAGCTCAGCTCTGGCTTGCGCTGGGTCTGGGTGTGCAAAACAGGCTGCTGCCACCCCGCGCTGCTGCCTCTGTATCAGAGGCAGCAGCAGCACGGGGCAACAGTAAGCTGGTCCACAAGGGGAGCTGGTTTTTAAACTGGTTCCCCTCGCAGACCAGCTCCTGCCTGACATCCTGCGCTGCTGCCTCTGATACAGAGGCAGCAGCACGGAGTGGCCGGGGGCTCCTTGGGACCATGGCCGGGAGCGCACTGGCTACTGGCTCTGCCCCCGCGTACTGTAGAATAGTCGACTAACAGTTAAGAATTCATGAGGTTACTCAACTATTCAATTAAATGTTATTTGACATCCCTGGATGAGGGGTTCAGTATACATTCTGCCCCGTGAAGCGAGGACAGTTTCCTCCCTCTTACTGTAGCTGCTCTCTCACCTGTCCATGGCTGCTGCAGCTCCATTGAGCACATCCAGGGGAGGCGTGCATGATTTCCAGTGGGAGGACAGATAGACTCTGAAGTATAGAGTAGATAACTGTCCCTTTCTTCACTCCTGCCGGCCCAATGCGATTATAGTTGTCCTGGTCTCCATTTCTGAACACCCCGCCCCCGGTCATTCTTCAGTATAATTGTCCCTTTTACCAGGCTCCTCCCTTTACATTTTATGGGAAACAATTGAATTCCAGGCACATCCCATTACCTTGGCACAACCAAACCCTAACCTTGCTTTAAGCAAGGATTCTTTTAAGAGGAAGCTGCATACCAAATTTGGTGGTCCTAGTTCTTACCATTTAAAAGAAGTTCTTGAATGGATTCCCTGACTGACACACACAGATGTACGTTTCTGAAATCTATAGTAAGGAGATTTAAGCTTGAAGCTGCTATTTCAAGGTAGCTGAGACAGTAGATGTTAGCTCATGGCTCAGTTAGCAATAATTTCAGCTGTACTCCTGGCTTTTCCTATATAAAAATCCTGTAGAGGCCCATTGGCTTCTCTGGATTCTTGATGGGTCACAGAAGTGCAAAGCAAACTGTTAAATGGGGACCTAATTGAGATATCAGTAGCACTTGCAGCTCCCATTGATGTAAGTAGGAGATGCATGTATGTACCAATTATTGTGCTTCATTTAGCGATAGTTGTTCCCAGACTTCAGTATGCTAAAATAAGTGATAATGCAAACTTAGGCCAAGCAACTGAGAACTCTGTCAACAATTACCTTTTGCATAAAGAGATGCGTATTTTGCACATGCAAGCAAGTGGTGTGTTTTCCCCAGAGTTTACCCTTGTTATGTCAGTTGCTACATCAAAGGATTTTATGACTCTCCTCCCCCTGTTAATGAAATGTATGTGTGTTGGGGGGGAACTTAGTGCACTTACTGAGATACTGAGTTATCCTTCAGCGTAGGGGAAGTAACATACCATAATAGGCATCTTTTATGGAAAAAATGCTGTTTTATCTATGTTCATCAATAATCCCCTCTGTTTCCTCCTAGCTTCATTCACAGTTATGTGTTACAATGTGTTATGTGATAAATATGCCACCCGGCAGCTATATGGCTACTGTCCGTCCTGGGCATTAAATTGGGAGTATAGAAAAAAGGGAATCATGGAAGAAATCGTGAACTGGGATGCAGATATCATTAGTCTTCAGGTAACAGTAAAAAAACCAACACTTTTTTTGTTTTGTTTTGGCTTTCATCTGGAAAAAGAATACCTAATGCCTTTTTGGGCCAGTATTCTATTCAAAGTATTTTATCTTAATGGTGAACCTCAAAGTGTTCATTCCAGTATGTGTGCACAGATTCTAGTTAAATATTGTAATTTTAGAATGATAGTTTAGCTTCTCATGTTTTCTAATACATAATTGGTATTAGAATTTCTGCCTCTCTACAAGCATTCTAAATATTTTGCTTAGTTTGTAATAAATCAACAGGCTTTAATGAGAAAAGGAAGACATTGCATTTTAACCTAAAAGCCATTTCTTCTAATCCCCTGCTATGACTCCTATCCAACATAGCACTTGTGCTTATGCTTAATTTCAGCCATGTGAGCAGTCCACTTAGAATCAAAGGAATAGTACTCATATCTTTAAAAGTTAAGCAGTGATTTGCTGATTTGGCACATACATTGCTTACCAACATACATGTTGGTAAGAATTTATCTTAAGCGTCAAGTACAGTTGAGTGGTGTTGGCTTTAAAGATTATCTAATTTTGGTTTTTAAACAAGTTCTAGTGTATTACAAGAATAAAATCCATCCATCTCACATTAAGAAAAAAAACAGCCAACTTGAATGAAAAAGTTTGCACTAATTGCTTTTTGTCTCTAAATAAAACTTTTTAAACTAGGAGAGTATCCACTTTTTAGATATCAAAATGAATGGTGGGCTTCCTGTTGATGTTCAGGACAACTTCTCAAAATACATCTGCCACGTTTCCTTTTTGAAACTTCCTTTGACTTCCCGGACTCCCAATATCTTTATCATATATCAGACAACTAATCTAAAGTATAACGTAAGGTTCCATGTAAGCAGCATAAATCTGTGGGTTTGGCAATAAGTTATTTGGTAACAGACGCTCGCTTTGGTTTGTATTCATACAGGGGAAGGAGCATTTACTTGTCACTAATTTTCTTCATTGTAACATTAGCTGTATTCTATTCCAGGAAGTGGAAACAGAGCAATACTTCACCCTCTTTCTGCTGGCATTAAAAGAACGTGGGTATGATGGATTTTTTTCTCCAAAGTCACGTGCCAAAATCATGTCTGAGCAGGAGAGAAAGCATGTGGACGGCTGTGCAATATTCTTCAAAACAGAAAAGTAAGGGTCAAGTTCATAGATTTATATCTTGTTTAAAAAAAATAAAATAAACAGTAGCACTGGAAATATTTGTCCTTCAGGTCTGAAAAAATTAATGAAATTGTTTGCTGCAATGAGGCAAGCCAATTAGTATGTAGTACAACTAAAATTGAAAGTGTGTGAAGTACTTTTCTTTCATTTTCAAACAATGAAGTTGTGCTTGTATTGTGTACTTAGAGTGGTACCTTTCCATTCACTTTGCAGGTTGTACACAAAATATTCCCCTCAAGATATGAACTGAATTAATGGAATAGCTTAACTGCACCAAGTTCCTAAAGTCTATATAATCTCTGCCTTTGCTACTATAGTTTTAGATCTACAAGTTGGACCTCTCTGGTCCAGCACCTTCAGGATCTGATCCATCCTGGATAAGGGAATTTGCTGAATGATGAGAGGTCCCCTGACACTTACCCCTCCCCACTACCAGCACCTTTGGCCCAGCCTCCACTGCTGGCTGGGCAACATACTGCCCGATCAGGCTGCTGCAGTCCAGCCCCTCTGTTGGGTGGTACGCAGCTCCCCCCCGTGCTGCTTCTGTTGGGGTGCTGCAGCCCTTGCCCAGATTCTCATTCGGGGTTGCTCCAGCCCCGGCCCCACTGTTGGGATCTAGGCAGTCCCAGTCACACTGCTGCTGCTGCCGCCATCGCTCAAGCTACTGTTGGGATGTAGGCAGCACCAGGGCTGACACATCCCTGACCTGGCTTCCCCTCCAGGGCTGCCATAGTTGTTGCCCTGCTGTCGGACAGCAGGCGGCAGCCCCTGCTGCTGCAGCTTGGCTGCTACCAGACTCGCTGGGCTGTGCTGCACTCCTAGCTGCTGACCCTCCTGCTCTAGGACTCTCTTATCCAGGAACATCCGTGGTCATAAAGGGTAGGTCAGGTGAGGAAAGCAGCACTGCACGCAATTATTGTCCTTTTGCAAATGATTCAGGAAATTTTGTACCTCTTGCATCAATGAGTCTTAATTCTCTCTAATGGTGTGCTGGTGGTTATAACCTGCTATAATTCAGGTTATGCCATGCTTCCATTGTAACAGCAGTTCATACCTTTTTTAAAAAAGTAGTTTGCCTTTTTGGGTTGAAAATGTCCATGTTGGGAATGGTTCAGGTCCTTTTGGATAAGGGTTGTCTGTGAGGGATGCACAAAGATGACAGGCAAACCTCAACACTTATCTCAACTGTGACACCTATAAGAAATCAGAGCTTAAAAAAGAAAAAGTCTATCTGGCCCTAGAGGTAGTCAGCTTACCTAGCTATAGTTTAAACAAAACAAACCTGAAAATAAATTGCATATATTTTACCTCGCCCATCCTACATTTTTCCCTGGCCTTTTTTAGGTTGGCTACTTTTGGGGGCAAAGACAGCCTCTTAGTGTCTGAGCATGAGTAAGACAATAGGCCCCAATCTTATTTGGCACATCTGGTAACTTTACAGAGAATAATAAATTGGAAGTTAATGGTAAACTTAAAAAATGTGCAGAAGCTTCAGTGGGTAGTCGAGTTAGTATGTTACAGAAAAAAACAACAAATGGTCTGGTAGCACTTTATAGATTAACAAAACATGTAGATGGTATCGTGACCTTTTGTGGGCATAGCCCACTTCTTCAGATGACCAGAGTTATGAGTTTAGGATGGATACTATCTATTGACTTTGATTCTTATCTGCTTTGTTTTAACTACACAATCTTCAGATACTTACTGATTCCCTCTAGCTCTCTCTCTCCCACCCCCATCTTCTCTTTTCCCTTCTCCCTCTCCTTCCCCCTCTTATTTATTTTGGGTGTGCACATCCTAAACTCATAACTCCAGTCATCTGAAGAAGTGGGCTGTGCCCACAAAAGGTCATGATACCATCTACATGTTTTGTTAGTCTATAAAGTGCTACCAGACCATTTATTGCTTTTAAAAAATGTGTTTAGTGCAACTGCCTATTTATGGCTAATGCTGTACATATTAGGGATGTTAAATATCGATTAATTGAATAGTCAAGTAAACTCATGAACTCTTATCAGTTAGTCGACTATTCTATAGTCCCTGGGGGTGGGGCCGGCAGCAGCGCAGGGTGCCAGGCGGGAACTATTCTGCAAGGGGAGCCAGTTAAGAAACCAACTTCCCTTGCGAACCAGCTGCTTGTTACCCTATGCTGCTGCCTCTGATAAAGAGGCAACAGTACAGGGTGGCAGCAGCCCTTGTCTGGGCGGACAGTCTGAGCTCCCAGATCCAGGGCGAACCAGAACTGAGACAGGCTGCCTGCTGGCTTCTAATACATTTTAAATGCAGAGCCACAGTGGGGGTAAGTCCCTGACAGGCGTGAGCCAGAACTGAGCCGGGCTGCTGGCCAGCCTGCTAAAAAATGTACTGGTTGGGGAGGAGGGAAATGTGTGGAGTCCACAGCATTAACCTATAATCTTTTGCTTAGCGGTTAATCTACTGCACTATTACATCCCTAGTTCATATGTGCGGTGTGTTTTGTCTTCGCTCAGATTTACATTGGTGCAGAAGCACACTGTGGAGTTTAACCAGGTGGCAATGGCTAACTCGGAAGGGTCAGAAGCTATGTTAAACAGAGTGATGACAAAAGACAACATTGGAGTTGCTGTGGTATTAGAAGTGCACAAAGAATTATTTGGAGCAGGTCAGTGTAACCGTCACTGTTGTAGTATGTATGGATTTGCTCAGATGTACTTACAAGTAAATTGCTCCTTTATAGTGGTTGTGTAATATATTATTGAATGTAAAACTTTTAACCAAACATTTGCAATGCAGCACCATTTGGTACATTACCTGGATGAGAGCTCTTTCATAAAACAGGAATTTTCTTGGTCAGTCTGAGATTAGATACAAGTTGTTGTGAAACAGCCATAATGTATTTTTTAAATCAAGATGTTTGAACAGGTGCATCAGGCTCTTGGTATTAAGTTTTCAAGACTCATTCTTTCCTGCTTTGATTTCACTTGCTGAATTATGTGCTTCTGCCAGGCAGAAGTACAGACCTCTCTCCCAATAATTGTTAGTGCTGTTCAACTTCTTATCCTGATGTCGCTCTTTCCTCTTCATTTAATTCTTTACAGTGTCCCTGCGGCAGTGTGGAACTGGCTACCAAACAGGTTTTTAATGAAGCATGGTTAATTAGTGATGTGTCTCAAATGTCATTCAAAGAGTCACATAAGTCTTTTGTCACCTTCCAGTTTGATGGCCTTTTTATGTAGCCCTGAAGTTAATAGGCAGTCTCTAATTGCAGCACAGGAAGAGTCTTTCTGTAACTTCATCTCCTATCTAGTCTACAGTCTCTGTTCTTAGTGCAATAAAAGCACTAGCTGTACTTTTTTCAGCAATAGCAGTCTTATTCCAGGACTCTAACCAGGAGCTGGGCCTTTTCCTAGCAAACAAATTGCTATACCAATAGGTAAGAAAAAGTCTGAAAAAATTCTCCATTCCTATGTTGAAAAACTGAATGGTAAGGAATCGTCTGAATTATAGGTGATTTTCTCTTTTCAGTTTCATTCTATTAAGAAAACCCAAAATTCAGCTGTTTCTCCTCTAGTAGTTGGGGTCAGATCTATACTACCCTGAAAAATTATCCCTCTTGATGGAGGGAGGGGAAGAGAGTATGGATTAAAATGCTCAAGTAGACAGTGAGTTGCCAAGGATGCACAACTTTCCCATGGCATATTTCGAAGACAGTCCAAACTAAGGGTGTTAAGGACTAGTCGACTATCCACTAAACAAAGGCTTATTGGATAGTCCAGTTGACTAGTCGATTCCTTTCCTCCCACCCCTCATCTCCCCTCCCCCACCCCGCCGCTGCCTCTGTTAGAGGCAGCAAAGGGGAGAAGAGGGGGTACTTCAAAGTGGCAGTATCTTTCCTGGGCTCCATGCAGCACTGCCGATGTAAAACACCACGGCAGTGTTTCTAAGGGGCAGCACCACACAGAGCCCGGGATCAGCTGGGGACTCCCTAGCTGATTCCGGGCTGCTGGAGACTCCCCAGCTGACCCTGGGCTCTGTGCACTTTGAAATGCCGCGCTCGGCATTTCAAAGCGGCAGCACTGCACAGAGGCTCTTGTGCATTTCAAAGCATAAGCGCCCTCTTTGAGCCCTGAGTCAGCCGGGAGTTCCACATTCCTCAACGGGGGTTCTTGTACATTTCAAAGGAGGACTGCGGAAATGCCTATCAACTAGTTGAGTAGTCAGTTAATTAACATCCTTAGTCTACACTCTCATAGAAATGGTGCTATATAACACAGCATATTTATTGCATTGGTGAATGGGTAAGTAATTTTGTCACAACTGTTTGAGCTTTTATTTTGTGAGTAGTTCACATAATTGTACTAGTGCTTGGAGAACATGGCATGGATTATAGTTGACACTTAATCGCCTCCTCTTAGAAGGAGATGTAATTCTCTCAGATTAGACAGTTAACAGTCTTGTCCATCACCACTTGCCTTATATATTCAAAAGTTTGTGTTATGAGACCTGTAACCAAATAAAGTTCTGAAACAAAGCATATTGTTACTGTGAAATAGATCTTTATTTAATTTGTTATTAGACTTTGGAAAAAACCTGTTATGAAAATAAGGCCACATCTTCACTTCCTGGATGATCAATGGGTGGTTGATCTTTCAGAGTTCAATTTAGCGGGTCTAGTGAAGACCTGCTTAATTGAACACTGAGGGTACCCCTGTTGATGCTGGTACTTCTCAAATTACGAGGAGTAAAGGAAGTTGATTGGGGCATTTGTTTCTGTCAACCTCTTGTGGAGACAATTCAAATTAAGGTATGTGGACTCCAGTTATGCAATTAGCTAACCTAGAGTTGCATATCTTAATTCAGATTTATTTGTAACTATAGACATGGCCTCAGAATATTTATTTTTAATTCATCTAATTTTCTAGTTGAAACAAGTGACAGTAATTTTGCATTATCTATAACGAGATGAATTTAATAATTCACCGAATTGACTTTTTAATAAAACTTCGTTTAATCCAGGTTTGAAGTCGCTTCATGCTGTGGACAAACAGCTGCTTATTGTGGCAAATGCCCATATGCATTGGGACCCTGAATACTCAGATGTGAAACTCATTCAGACTATGATGTTTGTCTCAGAACTGAAAAATATCCTTGAGAAAGCCTCCATCAGGCCTGGCAGCCCAACAGCAGATCCTAATTCTATCCCTCTGGTGCTGTGCGCAGATCTTAACTCGCTGCCCGATTCAGGTATTTACAAATGGCTCATCACTTTAATGAGTCTCTCTTTTTTTTTTTTTTTTTTTTTTTTTTTTTAAACTTGGATTTTTATTAGAGTATTTGAGTCAGCTTTCCACCCACCATTTGTATGGTTATTAACTGCATAACTGTTGCTTTTGTTGTGTGAAAGCTTTCTTACTCAAATCTGTTTGTGGTTCAAAATTCCCAAACCAGATATCTAACTCCCCTATTGGAGTGCATATCAAATACCTTTCAGTGTATTAGCACTTTAATTATTGGTCGTGTGCAAGATTTAGTAAATATTGAATATAATAAAAAAGCTTAAGATGTGGGGGCGGCGAGGAAGTGTGGCAGGCGACCTTCCCTGATCTGGCAAATTCCTTCATTCGGGTCCACCCAGGTCCCGAGGCTGCCAGACCAGGGAGGTCCAGCCTGTAGTAATAATGATGTATCAAAAGTGTGGTATGCCTGTTTTGGACTAAGAGCCCGAGGAGTAGTGATATTGAGGAATTCAGAGTTCAGGGTTTATTGCATTCTGGGTGAAAAGCTGACAAAATAAGGTGAGTGCAGAGAAATGAGATGGATGTGCTGTTGTACGTCTGATCTTTAACTCTGTAATCAAATAGAAATATGGGAGTTAACTTACTGTTAGTGCTAGCTGCCACAGTATGGTTAGCATTTTTACTGTGTAAGGGTTTTGAAATGCTTTGCTGTCAAAGGTGGTGGCAGTGAACCCCTTTATTACACAGATACACTCAGGAAATAATACCCCATCAAAGGAGATTAAAAAATATGGTCTGTATGTATATAGGTGTGTTCTCCCTCTCTTGTTTTGAGGCCATTATCTTTCAATGTGGTTATTAACCAATGTGGTTATTTAAATACCATGCCCATTGTATTTCAGTAATTAATTAAAACAGGACATTGCATCTGTGTTTTGCAAACAGGTGTTGTGGAGTACTTGAGTAATGGCATAGTAGCTGACAACCACAAGGACTTCAAAGAGTTGCGTTACAATGAGTGTCTCATGAACTTCAGCGGCAGTGGAAAAAATGGAGCTCCTGAAGGAAGAATCACGCATGGCTTCCAGCTGAAGAGCGCCTATGAAAACAACGTGATGCCTTACACCAATTACACTTTTGATTTCAAAGTAAGGGCTCATGTACTGACGTTAATTACTCTTGGACCGAAATTTAGCAGGGGCATTGCTTTGTTGGCTCAAACCCCAGGTCCATCTAACTCTCAGCCCTATTTGACGATGGCTGGTACCAACAGCTTCAGAAGAAGGTGTAAGAATCTTGTAGTAGGCAGATGTGGGATAATTGCCCCTCTAACATTAGGTCTCATCCTAATATCAAATACTTACAGGTGGTCTTAACCCCTGAAGCATTAATTTTGATAAGAGTTCACCGTTATCATAGAATGCTAGAACTGAAAGGGGCCTCAAAAGGTCATCAAGTCCAGTTCCCTGCACTCACAGCAGGACCAAGCACCATCTAGGTCATCCCTGAAAAATGTTTGTCTAACCTGCTCTTAAATGGCTCCAGAGTTGGAGATTCCACAACCTCCTTAGGCAGTTGGTTCCAGTGTTTACCCATCCTGTTAGGAACTTTTTCCTAATGTCCAACCTAAACCTCCCTTGCTGCAATTTAAGCCCATTGCTTCTTTATCCTATCATCAGAGGTCAAGGAGAATAATTTTTCTCCCTCCTTGTAACACCCTTTTATGTACTTGAAAGCTGCTATCATGTCTTCTCTCAGTCTTTTCTTTTTCAAACTAAATAACCCAATTCTTTCAGACTTCCCTCAAAGATCATATTTTCTAGACCTTTAATCATTTTTGTTGCTCTTCTTGGGACTTTCTCCATATCCTTCCCACCTTGGAATCATCTGCGAACTTTATAAGCATGCTCTCTATGCCAGTATCTAAATCGTTGTTGAAGATACTGAACATAACCAGTCCCAAGACTGACCCCTGTGGAACCTCACTTGTTATGCTCTTCCAGCATGATTGTGAACTGTTAATAACTACTCTTTGAGAACGGTTGTCCAACCAGTTATGCACCCACCTTATAGCAACCCCATCTACATTGCATTTCTCTAGTTTATTAATAAGGTCATGCGAGACTGTATCAAATGCTGTATCAATGTGTGTGTTCTTGTTATCCATATAAATGTCCAATCACTTCCTGAATCAAACCAAGTTATTGTCCTCAATGATATCCTGTGGGTAGTTACTTTTTCATACAATATATAATTAGACTGTGAAACTATTTTGTGTTATGGGCTTTCAATTAAATTAAATTAAATAGGTGGCAAATTCAAAGTTTGCTTATACATGTGCTATGAAACAAAGTTTGCTCCAACAGGTCTTATTTTGATAGTTCAGTCTCTGCTGACAGTTCACTTTTATGATCAGCAATGAGAGGATTTGGAACCAGTATCTAGTCAATATCTTCTGTGGCAAACACTGGTGCAAATAAATCATTTTAGCTTCTTTCTGAGTTCCTAATCTTCCTTCATTGCACACACTCATTGTGGGGAGCAAGCAAACTTCAGATTTTTGTTTGTTTCACAGGCTTCCTGCTTCTGATATTCGTACAGAATTTCTTGTTGTTATACCTTTTACCTATTTGCATTTTGAATTCCATCATATCCTTCTGAATTTCCTTCTTGCCTGTTGCCTACTGTAGTTATGCTCTTTTTAATTCTTTGCTTGGTGTAGGTTTTAAAATTTTGAAAGGCATCTACTTGTCTTCTGGTTTACAACTTCTTTCTGCTTTTCTTCTTCAGACATTAAACATAAACATTGATCTGCTATGAAGAGCATATGCACATATAACATTGCTTGGCACCGTTATTGCTTCAGTTTTAGACATTTAGCCACAGAATAAGCAATGATGGCCCTAGGTCTGGCATTTCCTTGTAGTTAGTGACCAGTTGGGAAAAGACTATGGAGAGGTGTAACTAGTGGTGTTCCCCAAGGGTCAGTCCTAGGACCAATCCTATTCAGCTTATTCATAAACGACCTAGAGAAAGGGGTAAGCAATGAGGTGGCAAAGTTTGCGGACGATACTAAACTGTTCAAGGTGGTCAAGACCAAAGCAGACTGTGAAGAACTTCAAAAAGATCTCACCAAACTGAGTGATTGGGCAATAAAATGGCAAATGAAATTTAATGTGGAAAAGTGTAAAGTAATGCACATTGGAAAAAATAACCCCAACTATATATACAATATGACGGGGGCTAATTTAGCTACAACTAATCAGGAAAGCGATCTTGGAGTTATCGTGGATAGTTCTTTGAAAACATCCACTCAGTGTGCAGGGCAGTCAAAAAGGCAAATAGGATGCTAGGAATTATTAAAAAAGGGATAGAAAATAAGACAAAGAATATCTTACTGCCCTTATATAAAACTATAGTACACCCACATCTTGACCACATCTGTATGCAGTATTCTCACCTCAAAAAGATATTTTGGCATTAGAAAAGGTTCAGAAAAGAGCAACTAAAATGATTAGGGGTTTGGAATGGGTCCCATATAAGGAGAGGCTAAAGAGACTGGGACTTTTCAGTTTAGAAAAGAGGAGACCAAGGGAGGATATGCTAGAGGTCTATAAAACCATGAGTGGTGTGGAGAGGGGGAATAAAGGAAAGTTATTTACTTGTTCCCATAATATAAGAACTAGAGGACACCAAATGAAATTAATGGGTAGCATGTTTAAAACTAAAAAGAAAGTTCTTCTTCACACAGCACACAGTCAACTTGTGGAACTCCTTGCCAAAGGAGGCTGTGAAGACTAGGAGTTTAAAAAAGAGCTAGATAAATTCATGGAGGTTAGGTCCATAAAAGGCTATTAGCCGGGGGTAAAGAATGGTGCCCCAAGCCTCTGTTTGTCAGAGGCTGGAGAAGGATGGCAGGAGACAATTTGCTTGATCATTGTCTTCAGTCCACCCCCTCTGGGGCACCTGGCACTGGCCACTGTCAGCAGACAGGATACTGGGCTAGATGGACCTTTGGTCTGACCCAGTATGGCCATTCTTATGTTCTTATGATTTAAGACTTTGACCTCTGCTCTTAAAATCTGCAGATCATTAATTTCTTTGGAATCCATGACCTTGAGGTTGTTACTCCTGTAACAGTCTTTGCACTGTATAGTCGCTTTCATTTGACTACATCAGGGAACCGGACTCTCCATTTGTCAGTTCAATGGAATCTTAAGATGACAATTCCTCCCTCCCTGCACCCGCTGTGGAGCTGATATTGTACTCAACCTCTGCCTCCCTCTACATACATGCTGAATCCCCTCTGTTCTGTATCCTCCTCTCATTCGCAGTATGGTTCAGACCCTGCTTCCTAAAGACACATTCCAGAGATCTACCTTTATCTCCATATCTCCTGTGTCTACAGAACCCAGAATATCTTGTACATTCGTGTGGGGCTTTATTTCTGCTGATTTTGGTAGTGAGGAGCTAGCAAGGGTGAACAACTGTTCCAAATACATCTTAGGAAAATGTTAAATGATGGCTTGTAACCTCCTTGTTCTAACAGACTGTTTTTTCTCTCTCCCTTTAGGGTGTGATTGACTACATTTTCTATTCCAACACTCATATGAACGTACTTGGCGTTCTGGGGCCTTTAGATCCTCAGTGGCTGGTTGAGAACAACATCACTGGGTGTCCACACCCTCACATCCCTTCAGACCACTTTTCACTGTTAACACAGCTTGAGCTCCACCCTCCGCTCCTGCCTCTTGTCAACGGCGTACACTTACCTAACCGGAGGTAGTGGAGCCCTGCCCCTTTGAGGGCTGGGACCTGTTGTTATGGACCTGTACAGTTGTAAATCAAAGTATGTAGGAGTGAAGTATGGCCAACCTTAAGCTGCTTCTTCAAGCTCCTTTCATTGTGCGTTTTGATATGAGATTTTGCACATTTTGGTGCATGTTGGTATCATTTGGCACTAGGGCTGGAACCAAAGTATTAGTCCCTTTCCAGGATTTTAATTTAATTTTTTTAAACTGGTCATCTTATTGTTTCATTAGGAAGCTGAGTTTGTAAAATGGGCAAATCCGATTCAAAATTTGCATAGTCATCTATGTAAAATTAATGCTTTCTGCCAAATCATAGCACAACGAGCCCTCGTTTTAAAAAAAAAATAAATAAATAAAACCTCCAAAAATACAAAAACAAACTGATAATTACAATACTTCAAAACTTGTTTCAGTTTTAAGGGAGAATAATGAAAAATACCATTTTACTGAGCTCAAAATAAACATCTGGGTTCTAAATCCAAAATTAATTTTGCACATTAGCAAAGCACTTATTATTAAATTATTAGCAGTACAGCCTCCCCCCTTCCCGTCAGCTAGCTAATACTGGAAAACATATTGAAGGGCTAAATTATCTCCTGGTGCAACTCCATTGAATACAATGGAATTATGCCATCAGAGAATTTGGACCTGTGCATTTAATGCCACATAGAATTCTTGGTTGGCAGACAACATAGTGTTAACTGTCTTGGCGCTCTTTATCTTGGTTAAGAAATTCAGGAATCCAAACTGATGCCCTGTTTTTGAGATGCCTAACAAAGAAATCCCCCTACTGTGACAGACCATGATGGGGAAACTTTTGCAGCACAAGTTGGGAAACCGGATTTAGAAACACAAAATTAAGAAATTGCACTAGAAAAATAAGCTACAAGTTTTCTTATTAGTGAAGAGCAAACATGTTCCAACTCATAGGTTCCTTTTTCTCATGTTAAATTGCAAAAATAAAAAACTTTGGATTGGAGATATTGGTTAAGTTAAGGGTACAGGGGAAAAAAAAAACCCTTTGGAAATGTTACTTCTGTTTCAAAGAGCATGTTAAATAGCTGTCTAGGTGCTTTTTTATGTGGGGGAAAGAGTCATACTCATAATCTTACCTTGGATTATTTTTCCTGACCCTAGTTGCCAAATAGCCATCGTATGCTTTTAATTCTTTGTTTCTGTTTTCTGTCAAGGTTGAATTAAAAAGCTGCTGGTTCGTTCCCAACTGTTAACGCTCATTAGCTGTGTTGGAAATCTCTTTTTACACTCTAGGTGGCCAGTTCAAAATGTTGTGCCTCAAGAGGCAGTAAACATAATGCAATTTTCTGAAAGAAATTGGTTGGCTGCTTACTGTTTAAAAAATATATATATATGGCACAGTAATAGGAAAAGGTTGTGTCTGTGTTTTTAAGTTTTTCTTTATTCTGCTTTTTTGCTGCTATAAGAGTTTCTTGAATTTTATATTTTAAACTTTTCATGCACTTTACTGTTTCTAGTCTCAAAATGTGATATTTTTAATAAAAAAGAATTTTTCCATTATGTGAATGAAATTTTTAAACAGATAAATAGCCTATATTTATGTCTCATTCATATATTTAAAAAAGGGTAAAATTTAAATTGTTAAATTAGTTTTAAATACTAAGGAGCAATCTTCTGTCTTGCAAAACTAATACTTTAGGCTGTTCCACCATTCTTTAATTATACATTTTCTTTGTCATTTATTCATTTGATTTATTCAAAATTAGGCTCTAGTAGAAAATGTTCCCTGTATTTGTTTGGGGGTGGGGTGGAGTGGGATGCAGCAGTTGGATCAATGAAATGACAACTCCCCTTCAAAAGTGCCTGAAAATAGAGGCATCCTGTCATCTAATGTAAAATTGGAAGTTGTTATAGTTGAGTGAAATTTAACGTAATTTTGTGCAGCACACAAAAAAAACCCACCTGACCAATATTAAAAAAAAAAGCCCTTTTAAAGATTTTTCTCCAGGTGCAGGTATCTCTTTTTATATACCTCAAGTGTTCGAGGCCTAGGCATGCACATAAATTGAAAAAGTAATTAGTATATAGTACTGGAAAGTAGAATAGCATGAAAAACTTAATTTTGTGGACATTACCTTTTTGTAATCAGCTACTGTATTCTTTTTTTTTTTTTTTTTTTTTTCTCCTTTTCCTTTTGGAGGGGTGGGTTCTCTTCTCTGGAGATGTGCACTAACAAACCATTTTCCTCCTTTCATACACGCATGTTAACTAGCAACGTGAGCAATATTTTCTACCATACTTCACTCCCAGTATTTTTGAGATGTTTGTATAAAATGGAATTTAAAGTTCACCTATGATTGTATATGAACTGCTGAGGAGCCCGTTTATAAATACATAAAAAACCCACAATCTTTTATAGTGTTGGGGGAAAATAAAAAAGATTGGGACATATGAACATCTTAAGTTTTATTTTCTTCTGATTTATAATTAATTGAGGTCCTCTGTTGCAGGAAGGTGTTTTATTGGGTTTTCTCTGCTTCAAAATGCACTCTTCAAAATGTCCAGTATCCTATAATTTTTCAAAAATGAATTGATATTGCACAAAGCTTTTATGTTAAAATGGGTATTGTTTGTTTTGGCCCACACACCTAAGCATGTTTACCCAAATTTCACATGTATGGTTGGTTCCTTTCCCCTTCCCACCTTCCCTGCTCTATTCCTTTTACAGAAGGAGCAGTATCTGTATTGAGCTTCCATTTCAGGTGATCAGAAATGCTGCTGTCCTTAGTGTTTTTGTTTAAAATATAGAAAATCTGGAATTCTGTCATTAACCTAAAATACACCTTTTGATTAAAAACTATATGTATGGACATGAAACAGAAGTCAATACACTATCATATGTGTCTAGGATGGAAACTCATGGCTTTGTATGTGTAGATTTTCTACTTAAAGTCCAGCTTCTCTGCAATATGATTCTTCTGATTGAGAAATTTTATAATACACACACACAACTTGTAGGGCATTGTATTTGTTTCTATGGTAGGAAGTAGGCGTGGGAGAGGAATTGGGGAAAGTGGTATTGCTAATCTTCACAATAGATAAATAGACACACACAATTCTTTTGTCTCCATTATGGATGCTTCTTTCATAGCTTCAAACATTGAGGACGTTGCAGCATCCTCAGGACTGATGACTAGGAGGGGAAAAAAAAGCTCAGATGCACATACTGCTCCTTGCTTAGTTGGTTTTGTTTTAAAAATACTGTGCCTGGTGTCAACTTTTAAGCAACAGCACTGCCTAAAGGAAGCAGAGGAAAAATAATCCAACACCATTCTACAGGCAACTTTTTAAAAATTCAGTATGGTAAATCTGTTAGATATGAGGTTTTGTGTGTATATAAAAATTTTTGTACAATGTAGCTGAATATTTTTGTTTCATTATTTTGATGTAAGGAGTGTGAACATTTTGTGTACCACACACATTGAAGTCAGGTATGGCACAATGGGTTCTGAGACCAGCTTTTCTTCCCATTTGCCTTGTTCAAAGCTTTTATTCCTTTTTTCCTGTTTCTAGCATTCATCAAGAAAAGATTTCATTTTACCAGTAAATTTACTGTTTGAAGTCACTCTTGTGTCTAAGCAGCAGAAACATAAAACCCTTTTGAGTACTCCTTGTTATCCTATGTCTATAAACTGTAGCCAAAATCTTTAGTCCCTTAAAATCTTGAAAAGCACCTATCCACAGTTAGCCTAACTCTACTCCCAGGATTTTTCCACTGACTTCAATGAGGGTAGAGTTAGGCCCGTGCTGAGAGTCTGGAAAATCTCCCAACCTGAATGCTTTTGAGTTAGGCTTCTCAAGCTATGGTCATGGCCAGACACCCGAATTACAGCAGCCTGTTTTTCCAAGGTGCTAAGCACCCTCAGCTCCCCTCTACTTCACAGTTTCTGAAAAATCAGGCCAGTTGCATTTTGGTGTCGGACCATGAGTTTAGGAGCTTAACTTTCCACACCTGGTTCAGAAGACTTTGACCTAAATCACCAGGGAGTGTATTTAAAGATGATATTAAAGGCTCATATCACTTGATTTCATGGGTATAAACTTTGGTGGGGGGGAATCACAGGTGTAGAGCATAGAGAGGAGATAAGTGATAACGATTGGCTTATATTCAGTGTCACTCTGTTTAGGTAACCATGTACTCTGTGAAGAAAATATGGTGGGTAACTTTGGGCATTTATATGTTCAAAGATTTCTAAATCACTAGTGCATTATTAATACTCTTTTCATAGTCTGTTAAACTAAGCAGAGGAGGGTGTGGGCAGTTACAGCAAAGCTCAGATTCAAAACCCAAAACCTGTTGTGACTACATTTCTATTCTAAACTTTCACTTTTGGTTCGGCAAGATACTTGGCATACAAGATTTAAAGTAGAAGGGTTTTTTTAATACTTATCACACAATATTGATTAGATTGCTATTTAAATATCACAAAGGATATAGCCTTGAATGCATATACATTAAAAGAAGGATGTTGTGGTTGTCAGTGTTTAAATAAGAAATTGCACATGGTTAATCTAGTCTTGTTTTCTGAACTGCCATGTAGACAGTCTTTCCTTACAATGATCTGATTTTAAAAAAAAACAAAGAAATGTTACATTTTCAGTATTACATTCTGGAATGACATTCCATCTTCTGTGTAGAGAAATGATAAGTTGAAACGTACGTAGTTGGAGCATGTCTCACTGTTACTAGGTGTCTAGGCATGACTCAGTGGGGAAAGTGATGTGTCCTACTTGTGTTAAAGTTTAAATTGCCTTATTCTTATGAGCTTCAGTGCTCACTATATCTTGTGATTTGATCCTTTGAAGTTTTAATACAATATAAAACACCTCATATTTGACTCAATAGAGTATACTGTGTAAAATATACACTTAGGACCCTGAATGGTCCATCAAATACTTGATCTGTTTTAGCCAACTGCAGTAGGAAGCCAGTATGCCAAAATCAGTCCTTTTTAAAAAAAAAATTAAAAAAAAAAGAGGGGCAGTGCACAGTTGGAGGGGTTACCAGCCTATATTACCATTTCAAATGTGATGGCTTTTACACCATATTCATAAAGGGAGCTGCCTGCTAGTAAAAGTGACAGTGGAAAAGTCCTGTCCCTATTGAAGTCAATGTGCGTTTTGACACTGACCTGAGTGGGGGGAAGGATTTCACCCCAATTGTCAGTGTTATAGAACCACCATCTTTGCTAAAAATTTAACATCTGGATTAACAGCCTGAAATATCAGTGGTTGAACACGTGTCACAATTGGATTACTTCCTCTTGCTTTGTAGAGATGGTCTGTCCAGAACAGCATTGAGACTCTTTGGGAGAGCCACACAGGGAAGCTTTAATTGTCACAACTTGTACAGTTGTTGAACAGATTAATCCAATTGCTAGTAGCTGAGAGAGGACATTAAAGGGATATTACAAATAGCTGTGTAAGTTAGCCGAGCACTGATGACAGTGAAAGTGTACTGTTAAGGGTTTTGAGTTTTTAAAAGCGGCTAATGTATTTTCACTGAGTTCTTGCAACATTTTCAGCTCTAACATAAAATGAGACTTTCACATTATGAATTTAGCAGGCCCAAACCTTGAGTCTTTATGCCAGGTATCAGCCTAGAAAGAACTTTCATCAGTTTATAAACACTTTAAAATGAGTTTTACATATATAACCCAAGCACTGTTCTACCTTGATTGGGAAGAAATTAAAATGCTGAACTCTAAACTTATGCATCTTATCTTTTTTTTTTCTCCCAGTGATTTTAAAAATAGAGTGGGAAATATCAGTCAAAATGTCTTCACTATTACTTAGGATAAAGTGAAGTTGAGGAGGTTGTCTTTTTCTTTGAAAATGATTGACAATGCAAGTCACTTTTGTAATGAAAGTTTTCTTATTTCAGGCAATTTACTGCTAAGTAATTTGACTAGCTGATCTTTAAACAAGTATACAAAGTAAACTTGGCTGGATTGGTTTGATTGGAAGAGAGCTCTTCAGTCAGGGACAGGTGTTCAAGTTGATTCTAAAATAAGTGTGAAGTTAAGGAAATACGTTTATATTTGAACAATTTTGACTGCAAAACATGCCAAGTGATATGACTCTTTCAGCGTAGTACAATGTGTTCAGCTTGCAAAGTCCTTCACTGTTTAGTAGTGAAAGGGGGAATGATTCTGGTATTATTTGGTCTTATCCTTTTGTTAAACTGTTTCCAAGATTTAGACATTTACCAAGTTCTTATTTGTCTCTGTATTTGTCTTTGTTTTAAAGCAAAGAATCATGGTGGCTCTCTTTACAAGTTGTTAATACTATTTTGGCTTTGTTTTCAATTTTTAATTATTGCGTAGTATGGTTTTTCCAAACAATTAAAGTGTTGTGTGCACCATGTTATCAAAATTTGCCTGTAATTCACTAAACCCGTAAGTTTGACTGGATCAGTGGTGGTATGAGCTCAGGCTGTTTTATTAATAGATAATGGGAGTATAGTGCTCCTAGGTACATGATATTGTGTCTGGATAATCTGAAAATGCACTAAAATTTTTCTGTACAAATCTGCTAACTTAGAATTTTCATAAAATGGGAAAACTGTAAGCAAACTTTTTCTGATTCCTGGCTCAGCTCTGTGTTTGAACAGCTACATTATTGCAGACAGGAAACTTGAATTAAGTGCCAATCCTCTCCTTTTGAGGTCTGATTTGAGTTTCACCTTCCCATTTCTGCAGTGGGAACCAGGTCAGGCTCAGAGTCTGCATTGAACTGCAAATTTCTTAAACACCAGCTTCTAGGAGTGCCAGGGGGTGCCCCTTTTGAGATTCTGTACAGCTGTCCACATGCAGCACATTCTTGGAGTCTGGAAAAGTTTTCAAAAATTCACCACTGGATTCTGTGTTTTCTCCTTTCTGGTAATACACTGAGCCATGGGTGTGAGTCTCTTGCCTCAAATAGAACTTTCTTCCCCACACAATCTGAAATAAGTGCCAACTGAGGCAATCCATAAGGGTATTTGCTTTACTGTGAATCCTTCCAATTACATTTTCATTCGAAAAATATTCTCTAGCTTTTCACTTTTCAAAACATTGTTTCATATACAGTTCAGGTATCTCATTGAAACTACAGGTGGGTGTGTATAAATATCTTCATCTAATGGTTGAAAAGCAAAGCAATCAATTTTAGACGTGAGCAAAAAAGCTTGTTCAACTTTTCCCACAAAATAATTGAACTATTGGTCTCCCCCATAAACAAAAAGTTTTTGCTCCAAACTTAAGTTTTATTTTTTTAAAAATTCAAGTGATCTTTGTTTCTTTTAAAGACAAACTTTTCTTAAATAAAAGTGCCAGACAGTTTTAGCTTCAACTGACTTCACTGAACCAGTCCATTAAATTCCATGTTATCCATCATTCTACTTTTTTATTGTCAGACTGACAGAAATCACCAGCTCCTTTATTTTGTTTATTAATTTACCAGTTGATGAGGTGGGAACTCTAATTACACAGCTCAGTTGAGGTATGTTGTGCAATATATCCTGCACAGCATGTATGTGCAAGAGCTAGAGGTTTTACTTTTACAAAAAAAATGAAAAATACTAAATGAAGACAGCAACTGTACTAAGCAGTCCTGCCTTTTTAATCTTATGGCAGCTCAGAAAGGAGGTGCTGAAAACCTAGAGCTATTATTATCTGTTCAGCTGACAAAATACTTTTTTTTTTCCATTACAGAGATTGGGTACTGATCACACATGATGTGTATAGGGCTAAATATCTGCTTGTTTCTTTGCACCTGTGTACTTTTATTTCCCTCTGTAGGCAATAAACGGCCATTTTGCAACTGCATTTCTGTCCTGTTTTTTGTTTCTCCTCTTCTATATTGTTCTGTCTATCACAAGTAATTGCGGGAGGGGGGAGGAGCTGGATGTTGGAGGCTGGATAACTTGAGTCTGATCCAAAATCTGTTGAAATCTGAATTTCTCCATTGAATGAAGTGGGTTTTGGATCAGGACTCTTATGCTTTATGAGAGACAAGAGATGTAATTATGCAAATGTCTAGTATTCAATAATCAGGTTTTAATAGTCACATTCCGTTCTTGCATACATAAAGGTATGGTTCTGCAAGTCATTGAGTATCTGGGGGTGTGAATGATTTAGCCCTGGAATTGGGATTTACTAGGTATTTCTGCTAAAACACAAAGGCTACGTCTACATTGGCGCGCTTTTGCGCCAAAGCTATGC
>JANRFK010001234.1:8692498-8708933 GCA_030068395.1 Apalone spinifera | reverse complement strand
AAGCCTTATTTGCATAGCTTTGGCGCAAAAGCGCGCCAATGTAGACGTAGCCAATGAGGATAAGCATCCCATTTGGTCCATTTCTAGCTGGTTTGGCTCTGTGATGCCGGCAGGGTAAAGTACTAAACTAACACACATGTGAGTGTTAAAGAATGACACGAGCAGATATTACTGTGATGCACCCATGCAGCAGAGCTGCAAAGGTGTCATTTAAGTGTGCTTGGTAGGCCACAACTGCTCATTATCAAGTGCAAGTCTTCAGTTGATCTTGCTGTCAAGAAATCCTGTTTCCTGGTGCTAAAAGGGTAAGCATGTCCCTCCCCTTTCCACTGTGAAGTGCCTATCCAGTACGTTGCTTCTGTCCAGCATGTGTACATCAGAAGCTAGGAGTCTGAAGTACCTCTTGTTGTTGTGCTTTTTCTGTTTCATTTTTTTGACACGGCAGTCACCTTCTTGTGATAGCTAATCTCTTGAAGAGGCAGACTATTAACGTAGTGACTAGAGAGCAAAGTGTACTAGTTAAGGCCCAACGTCAATATAACTTGAAAGAAAAAAAAATCACCATGTAAAATTGTCTGACATCTCATAAGGTGGGATTCTAGTCTCAGCGGGTTATCAGTGATACCAAGCATTTGTTTCTCAATGTGATAGCTCATGTGGTATCAGACCTCTGAGTAATGAGATTGTTCTCCCTAATATTTATTCCTCTTCAGGATTTTTCCTGCACTCCCCTTGCCTGAGGAGGTTGTGAAGGCTAGGACGATAGCAGGGTTTAAAAGAGAACTAGATAGCCATTAATGGATCTAACCTCCATGAATCTAGTGGGTAGGATGGGTAAGGAATGGTGTTCCAGGCCTCTGTCAGAGGGTGGAGATGGAGGGCAGGAGAGAGATTGCTTGATCGTTATCTGTTACTCGCTTTGGGGCAGCTGGCATTGGCTGCTGTTGGCAGACAGGATACTGAGGTGGATGGACCTTTGTTCTGACCCAGTATGGCCGTTCTTATGTTCTTAGGAAAGTGTTACAGGCCTTCAAGGATGGGGTGCAAGAAAGGATTAATTAGCAAGTCCCATTTGCTGTAGTGTCAACTGATGGAATATATCATGCCCCCTATTAGACATCCCTGGTCTGGCATCCTCAAACGCGATTGGTCCCAAATGAGAGTATTGCCAGTTCCATGCCCAGCTCCACACTCAGCCTCAGCTGCTGCTGCTGCCTCCTCCCCGACCCTGGCTGCTGGCTGCCTGGATCAGCTCCATTTCCAGTCCCAGCTGGGCTGTCCACTCTAGGCAAGCTGCGGGCCCTGCTGTTGACAGCCCTGATCAGACTCTGGGCCCCAGCAGGGCTCCTGACTACTGGCCCTCCTGCTGTCTGACTCATGGTGACCAGGGCTCTGTGGTCTCGCAACATCAAGTTCCTGCACCAGAGAGTCCTGGGTTAGAGAAATTCAACCCTGTATTTTAGAAAACTCTCCCTCAGACTAGGGAGAAGGCTCCTTTGATGGGGAAATAAAACACAAGCAAGCAGGTAGTGGCAAAGCCTAGGTAAGTCTAGGTCTCGGTAATATGGCTTCCCTCTTTATGAAACACACAAATACTGAAATATTTGTGCAGCCCTAGATGGAAGGCAGGCAGGACCCTGGTCCCAGCTCTGCCACAGCAGCCCCGGATTCCCTCAGCCTTGTGAGACTCTCTCCCTAGCTGCACTGAACTGGTCCATCAATGGCTAACCAGATAACGATATCATTTTAACCATTTACCTGGTTAGCTGTCCTGAACGATATTTACATCCCTAGTTCTAACTTGTTGCAGCTTCCAACCATCCCAAGAGGGTGACAGACCTGTGGGGATGCCTCCCTATGTCCCTACGCCAAGCTCCCCACCCCAGATGCAAGGAGGCCAAGGGTGACAATGGAAGCTGCTGTGCCACCCCAGAGGCTCCCCCATGCTGGCATGAGTGCTGCTCTGCACCAGTGGCATGGCGCATGGAGTTGTCTAAACCAGGCAGGCTTGAGAAACTGGCCTGCTGGTCCTTTGGGACTGAGCGGGCCTGCGTGCAGTAAGGAGCCAGGCCTGTCTCCTGGGAGACCATTCTTTATTTAGCACCCAATGCCTGGAGACCCATGGAGGCAACCACACCGGGAACTGCCCACGTGGGATCCAGTTTGGGTTTGCTCATCGTGGGGGGGATTGTTCGCAAGAGCTGGAGAAAAGCCAGAAAGAGGGTTCCGGCTCTATAGGGACAGTGGGGTGTGAGAGGATGCATGTTAGAGGGGCCTGGGCTGAATGAGAAGATGATGTAGGGCTTGGTGAGAGACCATTCAATCCATCCTCTGAACATGCTCCACGCTATTCAACTAGGGGCAGTGGTATGAAATTAATGGCAGGTGCACTTTGGCCCCTTGTGCTGAATTCTACCAACCAGACGCAGCAAACCTGGCTTTCACTGGCCTGAGTCCTACACCATCGCTGGGCCCATCAGAGAGATACCAGCAATCAAGATGTGCAGGGGGCTGTCTGCCCTATACACACAGGCCTGTTTTCCTGTAGCTGCCTCCATGCCCATCCATAGAGAAACCTGCAGAGCACATGCCTGCTCTTCAACCTCTCTGCCTATATGACCTGAGGTAGGAATGTCTTCCAGCAAAGGCTAATGCCAGAGAGGGTAAGGGGCGCAGTGGGCCGCTGGTCTGACCCAGTACGGTTGTTCTTAGTTGAGTTGTCAGTGTCACCCTATGGCCCAAAGGTCACGAGCCAGCAGGCTGCTTTCCCTCCAAGGGAATGGACAGAGCACAGCATTATCAAGTGACGCAACTCCTGTGTTAAGGGTAAAATCCTAAGCAGTTAAATGTTTGGTTTGTAATGTTTGATATTATAGGGTATCCCTGTTAAAATCAAAATGGAGGAACTGTCATCCATTTTGTAAAACAATGAAAGACAAGCCACATGCCCTGGGTCTGTCAGATCATGATTTTCCCGCCTTTGGCAGAAAACAGGTAAACAAGTTCCAGTTTAAACTGGATTTACCTCAGAAGTACATCACACAGGGTCTCCCTAGCAGGGGCGGACGTTGCGGGGTCTCCCATCTTAGAGGGTATAAAAGGCCCATAGCCAGGTCGTTTGAAGCTGCCCATCCTAGAGGCAGGGTGCACAGGGTTTGCCTTACAGATCATAAGACTCCAGCTGCTGCAGCCATACAGAAGACCCCACTGAAGACCATCGCCAGCCACTCTGACAACTATTTACCATCGGCATAGAAGAGGACTCCAAGGGCTCTCCTCAGTGCTCCTCTCTCAAAGCTCTGTGAGCTGCGAGATGTGAGGTCCTGAGGGACCGTCTGGGAACTACCAAGAAGGTCGCTGTAAACTTTTGTTGTATTTAC
This sequence comes from Apalone spinifera, assembly GCA_030068395.1. Classification (NCBI taxonomy): domain Eukaryota; kingdom Metazoa; phylum Chordata; order Testudines; family Trionychidae; genus Apalone; species Apalone spinifera. Next base: position 8,705,553 of record JANRFK010001234.1, on the reverse strand, counting down.
CATACCGATTGGACTCAGCCAAAATTTTGCTTTCCCTGGTGGGTTTTGGGGGATTGATTACTGTACTGTTTGTTTGTTGTTGACCATTTTTGAATACCCCCTATTTTGTAAAGTTACCCTTAATAAATTGGTCATTTGTTTGGTTCACCTAAACTGGGTCCTTTGATTAATTAAAATGCGCCACCAGATGATAGACGCTGGCTATCACAGGACTCGAACAGAGGGTTCAGTATTGTTAGGGGACCCCTCTGCTGCCTTATCATTTCTCCCACCTAACACCTGTCGTCCAGTCCCTGCATCTGGCAGAGGCTTAGGGACACATACAGTGTGGAGTTGTGTCCCTAAACGTCTTGGCTAATAACCAGTGATGGACTTAGCTTCCATGAACTTTGAACCCAGCTGCACTTCAGGCCTTCACAATATCGGTCAATGAGTTCCACAGGTTGACTGCATTCCTTATGCTTCTTTTAAACCCGCTGTCTATTAATTTCGTAGTCTGGTCCCTGGATCTTGTTTACCCTTTCATAGAACACAACACTTCTGTATTCACTTCCCCCACATCTTTTATGATCTTATAGATCTTTATCATATCCCCCCAAAGTCAGCTCTTTTCCATGGTGAGTTTTACTGTAATTGCACTGCCCTAGGGACTCTGACAGCGGTGAAAGTGGTGCAGCCTAGTGGCCAGTCTGTCACCCTCAGTCTCCACACACATCTTGGTGACTTCCCCTTCTCAGGACCTCAATAGACCCCGTAATTTTATATGTACAGTTAAGATTGTTGCTCAGATATTCAATGTTGATAAATGCATAAAGTGGCAGTTGAAAAAAAGGGATGAACAGTGAGGTAAAGTTTGCAGCTGATACAAAATGAATCAAGATTGCAGTCAGCTTTGGCCTGAAAGGTCTCTCTCAAAACTGATTTTCAAGATCATTTATGAATATGCTGAACAGCACTGGTACCAGAACAGATCCCCATAGGACACTGCTGTTTGTCTCTTTTTCCATTCGGAAAGCTGATAGATTTCAGAACACTTTTGACACTCACCAAAGCTCTTACGCAAACAAAGGAGTCCTAGGATAAGAAGGAAGTTCCTCTCGTGGATCAGTAACCAACAGATTAAATGATAGGAAACAAAGGGTAGGAATAAACTAAGTACGTTATATCCACTGGATTAACTTTCTCCACATGCTTTTTACCTAGGGTTGCCAGGTGTTTGTTTCCCCAGCAGAAAGCTCAAATACTGGATTGTCCAGTTCAAAACTAAATTGAGAAAATATAAATGTCCGGTATTTTCTAAATAAGATGTAATGTAGATTCTGATGTAATGTCAAGTGTGTCCAGTATTTTTGTTGAAACCATCTGGCAACCTTATTTTTACCTCCCTTCCTTCCTCCCTCAGAGAATTCTAATATAGAGATGAGGTATGGTTTCCCTTTACGTAAGCTCTGTTGGCTCTCCCCTAACATTGTGTGTGTGTCTGATAATTCTGGTCTTTACCACAGTTGCAACCCATTGGCCTGGTACTGAAGTTAGACTTACCAGCCTGTAATTCCCAGGATCACCTCTGGAGCCTTTGATAAATCAAGATCAGATGGTGTTCACCCAAGAATTCTGAAGGAACGCAAATATGAAATTGCTAGATGATTGCGGAATTACTACCTATCGTACAGAACCTATTGCTTAAATCGGCTTCTGTAACTATTCTCCAATGTGACTCCAGTTTTTAATAATCTTCCAAAACCACCTCCAATGATAGCTGAGTTTGGGATAATTCTTCAGATTTGTCAGGTACAATGAATGCCTCAGATGTGAGAATCTCCCTTACCTCTTCTACAGTGAAGATGAATGCAAAGTCGTCATCAGAATAGCCTTGTCTTCCTCCAGAACTCCTATTGTCCCCTGGTCCCACAGTTTGTTTTGGCAGACTTATTGCATGTGATGTACCTTTTTTTTTTCCTGTTAGTTTTTGAGTCTTTTGCTCTTAACTCTTTTTTGACCTGCCTCGTTCTACTTTGTAATGGCAGTGTCCAGTGAGCTCTTGTTTAAAAAAAAAATAGGGATCAGAGGGGAGTATAGAGAAAGTGGAAATTGTAGCATTTCCTGTCACTTTAGAACAAGCAGTGGGAACGTATCTCTAAAATGGGTTTTCATACTCTGGGTTGCGGCTTATAAAAGGAAGCCACCAGCTTGCCACGAAGCGCTTTGCTCACGGGAAATCATAGCTCCTGTTGGCTGCAGATCACCATTCCCAGCCAATGGGAGCTGCGGGAAGTGGTGCAGAGACCAGGACATTGCTTAGCCACAGCTTGCCATTCCCAGCCAATGGAAGCTATGCAAACGGGAGCCGCGATTGTTTACCTGCACCTCTGCAGGTATGGTCAAAGCACCTCGCAGCCAGCTCAGGGCTTGCCCTTTGAACTGCCAAACTCTCTGTTGCAGCTTCTAACTGTCATTTAGTGTAGCTGATACAGTACTTGACCCATTGCTTTTGAAAACCTTGTCTAAAAGGTATGTGCTGCTAGTCCAAGCCTTTGAAGAAAATCTCAGACCTCTTTATATGTCTCACGTTGAGCATCTAAAATAGCAGAAGTTTTCAGAGGGCTCTGAATGTCTTGAAAATCAGACCTCTCTTGAGCATCTCAGGTTACATACCAAAAATAGGTACAGAACTTGGACAAGATTTAAAAAATATAGCTATTTCCTTTTTAAAAGCTCAGTCTTCCCTGAAGACAACTGCACAAGGCTTCTGAGTTATTTGTTTTCTCCCCTTAAAAGGAGGGGACCCCCCCCCCAACAGCTCATTCTGTGGTTTTAAACAAGCATTGCAGTTTGTGGGTGGATCACTTCTGAGTTAAGAAAGGAAAAAACATTTGAAAAGAGGACTCTACTAATCAAGCTACTCTGTTCAATTGAGCCCTGAATGATTAGTAGATAGCTGCTTTCTGAGTATCTGCAGCTCACTTTGTGGATATCCACAGCTCATTTCTGCACATGAAAATTTTGTATCTGTGCAGGGCTTTATTGATTAGACTTCAGGAAAACCTGTAGGATTGGGTGTTTATCCATCACCCTGCATGCAGTATAAAGGGTTTAATGTAAACTCTCAATGAATGGGAGGAGAAAATAAATGTGAATTTTGTGGAAAAGTGTACCCAGTTGTAGTTGTAAATAAAAGCGTTGTATTTTATTAAAACATCTTAGGAGCAAAAATTGCACTGGAATGAGATCATGTGTTATGCAGGTGAAGGTTCATTGGGTAAAATTGCCTGTTCGAAGAAAACAAAATTTTCATTTGAAATCCCAGCAGAAACAATTCTGAAATCTGAAACCACGAAGTGCATAAATGATTTGATTGAATAACATACCCTACAATTAAAGTGCAGTCAGGATACAAAAGGCAACCCTGGGAAAAGAGAAGCCAGTCTAGTACAGAGCTGTGAGTGTGTAGCAGCCTGAACTTTTTTCTAAAGTGAAACACAGCTGATCAGATCAGGGTCCTAAATACATTTCTGCTTTGCCAGAAAGGTGGCTCAGATGGCAGGATAACGAGTGGAACATAAATATTCACAGGAGAAAGAACATAGATGGGGCAGCATCTCAGTCCTGGCAGCCTGATTTGCAGCATTGCTTCCAGGGGTGGTGGGTGTAATAGTATGGGCTGGCTCTGAGCAACCACCCTCTGGGTTCTGGCCACACGCTGGGTGGAGGTGGTGGGGGACTGCAAAGAAGGAGCAGGGCTTGCCTCCTCCATTTCCTCCCTCAGTCTTGTAAATAGCATAAGAGACTGCCTCAGTCTCTGTGCCGGTGTTTTGTGCTATACTTAGCACCACGGGGCCTTGCTCTTGGTTGGAGCCATCTGTACATCAGAGCTCTAATGATGAGAGATCTCAAACTTGCAATGGGGCAAAGAGTTACCTCATGGGCTGTGTCTAGAATGGCCAGTTTTTCCGGAAAATCAGCCGCTTTTCCGGAAAAACTTGCCAGCTGTCTACACTGGCCGCTTTAATTTCCGCAAAAGCACTGCCTTCCTACTGTAAGAAATCAGTGCTTCTTGCGGAAATACTATGCTGCTCCCATTCAGGCAAAAGTCCCTGTGTAGACAGCTCAGATTTGTTTTCCGCAAAAATGGCGAGCGGGGCTTTTTTGCAGAAAAGCGCGTCTAGATTGGCACGGACGCTTTTCCACAAAAGCGTCCGTGCCAATCTAGACGCTCTTTCCGAAAATGCTTTTAACGGAAAACTTTTCCGTTAAAAGCATTTCCGGAAAATCATGCCAATCTAGCCGCAGCCATGAAGAGATTTACCTTTTAAATAAACCCTCTCAGCTGCACAGTGTAGACATATCCTATTTTGGGATACTGGAGGTAGCAACCCTGCATCTTAACAAGCTGCCCCTTTTTTGAAATAACGGGCATGTTATTTCAGCATCCCAGTAACCCTTGTTCCACGAGGGTTAAGGGATGTCTCAAAATAGCATGTTATTTTGAAATTTGGCACTGTGTAGATGCATCAAATTGCAAAATAAGATACGCTATCTATGCTATGCAAATTGCGTATTGTATTTCAAGTTTAGGATGCTATGTAGACGCATCCTCAGTGACATCTGGCAGCTACGAGCTGGTAGGGCATAGCACTTGACCATATACTTATTCCTTAAAAACGGGCTTCCCAACTGTGATGCTTGGCGTTGTTCCTGGCTGGGCACTAGATGACATACCAACTTGTGCGGGGGGAAAGGGGCCTTTGGTCCGTAAGAGTCTCTCTCTCTCTCTTCAGTGTGTGGGTCACTTCAGAAGAAAGTGGGAGCACCTAGGATAATTTTCCTCATTAAATCACAGGTGAAACTAAAGCTCCCGGACCACAGCCACAGCTCAAAGACCCCTCAGAGGAGCTGTCTGTCCTCACTTTCTCTCTCCTACCTTGCTGCAGCCAGTATTTGGGTAGCTAATCTACAAGTAAGCCAGAAAAGACTAGAAACATACATGAGGGATATGGCCAGAGCCATTCTGTCCCTAGGACCATTCGGAGCAGCTGCTCCAGGCCCCTCGGGGCAGCGAGGTGCAGTGGGCTGGGAAGGTGGAGCAGACTGCAGAGCCTCTGGCTCCTCATCTGCTTTCCCTCATCTGTCGTGTGGGGCTTGAGGGAAGGGATGGAGCAGAGGCAGGTTGGAGCCTGCCCGGGGGGTGACCTCAGGTCTTCTGCCCCTCTAAGGATAGCCCTGGATGCAGAGGAGGGGTTTGTTCAGGTCTGTATGCAAGGGGTGGGGATTGGTGCGAAGGGTGTGAACGCACCCCTCTCCTATTATCCCCTAAGTAAATGTGAGGCTGGGATGGCATGTTGCCTCACCCTCCCTCCCCGGTGCTATGACCGGCAGCCACCAGTCCCTACCATGACTCGCACCCCAGCCCCACAGAAATTCCTGCATATGGGCCTGTACTTACACAGTTTTACAGTCAACTTACGTCATCTGAAAATGGGCTCTGCAGTGGAAATGCAAGTCTGCCTTGATACTTCCAGCACTCAAATAATGGAGGCCTGAGAGTCTTATTCAAGCAGTCACTCTGATGCACTTGTTTGCAGCAGGCGCCCCAATCTCTTTCTTGGGCTCTTTCTAGACACACCAGAATGCGAGCCCTTGTTCCAAGCACACAATCTAAGAGGCAGAAACCCTCCCCTAGACAGAAACTAGGGGAAGGTTTGTTTGTTTTCTGTACAAATCTACAACCATTACTATAGGCAGCACAGGAAAAGCGAGTTAAGAGGGACTGAAAAGCAGAGAGGCTAGGGCCTTGCAGAAATCACACCATGCCTAAGGGGACCAAGGAAAAGACGACAGAGGCAGTTGGCCAAGATCTCAGGAGGGGACAGATGAGCAAGCAGAGTTTTACCCTATGATATAGAGTAGAATAGTGCACTTATTAATTATTTCATAGTTAACTTCTGCAGGAACAGAGAGACTTCATTGAATCTTCCCCATGCTATATTGGGAACTAAGCTCTTTACAGTATTTGTCTCAGTAGAAAATATTAAGCTCTCACAAGACAGAGTTCATCCTTATTGTGCCTATCAAAATAGGCACAAGTCCATATTCTGTTCCTGATGTTGGTGAGGGAAATTACAAGTAACTACAGATTTTTAAACTGCAGGTCTTAAACATGCTTATTAGAATACAAGTAGTATAACAAAGTAGTAACAGTAGTTGCGAAGTCTGAAGAGTTGCTTTCCAAGAAAGGATGTCAGTCCATTAATAAGCCTGCTTCTGTTCTTTTCCTTTGCTGTGAAAACTCACTTAAGGAACTGGACTGCATGGATGGTCTTACTGTAGTGAGAGGGGGAAAAAGGTGTTTAAGAAACTAACAATATTTGCTACCTTCTTTAAATTGCCATTTGACATTAGTGGTAATTAATTGTCTTCTGGTTTGGATTTTTTTTTTAGAGTGTGTTTGAACAAGGAGCTGTCCCTCTCATTGTGCTGCCTAAGATGTTTAAATTCCCCATGTCACAACTAGTGTTCAAATTGTAACTTGCTAAGATCTATGCACCAGAAACAATTGCCTTGACAATTAATTTAAATTGTAAGTGAAATAATGGTGCTAGGCCTTTCTTTTAAAGCTTTACTGAAATGTATCTTGGGGGGAAGTTGGATGAGAAATACCACTATGCAAATTTAAAGCCTCAACCAACTCCAAACTTCCCAAAAGTACTTTACAGGTCATCAATCTGCCCCATCCCCCTCCAAAATACAGCTCCCTCAAATAGCTGCTACATTCTACACTTAATAGTGGACAATAGCACTATGGGTGGTCTTTGTAGGGGAAGGGAAGAATATTCTGCCACTGCAAATGGAATTGGAAGATATAACACATTGCTAGATTTTTTTTTCTGAATGTTGAGTGATAGCAAAACATTCTCTTGCATGATTAGACTCTCTTGCATGATTAGACTCCTCACTATCTCCTATTTAGACCCTTGCTGTTTTTCCAGTGTGAACTGGCAATCGAGTAAACCAAAACTATTTTCCTGTGTAATCTTGCATCTTTTTCAAGGCAGCCTCTGCCCACCAAAAGGTAGCGATTAGCTAACGAACATACAGTACCTCTGCACAAGCTTACGAAGCAGCAGCTGGATCCATGCTGCTCTGGGAGTCACACAGACTCTCTGTTTAGTCTTCAGGGTAAGGCTGAAACACAATAGGGTCATTTTAGCTTCTCTTAACATCAACCTTTCCAAGATGACCCCCTACCCAGAAAAGCTGAGCTGGGGTGGGTGGAACCCGCATTTTCAGTAGTCAGCGTAGTGCACTGGGGCTGACCCCTCAGGGCACGTCTTTACTCGGAGTTAACTTGGGTTCTCACATGGTTGTTGCGTCAACCCTCCTGCCGTCCACCCCAAAAGCTCTGACCGAGGTTTGGTGGCATAACTGGGGCTCGGGGTTAAAACTCAGGTGTTATTCAGGCTGATAACACATCCACCTTGCAACCAGGTGCAAGCCAAGCCACTCAAGACCACCAGGGGCATATCCCATGGGTCTATGTGACACACTGGAGAGCAGACTACCAATGAAGACATAGCCCAAGTACAGACAAAGTCGCACCAAAATTTACTATGTCTTCTCCGCAGAGTGAGCGGAGATAAACAACACCCAAGTCAATCCCACCTCAAGCTTTGCTGCTATTTTTGTTTTTCAGCCCCAGTCAGTTCCTTTTCTTTTCCCCCCCCCCCCCCTCAACAAGTTCTGCTGCTATTTTTTGGGGAAGAGGGCATGAGGGTTTCTCAAAAATCAAAAAGGAGGCGTGATGCCGAAAAATTTGGGAACCACTGGTCTAGACCCTCTCTGATAGACACACAGTATGGCCGTTCTTAGATTCTTAGGAGCTCTGGAGGTCCCAAGTTCAGTATTTGGTTTGTTGGCCAAGATGGCAGATGGCAGGGAAACAAAATCCAATGCATTTTAAAATGCACCTTTCCTTAATTTAGACCAGGCCAGTGAGGACTCAGAGGTAATACATCACTTCACATCCTTGTTAGGGGCAATTGTAGCCTCTTTTGCCCTGGAGGTCTTGCATTTAGTAGAATTTGTTACAGTTCATCTTTTATGAGATCTGGCAGGATTTCAAGAGCTGAGGCTGGACAGGTACAAACAATCCGTGCAGAGAAAACTGATCAGGAAAACTACCTGGTGAATGAATGACAAAACTTTGCAGAAACTGAGGGTCATTGGTCTTTGGACTTCCCACTTACATAATCTCCTGCCGCCGACAATGAATCCCCTGAGAAATCACCTCAACAGCACTAATCCTTCCAGGACCGATGACCTCTGAGGTTTGCTTGCGGCATCTGCATCTCTGGCTGGGCTGAAGGCCTTCCATAGGTAGACCTGCAACAGGAAGCATTGAACAATGATTTGTTTGTCTCTGTTAGCCAAAAATAGCCAAGGCCCAAATCCATTCTAAACCACTCCAGAGACTGCATCAAAAATAACCCATTCTCAAAATGAATAAACACTAATGAAAATAATAATTGAATTTACAAATGTGGGCCATAGCAGTGAGAGCGAAAGTCAGATGGGAATTAAGGGTCTTTTATGGGTATCCCAAATGAGAGTTTGATGGAAAGCAACAAAACATTTTAGTTCACATGCGTGCTATCGGCACCATTTATTATATCAGTAGTATCTATTTCATCGTTTACTTATGCCCCGGTTGGTTGGTTTGCATTTATCCGTTATCTGCAGTTTTCAATTTAGGCACCATACCAGCAGAGAACTGGATTATAAATTCTTCAGGGCAGGGACTACCACATTGGTGCCCTTGCCTCTAGACAGTACAGATTAATTCATTATAATTAATAATACATTTATTCTATGCCCATTATAGGGGGGTTGGGGAGGGTGGATTGCTGTGTCACGTGGAACTTGGTGGACATCAGTTGGGTTCCACAGACGCATAGTAGCCAACCCAATCAGTTTCAAGATCAGAATTGTTACCTGTTTCATTCACATATAAACTAACAAATGCCCCACTCCCATAAATTACTCCTTGTGGGTACAGGTGTCTGTCCCTAGTCCTGTAAGTTACTCCCGGCAGGCAAAGACCTGAAAAGGTGGCAGAAGCAAAGAAGGTTTCTTTCATGCCCATAACTCACATCGTAATGTAACGACAGAAGCGAGATCTGTTTTGGAAGAAGGTTAAAACTGGAGCTAGATACTGAAATGTGGAACCTAACAGCAAGTCTACACAGCAGCGGCAGTGCTGCAGCTAGGCGGGTATTGTGCTGTAGCACAAAAGTTTCCTGAGTCGATAGAAGGAGGGGTTCCATCAAAGTAGGTAACCCACCTTGGTGAGTGGCAGTAGATAGGTTCAATGCAAACAGGAGTGTGAAAAACTCATGGCAACTTAACCGCCGATGGAGATGCAGCTGGGCAATGGACATCTGAGTGAGGTAGCCAGGTCGATCTAAGTTTTAAGTATAGTCCAGACTTATTTAAATGGGAATTAGCCTTCTGAGTGCTTAAGCCACTTCTGGAAAAGGGATTCTTTAAAATTTTACCCACTTTCCTGCTCATCCCAAAATAATCAGGCTCTAAATGTTTTTCTTCTGCTGCAGTGAGTTGGATTCTTTATATAATAAGAATGTTTGCCTTTTGGTTCAGCCAGAAATCATTGGTTTTGCTGTAATAGACTTTTCCATGTTTGAGTTAAATCTTGGTTAAACGTAACACAATTTAACAACCTTCCATGTGATATTACTTTAATCTCCTAATTGCCTTCTTCTTTTAGCTTCTGAAATAAAAGCCCTTATTACTGAGAAAATATTTAAAGTCAATGAGAACTTGTCCCTTAAGTGCTTAAGTTCCTATTGAATATAGGAACGATTGACAATTTAGCCAATGTTTTATACAGTCCAGTCCATTAGTTCTACCATTATGTGCAATGTAAGTGATTGATTTTACTTTTTAAGGTACCAAAGAAGAATTGTTAGTTACAATCCCCTTTGCAATATTTTTGTCACTTCCCTATTGCAATTTTCTTTTACACTCATAGCAGTGATGTAAAATCCTGTTAAGCAGTTAAACATCACACTTAACCAATTTAACTGATTAAAGGGCAAATGAGTGGAGGGGCTGCTGTAGACAGGAGCTTCTCTGGACAACTGGAGCAGCCCTATCTCTGACAGGCCCCCTGAGGGCTGGAGCAGCCCCCTGCCCATGGTAGGCGGAAACGGCTCCAGCTCCCACTGGTTAACCTTTCACATACCTAAACTGCAAGAAAGGAGGAACAAGCAAGCATGTAAGGATTTAAAGTTTTACCCAGAGTCCTGCAAAGATACAGGCACATACTTAATTTACCATTCTGTTAGCAGGGCCACTGACTTCAATGAAGATTACTATTTGCAGTGCATAAAGAAAGGCACGTGTATGTTTTTACAGGATTAAGGACAATATTACTGAGGCCTTGATGTTTTCTTTGACTTGGTACCCCTGCTTAGCATGCAGTAGGTTAATTTTTCCAGTATCATTACAGGTCCAATCCTGCTCACACAGGACTCAATGGTAAAACTCCAGTAGCTGGCATTAAGCCCAAATTCTTTGTTTAACGTTCCAGGTAAGAAAACCCAAACGCAGAGGGCCACAGTTTCTGCGGTGATGTGTCAGCCATAAAACCTGGATACTATACAATAAGATATTAAAACTGACATCTTTTTCACCAGTAAAGTGATTTGATTGGTTGCTGTCTTCTGGACTGCTGTAGTTAGTGACATTGAATAAGAAATGTATTCAAAATATTAATTAACAAAAATGGTTAAGACAAATTAGATTAGAAATAGAATTGTGGAATTTTAAAGAGGCTGGGTGAAACATCTTTCATCTTAGCTCACCCAGGTAATAGGGTAAAAAGGTGTGGCAGTACCTTTTTGGTAAACCAAAATGAACCAGTCATCCCCCCTTGTCTGGGGTTGTTGAATGGAGAGAGAAGAAGAATTACTATGACACACGAGAGATAAATATTAATTTACTCCTCTATAAGAAATCACAAGTCTTTTTTTCCAAGTTACAGCATGTCAAAATATAGTTTCATTGTAACTACCATTTGAAAATGATTGTAAATGAGAGACACCATGCTGAAATTTTTAGTGTCACATTAATATTTTCAAAGATGCCTTATTTTGCATGTCACAAGGAGAAAAGCAAAATAAAGGGTACTTTCCATGGGTTTGGATTATAATGAACTATAAATAGCTTATGTGTAGACAGTGACATTTACTGGCTCATCGATTCCACTATAACACAATGGAATGTAAAAATGGCAACAAGTATTGGCTCCAGTCCTACATACCCCCACGCCACGGGCAGCTCCATTTCAGTCCATGGGGCTCAGTGCAGATGGAGCTCTCTGGCTCTGGGCGTGGGTATGAGAATCTGCCTGCACAGTTCAGAATCGGGGCCTTCCTAGTCGAGGGGTGGGAATAGCACCCAAGCCAAAAGGAGAATCATCGCTTATGGGGCTTACTGACAGGCTCCTTGTGAAAATTACACCCTTTCCAAAGCAAATTACACCAGTGAGTGAAGTTCCAAAGGGAAAAGTTACTCACCAGTCAGCACGCCAAGGTCAGTTACAATCAGGGCGATTGCCAGGACGACTGCCAGGCTCCTCATCTCGGCGTCTGTTAGACGAGGTCACTGGATGCAGCCTGAATTCTTCTTCTTTTTATTTCCAGCCCATCCCCCCAAGGGGAACTTGCTGGAGATTAGCCTTCACAATGGGATTGTCTGTTCAGAGTCCTGTGCATATAAAGAACACACACACACACACAACCCATGAGAAGAAATAGTTCCCAAGTATTAAGTGTGTTGCCTGGATAGTCCTCTAGCCTTCCTCTAAAGAACTAAATGTGGTGTGTGTGAAGGTTTATGGTACAACAGGACTATGTGCCCATTTGCTATTGGGAATTAGGTGTCATTTTTATTGGGAGGGCTTCAGAAGAAAATTAAGACTCTGGAGCCTACTTAACACCTTTCCACAGGTGGACAAAGTAGGTGAACCATAGAAGTCCCCCAACTGATGTCTGCGCAGCTAGGCCAGTGTTTCTCACAATTTTTTTTTAAAAAGGGGTACTTTGAAAACTAAGTACTGGGAGTACTTAACCTTTTTTTATAAAGACACAATTTTTTTCTACCATTGCAACACATTTGTTTAAACAACTTAATTGTAGCTGGGCGGGAGATTATTAGTTTGTACTTTTTACACCCAAAAATTTCAAGTGCTGTAAAACTTAACACAAATTCCGTTTTCTCCAAATTTCAGTTGTGTTGACATACCCCCCAGACTTCTCTTCAGTACCCCTACAGGTACTTGTACCACTGGTTGAGAAACACTGAGCTAGGCTATCATCGAATATAAGGTAGCGCCAGGCACTGGTAGCTTCACGCTATTTCCCTTTCTCTGGGCCATCTGCTGGCCTCCTGCAGCTGCAGAGAAGTCCTGTCCCAGGGAAGTTCGGTCTGGGTACTTCCACCGTGGTACTCCATTCAAGCTGAATGAGAGGGGTTGGGTCCGGTCGGGTCGGGTCGGGGGGGCCCCTTGGTAAGTGGTTGGGGAAGAAGGCCTGAAGAACTCACCAGGAGGTTACAGGGAAGAATGCAGTGGGAAGGCCTGCAGATTGCAAAACGGTGACAGCTGCAAGCAAGGTGGCCCCTAGGGTTTATGGTGCTCTACACGCAGGTGGGAGGGGAACAACAGCTTACATGGGCCCCTGGGTAAAGTGTGTGGGGGGGCTGTCTCTGGGCCCCTGGAAAGGGTAGGGTTGCCAGGTGTCTGGTTTTGAACCAGACAGTGCGGTATTTGAGCTCTCTGTCCGGGAAACAAATTGAGAAAATACCGGACATTTATATGTATGGTATTTTCTCAATTTAAGTTTTATTATTATCATACGTATCAGTACGTAGTTGCGTACTGCCTGGCTAGACATGCTCACACTGTGTGAGTGTGTCCACCAGCCACTCAGTACGCAACTATGCAGAAGAGAGGAGGAGGAGGAGGAGAAGAAAGGGGG
>JANRFK010001234.1:8680876-8692398 GCA_030068395.1 Apalone spinifera | reverse complement strand
AGGCTTGTCATTGCCTGTGGTGGTTAGACACTGCCACTGTTCCAGCTGCTGCTGTTCCTGGTTGCTGGTTCCGACCCTTCCTGACCATCCGGAGCTGTGTCGCAAGAGCGAGGGAGAAAGCTGCAAGACATGGTAAGGTGTTGGTGGCTCTCTATCTAGCCACCTTCCTGTCCTTTTGGGTCTATCTTGTGTCACAGTTCGGTTCAGTGCATTCTGTTTCCTATATTCCTTTGTAACAGTGGGGTCCTTATAGATCTGTATGTCCATCAATTGTATAGTTAATACTTATCTGTCATACCTTGTTTATCTTCCTTTTCCTGTTAATAAAATCCCTTTAGTTTACCACTCTTGGTCTGTCTTCTGACCTTTAGAGTAAGCTATTAACAACCCGATGATAGATGCAGATGTGGGGACGGGCCTGACCGTTGAGATTCCTTGCGGCCAAGGTTTCTCAGCGAACACTTGGGCTCCACACCTGCCCCCAGCCCTGTTGGGGTACCTGCCTCCTGGAGACATGGGCCTGCTCTTGACCCCAGTGAGGTGGTTACACACAACGACGAGCAGTGCCTGAGTGCAGCCAGGAGCCACTGCCTGCACCTTGTTGCCTCATCCCACAGCATCAACCCTAGGCAGCTGCCTGTGACCCCCCCTAAATTTGGGGGCAGAGCCGGCCCAAGCTACGGGCTGACCGGGCTACCGCCCGGGGAGCCCCATTGTAGGGGGCGCCGTGCGGGGCTGCCGGACCAGGCAGAGGCGGGGCTGCACCTGCTCCGGATGCCCGGGGGTGGGGCCGCACATGCACCGCACTCCCAGGGGCAGCACCATGCTCCCGGGGTCCAGGGAGCACAAATGGCTTGGGCCGGCGTTTGGGGGGCCCAAAATTTAGTGGTAGCCTGCTTAGGTGCATATTCTGCATATGTCTAAGGATGGCCCTGGATGTGAGAACATGAGGATAGGCTGTGAATAGCCAGCAATGGAGATGGGATCTGAAAAAAGAGGCTTTACCATTTAAACTTCTGCTGCACAGATTTGGAAATAGGCTGGTAGAAGGATGCCCTGTCCCAGGGGCTGACAGGCAGCACAAGCTGTAAAACGAGGACATGACATAACTCAGCAGCAGTTACCAGGGCCTTGACAATTGTTTGGGCTAATGTCTGCGTCTCTCTCAGTGCGCTTACGAACACCGTGTGCTAAGAGAGTCTGTCCTGGATTTCGTCAGAGCTCGGCTTTGTATAAATCCAAGAAAACTATGGCTTCCTTTGACCTAACCCTTCCTCTTTCCTTGAAAATAAATTCCATTTTAATCAGCAAACCCCAGACTAAGGCAGACGATCTTCTGCCGTGCAGTTGCTGAGCTAGGAGCCCATCTTACTGCTGAAACTCAAATTCAAAACCTTATTTTTCCACTGTGAAACCACACAAGCAAATAGTAGAAAAACCATTTGCCTCGAAAGGTGATTATAACCAATATTTTTCTGATGCTTGGCCTGATTTTGGCAGAAATGTCAGGCTAATATGTTTCCGTCAAGCTGCCTCCAACACCTTCTCAGATAGTAAAAGTCCCAGTTGTGTCTTTCACGGTTGTTAAATCTCTAGCTTTCCTCCATGCTGCAATTCGGTGCTGCCAGTGCAACATTTATTGACATATTGAAACTGAAGAGGCAGCTAAAAATGGAGTGGCTTGTTGCCCAGACTTTCCATGCAGTGTGGTTGTATGTATTTTATTTTATTTATTTATTATTTATTTTAAAATATTTTTACCCTACCTCTCTATTTAAAATATTCAAGGCGGCTTACAAAACTTTAAAAGACAATATATTAAAAAAGTAGAATAAGAGATCCCAAGAGGGAGACATGAAACCTACTAAGACACACACATACACATGAACTCAAACTTATTTTGATGGAATAAATGGGCTAGGGTTAGCTGTAATGCAGGCAGGTGCTCAGTGAGCTATTCACATGTGATCCTAGCTGCAGCACTATCCAACTTTGCTCCCGTCTGAATTCCGTGGCAAAGCTGGTATTAAATTTAAATGGGAGTAGAACTGGGGTCTTGGTTCCTCTGAGACTCCCCCTGGTTAGATGATGCAGACAAATCCATAGGGACTAGAACGTATGCAGCAAACTCATCTTAATTGCTGGCAAAAGGCAGGATTTGAATT
This sequence comes from Apalone spinifera, assembly GCA_030068395.1. NCBI lineage: Eukaryota > Metazoa > Chordata > Testudines > Trionychidae > Apalone > Apalone spinifera. The sequence goes on along the minus strand of JANRFK010001234.1, from coordinate 8,690,233 downwards.
CAGGACTTCAGATATGAAAGACCTGAACATTGTTTCCTCAGTGAATCTCTTTAGCCCTAGGAGAAGACAGAGAGAATATTGTGTAATGGTTAACATGCAAACCCATGGGAATTATAACCTAGAATTCCTAATTCCTGGACACTTGCACCATAAACATTTTCCCCTTTCAACTAGGTAATGAAGCTCAATTAGTTGAAATTATTTTAAGGTAGTTCATGCACTTTGCATAGGAGAGGCACAGTTATGACCACTGGTAAAAAATACCCTGGGATTTGTTAGATTTGTTTTTCTTAAGCAAAAAGATGCCCCTTTCTTTCCAGGTGACATATAGTACTACAGCAAGTGACCTGTTCTGGCTACGATACAACAGGGGAGTTCCAGCTTCCGGCCACTGAACACAGGATTGCTTGCTTAATAATACATAAGCGATGTAATGGGAATTTTTTCAGTCTGCAATACAATACCCTATTTACAGATCTTTTACTTAAAATATGCTTATTTGCATAACTGTGCTACTCTTCCTCCCGTATCTGCTCTTCAGTGCACCCTTTAAGTATATAAAATAAGTTCCCTTTTATGTTTTCCCCACTGATTTTTAAATAGGAAGCCAAAACAAAGTTCTGTCTATGTACATTTTAGCACCAGATTTTCAAAGGGAAGCTGATGCAGCAGTTGCAGATACATGGTTGAGATAGGAGTGCCAATTTTGAGCAAGATATTTACACAGCTAGTTCTATACTTAGGCAAATATGTACAAAATACTTGTATGAAGTACTGCATTCCTAACGTATGCATACAGCTGCATGGGCTTTGCTTGGAAAGTCTATCCCTTAAAGATTTAAATGGCTCCAGTCCATCTCATTTAGGCTCTCCTTTTATGTTCCCAGCTGCTCTTTATAAACAGCATCAGGCAGGCTTGCCAACAGGGGGGACAAAGGGAGCAGTTGCCCTGGGGTCTGGTGATTCAAAGGGGCCCTGGGCTCTTCGCTGTGGCTGTGGATCCCTTTAAATCACCATTGGAGTGCCCTGTGGTGCATTTCCTATGGCTGGGGAGGTGGGAGTGGGGGTGTTATACTCTAGCTGGCACTGGGGTCTAGCTGCCATGGCCTCCCCCCTTCCAGAGCACAGAACCACATGCCCCCGCCTTGCTTAGGGGTCTATGCAGGCTGTCAGCTGCCCTGGAATCAGATTTTTGACTTGTTACTACTTATAGACTTGTGTCAATGGGAAATAGAGATTTTAAAATCTGCATGGAAAGCTGTAGCTGGTGCAATATGAGGGAGGTTAGTTTACTTTCTCATTTAAGACAAGGCTGATGGAATTCAGGACAACTACAAGTATTCGACATTTAATTGCTAATTCCTCGTGTTGAGTTTAGGGCTGAGAAGAATAAACATGACCTAAGAGAGGTATAAGTGTAACCCACCTATACTACGTCTACACTGGCCAGTCTCGCGCAAGAATATATGCAAATAATATTCATCACTGTGCCTCATTTGCATACTTAATGAGCCACCATTTTGTGCAAGGGGCTTTTGCGCAAGAAGGAGCAGTCTACATTGCCATGCTTCATTTGCATAAGACTGGCTAGTGTAGATGTAGCCCTAGTATGGTTCACTGTCCCATGTAGTGGCATGTAGACCACTACAGCGAAAGATAAGAACAAGTGAGCTCTACAGCCTAAGCCAAGAGCCAACTGGTTTTATAGCTCAAGCTGTGGAGGCTCTTTCACTAAGCTCCAGAGATTCCAGGTTCTGTTCTGCCTGCTGGTGGTTACATAAACAAGGTGTGTATCAACAGTACCAGTCTGAAACATTGTAAAGTGTGGAACAAGCCCTTAGAGGTGTAGCAACTGTCAATCATCCCTCTCCCTCTTCCTTTTAGGTTGCCTTGTGATCAGATAAACAGGGGAGGGAATGTGTTGCTCTTAGCCCTATATGGATCTCACAGTTGTTACCACCAACCCGGAAGGCATTTGGGACTCCCTCTAGTTCACACAGAAGTTGAACAGACCAGCCCTGCTAGCTATTTCCCAGCAGTGCTGCAGCTTTCTGACTGGGCAAAAGGAGGCCATGTGCCATTGTATATGGCCTGGCTCTGTGTACCCAGTCTGGGTGTTGTACACAAGCAGCAGCCAGAATTTGGAACACAACTGCCTTCAACAGCAGAATAGCTTGAACAGTCAGGTTGAACAAAAGAGAGCAAGCTGCCAAAAATGGAAATCAGAAATAGTTTTTTTTTAATTGCACCACTGATTTTAACTTATGTTTTCAAAAGTAGTGGTGGTGGTGGTTGGAAGGAGGGGAGGGGTAAACTGTCTGGAAGAAACCCTACAGCTTCTGTTACAGAAGAACCTCAGAGTTACAATAGCCTCAGGATTGGAGGTTGTTTGTAACAATGGGGGAAAAAAGGTTATTTCAAAATCTTACCATGGAACATCAGCTTATTACAGCTTTGAAATTTTGAGTCAGAAGAAAAATGCTCACGTCAGACTAGCCAGAGACATCGTCCACCAGCTGGTCTCCTCAACTTAGAAAAGTCAACACTCATTCTGAACCAGAGAACAGAGTTTACAGGGGCCGTGTTGGACTCAGTGCAGGCAAGAGTAATCCTGCCGCAATCCAGGCTCCAAGCCATGGTCACTCTTGCAGTACTTCGCCAACACCACAAGGGGGTCCTGGAAGCTTCTGGGGCAAATGGCAGCTTGCACTTATGTAGTCAGGCATGCCGGACTGAGGCTCAGGATGCTACAAGTGAGACTCGCCTCCACTTACCGCCCTGGTCAGGGGAGTCTAGACTTGGCAGTGCCAGTGCCAGGGCAAGTCTGAGAATCCCTGAATTGGTGGCTGGACTCTCGCATAGTCCGCGAGGAGTCTCCTTCAGCACCCCCCAACCTTCGCTGACCTTAGTAACAGATGGGGGCACACAAGCACAGGGGTTAGCGGTTGCAGGGCAAAATACCTCTTCATATCAACGTCAAGGAACTCGGAGTAGTTTGCTTAGTGGCGTGAGAAGTCTAGCAGGCCAAACAAGGTCACAACAAGACAGTTCTGACTGACAATACCACCGCCATGTTCTATAGAAACAAGCAGGGTACAGCTCGCTCCTCTCTACTCTCCTCATGTGGGACTTCTGTATGGCCTGATCCATCTGGCTAGAGGCATCTTATCTCCCAGGAGTGCAGTATGGGCTGGCAGACCATCTCAGCAGATCATTTCACAAACACGGGTGGTCCATCCCTCCAGATGTCCTACATTCCCTCTTCCATGGTTGGGGTTTTCCTCAGGTAGAGCTGTTTGCTAGCAGGAAGTGCCAAGTGGTCTGTTCTTTTCAAAAACACAGTCCAGTCCATTTTGGACAGATTCATGCTCCCATGGTGAGATTGTCCAATGTACGCTTTTGCTCTGGCTCTGCATATTTTGAGCAGGACCTTGTAGACCAGGGGAATCGGAGGAAAAGTAACCCTGCTGGCCCCGGCCTGGCCTCCCCAGCACTGGGACACAACGCTGCCGGAACTGTCAGTGGACACGCCCATAGTACAACCGCTCCACCTGGACTTACTCAAGACCACTGTTGCCTTCCACCATGAGATGGAGGAACTAGAGCACTGGATGCAGAAGTTCCATGGTTAAACCCATGGGAGCTCCAGTACTCTCAGTCAGTGAGGCTTCTGGGTAGCAGGAAGTCCTCCTCCAGAGCTATCAACCTGGCTACATGGAAACGGTTCTCATGCTGGTGCAAACAGAGGCACCTAGCGTCACCCCAGGCATGCATCCCTCTTATCATGGACTACCTGCTAGACCTGCAGCAACAGGGGTTGGCACTGTCGTCCATTAGGGTACACCCTAGCTTTCTACCTCAGGGAATCAGGGTGCTTGGTGTTCACCAAACCCATGGTAGTGCATTTCCTTAAGGGTTTAGAGAGGCTATACCCCTCATTCACGGCCACCTAGACCTACTTGGGTGGTGCTCTACAAGCTCTCAAGTCTGTCATTTGAGCCCCTTGCTCCCTTCTCCACCTTTCTTGGAAGATAGACCCCCTCCTTGCCAATGTTACGAACACTGAGTTGAAGGCACTTACTTCAGAATCTCGGTCTTACACAGTCGTTCAAGAGGGACAAGGTCCCAGCTCTAGCAATAATGGCCCATTCAACGAAGGCACACACCTCTTCAACTGCCTTCCTGGTTCAAATGTGGATACAGGAGCTTCGTAGAGGGGCAACCTGGTCTTTGTTGCACACACTTACCGTTCATCATGCTACCAACCAGTTCTCCAATCAGTGATTCCTGAGTGTACCTGCAGGGGCCAGCTTGGAAGCCGGGAGTCACCTGATTGAAATCAACATGAACAAGCACTTGAAGAAGAAAACATGGTTACTCACTTTTTCCTGTTGTTCTTTAAGGTGTGTTGTACACGTCTATTCCAATACCCACCCTCATTCCCCTCTGTCAGAGTAGTCAGCAAGACAGAACCGAAGGGCAAGGCTGGGTCAGCAAGATCACATATTGAGCACCGTAAGGGCAAAAGTTCCCAATATCCGTGTGCATGGCGCGCACACAGACCTGATCAGAATGGACGTGAGCAACCTCTCTCGAGGAACAAAAAGCACGAGAAGGTGCATAATTGTTTTATTAAGATTAAGGACTTTGCACAGCTCAGGATTCTTCAGGCTACAATAAACAGCCAGGAAGGGCTACTTATGACACCAATGCTGTGATGGGCCTTCATCCTATAAAATTCAAAGGCAAAAAAGTCCACGTTTCCCTTTAAAAAAAAAAAAAAAAAAAAGGTTGAGTTGGTGGGGGGAGGGGGATTTGTTTTTTTCCTTTTGGTTTCCCCATACGTGGTTGCCCCAACCATCTAACCAGAAATTTCCATCCCCTTCTTTGCAAATTCTTGATCAAGGCAGGTTCAGGATGTCTTCATTCAGAGATATCATTTTCCCCACTTCCCTTGTCTCTTTCTTCCCATAGCTATAACAGCTACACCGTGGTACCTGATTTGGCAATCTCAATAGTAGCTGGTAGGCCATAGGTACCAAGCCTCAGGAAGTCTGAAGAAGTCTGATAGGTAGATTAATATCTATAAATCTGGAAGCTTATTCCAGTCATTTGGCCTGTGGTTTCTTTCTGGGATTTCCAGCAATGGCCGATTTCTGCTGACACACCCACACTCCCTCCCAGAACAGACTGTCTCAGTATATTTTGTTACTTCTGCTTTTGCACCCAGCTGAAACATGCAAAACATGAAGCACAGAAAGCCCAAATCAAAGTGGGAAATTTACGGCTAGCTCTCTTTGGGGCAAAACATTTAGGTCAGCGTTCCAGACTCCTTGCAAGCACAGTTCAGAGAAGGCAGGGTTGCTCCTTTTTTTTGAGACAACTGTCACCCCTCTGCCAAGCAGTGGTAGATAGCCTGGCCATTGGTTTCCCAGTGGAGGGACTGTGATGTGGAGGCTTGGTACATTCTAGTTATAGCTTGCTTTCCTTACACATGTACATCTGTTCTGACATGAGATGCTCAAACAGCAGCCAGGTCAATCTCTTCCTCCAGGAATCTCAACCCAATACCAGGGCCTGGTTTTCAGAAAGTCACCTGGCCTCCCAAAAAAAACAACCAAAGCCTAAGGCAGACCATAAGCTTTTCACCCAGCTCTGCATAGAACCTGGCATCACCCAAACCCATGCACAGCAGGTCTTCCCAAGAATCCCCACTTAAACTTACATTAAGAAAAGGAGTATGATCTGCATGAACTGCCATAAGACACTTCATTCCTTTCTGGTACCCTAGTGGCAGGCTTAAATGTGGCCCCTCCTTCCTTCCCAAAGAAGGCTGAGTCAGCTCTACATGCCACGCATCTCCATCAAACTGTGTGAAACTCACATGGGGCTTCAAGGCAGTCATTTTCCCTACAGTGTATTACATGGCCTCATGGTGACGTTCTTTTTATTCTTATTATTTTGTTTCATGTTTCTAAGTCCTTGTCTCCACTACGTGGTGGATCGACGCTGCAGTGATCAATCCATCAGTGGTGGATTTATCACGTCTGCTTAGAAGTGATAAATAGATCTCCGAGTGCTCTCCCATCAACTCCAGTACTCCATCAGGATGAGAAGACTAGCTGGAGTTAACTGGAGAGCAGCCCCTGTCTTACCACTTGAAAGAGACTACCATAAGTATGGTGACTTCAGCTACACTATTTGTGTAGCTGAAATTGCACAGGGTAGATCAAGTGTGAATGCGTTAGTGTAGACATGGCCTTAATACCGTAAGTGAGCAGAAGTATTTCCCCCTCTACACACACACACACGAATTTAATAGCAACCTTATCACCATCATGTGGCTGAAGAAAATTTCCCATCTTGTACATCATACAATGGGTCTCTCGATAGTACATAAAACCTGTTTGACAAGAATGCTTCATAGATTGCTGGAAAGGGAGAAACAGATCACTTTTGCCAACTCCCGGTGATTGACTCAAAGCAAATTGTCTGTCAACACTCACAGTTCATTCTTCTAAAGACAAAGCAGTTCAATATGAAAAGGCCTCATACATACCCTACTTTGAGGGGGCGACAAATTCTCACAGTGTTCACCCTACACAGAAGACAAGCTAATTCATAACTACACATTTCAGCTAGACGTATTTCTATGAAAAGTTTTAACTTGTATCATTGTGCCACTGAAATCCAATCACCAGTTCCTTGTTGCTCTGTACCTTCTTTAGCTTTGTTTTCGATATTAACATTCGAGATACTGGAATATGACAGTACCTCCCTATACTTTGCCACATCTTGTTTTGAATATGATGTTCCATGTGTCAGAGCCAAGAACGCACATCCTAACTGTACTTGATGCAAAGTTTTCTTGCAGCCTTGCTTTGACCCATTTACTATTTTCTAATGCCAGTGCTGACTTCCACTTTGCAAAGTATTGTAACCTGCCATGGGTGAACAGAAGCATAGAAAGCATAGAACACATTCAAATAACCAATTCCCAACCACCAGCGAATATAAATACTGTTTTAGCCAATGCATATTTATTCATATGGAGCACTATTTTAAGCGTAGTACATGTATTGGCTAGTGTAGTAAGATGAAGGCCTAAAACATGTAGCACAGGCCTGGTCTAAGGCCTAGCTAACAATGGACAAAACATGGCTAACATAAAGCAAAGCTAAGTTGTGAGCAAAAGGCCGGCCCCAGCTCACAGAACTTGGCATGAATAGGGCTGAGAGAGCAAAACACTACTTGGTAATAGGCCCAGGTGCAGAACAGTAATTGGTGCTGATCGTAAGTGGATATCACTACCTCATTAAAAAAGACCTTGGTACCCACTCCTCACAGATACAGACTCAGGTTCAGGAAAGGGTCTAAAATGACAGCATGATGGATAGAGATGATCTAATCAAACCACAAGGCACAAGAAGATGAGCAGCACCTAAGTAGCATCAGAGGGTGGTAACCTGATGTACACGTGTGTAGTGATCCAGTAGAGTCTCCTGCTAGCTCTGCTTTTGATGCTCAATTGCGCATGTGCCGAGCAGGACGACTGATTTACTTTGCCATCCAACATACCCCATGTGATCTCAGCTCTATGACTGGATGTTGCAGCAAAAGCAGACTGGCCTTTTCAGGCACTATGACTGTGTTCTCCTTCATGAATGAAGCGGCTGCTTCTCCTGGCACTTGGGAACTGGACATAACCCTTTTGGTGAAGCAATGGAATGCACCTTGCTTTTTCTCAAAGCCAAAGTCTATGTACCAGGGTGGGGGGAGAAGAGGAGAGATGTCAGAACAGCAGCTGTGCTTCACGAGGCCCAGCACCGGACATAACACTTCTCGTTAAAGTGGAACAGGGACACAATTGGTTCCTCTGTTGCTTTGTTCAGACTTGAACTGGTAAGCGATTGTTCTTCCTCCTAACTTTTAAGGAGTTCATTGCAGTTAGTGATCTCCTCCCCCCCACCCCGTTCGTTCAGCTAGGCAAACATGCTCTGGGACTGCAGGAGTGGTACCTGGGATGCATGGTACAGACAAAGGTCAGTTGAACGCCGATGGCAAAATATAGGTTCTCATTTGGCAGGGATAACACAGGGAGGCAGTGGCAATGGCATACATGCTTCTGCTGGATCACATAGCAAAAGAAACCTTCAGGCAACTGCAATGGCTGACTCTCAGCGAGCCAAGGTGATGCAGGGCCCTGTGGGCAGAAAGGACATTTGAAGCAGCAAAACCTGTGGGAAAAGGGTCCCCTCTTTTCAATAGAAATCTAGTTACGGCAGTGGCGCTACTTCCTGATTTTTGCTTCTGCCACTTTTTAAAAGTGATTTTTTTTTAAATGGTTAAAGGTCTAGAAAACATAACCTATGAAGGAAGACTGAAAGAACTGGGCTTGTTGAGTTTGGAAAAGAGAAGCCTGAGAGGGGACAGGAAGTTCTTCTTCGAGAGCTTGCTCATGTCCATTCTAATCAGGTGTGTGTGCGCCGTGTGCACAGAGTTCTGGAGCCTTTTTCCCCAGCAGTATCCATAGGGCCAGCATGGGGAGCCCCCTGGAGTGGCACCAGCCAACTCCTGCTGGCCCCTCACCCTCTCAATTGCTTCTTACTGCCCATGACGGTAGCTGGAGCGCTCTAAACAGCCAGTCTAAAACCCTAGCTTTGTGTAATTAGTTACATTTCTGGTAGTTTTTAGTTTATAGTGTAAATAGTTTGGTTACAAGTTGGTTATAAGGGGGACTGTTATCTCCTACTCCTCTCCCCAGCCGGGGAGGGGATGCCAGGGCCCCATGGCTTTAAGCAGTGCGCGTCCTGCCTTAAGCCTATGCCTGTTGGTGACCCCCATGACTCCTGCCTAAGGTGCTTGGGGGAGACATACTCTATGCAGATTTGTAAAATCTGTAGGGGGTTCGAGCCTAGGACCAGGAGAGAAAGACTCCAGACTGAAGAGGCTCCTCATGGAGTCTTCTCTGCAACCACCGGCACCGGAGGGGCCTCAGTCAGTGAGGGGCACCACTCCAGGGGGCTCCCCATGCTGGCCCTACGGATACTGCTAGTGGAAAAAGTCTCCGGAACTCCGTGCACGCGACGCGCACACACCTGATTGGAATGGACGTGAGCAACACATCTCGAAGAACAACAGTTACAAGGTAAGTAACCTTTTCTTTTTTCTAATGTCCAACCTAAGCCTCCCTTTGCTGCAGTTTAAGGCTATTGCTTCTTATCCTGTCATGTGGTGAAGCACTGGAATAAATTGCCTCGGGAGGTTGTGGAATCTCCATCACTGGAGATATTTAAAATCAGGTTAGATAGACACCTGTCAGGGATGGTCTAGATGGTGCTTGGTCCTGCCGTGAGG
>JANRFK010001234.1:8665954-8677089 GCA_030068395.1 Apalone spinifera | reverse complement strand
GTTGAATATAAAGAAGTTGAGGAGAAAAACTTTCTAAAATGTGTGGATGAACGGTAAATATGAGGGTATGTCTACAGTGTGGCAGTATTTCGGGATACTTCTGGAATTCCGAAATAGCATATTCTGCATCTTGATATTTCAAAGATACTTCTGCACCAGTTATTTCAAAATATCTTTCCCTGAGGATTAAGGGATGTTTGGGAATAGTGCTCTATTTCTTAATGTGGTGCTGTGTAGACAGCGCCAAATTTCAAAATAAGCTATTTCAAAATACACTAGAAATAAGCTTCATAATTTGAGCTACAGCTAGCAAGTGCCCTTATACAATTCCTTCCATCCCAGCATTTCAGAGTGGTGAACATTCATTCCTAAATGTAGCCTCACAATGCATCTTTATGATTGTGAATCTGGCAGATTTTTCCCTGAGAGAACCTGAAGCAAAGAGAAATTAAATTATTTACCCAAAAGCTGCACACAAAACCTGTGGCAGACTACAAGATTATTTTTCACTTTGCCCCAGATTATCCAGACATTTCTCATCTCAAATCACAGTGATTTACTGTTTTTGGTTGGTCAGTCAGATGAAAATCCTATCACGGTGATATTGTCAATACCATAGCTTATTTCAATTTTAATTTCTGTTAGCTAACTACTATAACCTGACCTGACAAACTGAATTGCTGCTAACAGAATAATCTAAAAAGCTCTCAGAAAGTTCAAACACACTTATTAAAATAGAAACTTTCAGATTTTGGTTATTACACTTTATTTCCCATTGATTTTTATTTAATCAGATGGTTTTCTAGAGAAGGCTCGATCCCCTCCCCCCCGCACCCGCGGGGAAGCCAGCCAGCACTGGAGCTCCGGCACCAGCTACCATGGGACCACCCAGACAAGTCCATACAGGGAAACTGGAATCTATGGAGAGGTACAGGCAACATCACGGCACCGCCCTGGTCTGCCTCCGACTACTCTTCTGAGTCTGAGTCGGTGCGCTCCATGGGTTCGTTTAGAATGTCTTCCTGGCACCGGTCCTGATCTCGGCACCGACCCAGACCAAGCAGGTTCCAGCAGACTTGGCCTCCCCAGGCCCAGCCACCCTGGCCCTTCTGGACTCCATGGGCCTACCACCAGCGGCAAGGGCCCATGCCACCAGTGTGGGGATCTAGTGTCTCGCACCGTAGAAGCACTCCCTTGGCCTCGGTGTCGAGACCCCCTGATGCGACTAGAGCGGACAGCCCACAGAGACAGGAGTCTGCAACGGAGAAAGACCCTACACTAAACCCACCTCCTCCCCACGCAGAGCCCCCTCACGTCACCCAGTCTCCTGAAATGTTGGAAGACCCTGCACCTATTCAGGAGTCCTCTTTGTCCTCTCCCGACGAGGCCCTGGAAGATCCGGCACCATCAATGCCATCGATGGATGCGCGGGCACACCAGGAATTGGTCCGCAGGTTGGAGGTGAATTTGGGGGTACAAGCAGAGCCAGTGACAGAGGACACTGACCCCATGGACATTCTCAATGCGGATGCCCCCGCTAAGTTGGCACTCCCTTTGAACAAAACTGTGGCTAAGATCACAAATATCTTGTGGCAGACCCCTGCCTCTATCACACCGACTCAGAAAGGGGTCAAGAAGAGGTATTTTGTTCCTCAGTCCAGGCATGAACATTTGTATTCTCACCCTGCCCCGGGTTCCCTGGTGGTGCAGATGGCTGCTCAGGAAAAGAGACAGAGGCAGCCGGGGCTTACACCAAAATCCAGGGAGCCCAAGCACCTCGACCTTATGCGGCGTCAGGTCTATGCCACAGGCGGTGTCCAGTTATGCATCGCTAATTAGCAAGCGATGTTAAGCCACTATGCTTACAACACGTGGCAAGCAATGGACAAGTTTTGTGACAGGTTGCCCCCGCACTCCAGGCAAGAATTTTTGGCTATGGCCACGGAAGGTTGAACCATAGCGTGTACAGCCCTACAAGCAGCACTAGATGCTATGGACTCGGCCGCCTGCACCATGGCCTCAGGTGTGGTCCTGCGCAGGAGTGTGTGGTTCCAAGTTTCAGGGATTCCTCCGGATGTGCAGAATACCATCCAAGATCTGCCCTTCGATGGAAAATCCCTGTTTGCTGAACATACTGACTCGAGGCTCCATAGCCTTAAGGACACTAGAGCCACACTCAGTTCACCGGGCATTCATACACCAGCCCCTCAAAGGAGGAAGCTCCCCACTCAGCAGTCGGAAAGGTCGCAGTACCAACCTTCCAGGCAGGACCAATGGAGGCGTCGGCCTCGTAATCCAAGTGGGAGCAACAACAATGCTGCCAGGTATCCTCTAGTTAGGTTAGATGCAAGCGACCACGGGGCAATAGTGATAGAAATGCTGGCCCACCCCCCAGGCCAGCAAACTAAGCAACCATTTTGAAGGTGTGCATGAGGACCCTATATCAGCCCCCGCCATTATCCCCCCGTTTGGGGACAGATTATCACATTTTTCCCAGACCTGGACCCGCATTACTTCCAACAAGTGGGTACTAGGTCTGGTGGAGATGGGTTACTCCATCCCTTTTATATGTTTGCCCCCCACCCTCCCTCCCTCCGAGTCCCTCTTCAGGGATCCCTCTCATGAGGTCCTCCTACAGCAGGAGGTCCTTTTGCTTCTCGAAAAGGGAGCGGTAGAGAGAATTCCACCTCACTTGGGGGACAGAGGGTTTTACTCCCATTATTTTCTTATCCCCATACCAAAGGGAAGTCTCTGGCCTATCTTGGACCTCAGGAACCTCAACAAGGTTATAAAGAAAACAAGGTTCAGGATGGTGACACTTGCCTCCATCATTCCCACCCTAGAGATAGGGGACTTGTATGTGGCCCTCGATTTAAAGGACGCTTATTTTCACGTGGCCATAAGACCGAGTTACAGAAAGTTCCTTCTGTTTGTGGTGACTCAGAACCATTCTCGGTTTACGGTTTTTCCATTCGGACTCTCCACTGCCCCGAGGGTTTTTACAAAGTGTATGGCAGTGGTGGCAGCTTTCCTCAGAAGACACAGAGTCCAAGTGTTCCCGTACCTGGACGACTGGCTCATCAGGGGTCGGTCAAAGGATCAGGTGCTAGCCCATATAGCCTTCACAAAATCCCTCTTTGGGTAGCTAGATCTCCTGATAAACAAGGAAAAATCTATGCTGACTCCCTCTCAGGACACAGAGTTTGTGGGGGCCTACCTAGATGCCAGGAGAGGAAGGGCATACCCTCCCCATGTCCAGATTCTGGGCTATAGCAACCATGGTGCAAGGTCTCACACTGTCTTCGCTTACAACGGCAAGGAGTTGCATGAGGCTGCTAGGCCACATGGCAGCCTGCACTCATGTGGTTCACAGCGCCAGGTTGACACTGGGACCACTTCAAGCCTGGTTGGCAAGATTGTTCAATCAGGCACACTGGGACTCCATCTTGTCACTGCCTCAGGAGGTGGTGAACTCTTTGCAGTGGTGGACTCAATAGGAAATAGTGGGCAGAGGAGTTCCCTTCCTGAGTGAAGTATCCACAGTCAGACTGATAACCGAAGCCTCGGATGAGGGGTGGGGCACACACATAGCGCACCATAGGACGCAGGGGCTATGGACTCCTCAGGAAAAGGGGAGAGTAGGATGCTGGACCCCTGTTCCACCCCGGTCCCAGTAATCCTCAACTACCTCTTTGAGCTACAGCAGGCAGGCCTATCTACCTCATCAATCAGGGTCCATTTGCGGCTATGTCGGCTTTTCGCTTCAGGTTTAATGGTAGATCCCTTTTCACAAACCACATGGTTAAAAGGTTCCTTAAGGGACTGGACAGGTTGTTTCCACATGTGAGGGCACCAGTCCCTCAGTGGGACCTTAATCTAGTACTTACTAAGCTTATGTCCCCCCTCTCCTCCCTCCCCGTTCGAGCCGCTAGCCACGTGCTCACTTAAACAGCTATCTTTTAAGGTGGCCCTTATCGTAGTGATCACCTCAGCATGGAGAGTGATCCATCCCATGGAGGCCCTTTTGCCCACCCCCATTATAGTAACTGTGTGAGGATTGAAAGTTTTATTCTTTTTTATATTTGTATTTTAGGTTTCATAATGTGGTAATGTAAGGTAATATATAATCAGTATTTAAGATTGTAGTAAGTCAAATCCTTGAGTAAAGTATATATCTCCTATATTTCCTTTTTCTAAAGTTTTAGTAAGTAAAGAGACAGGATCTCATATTGTGTCTATGTTAATGAGATTAGAAATATCAACAGCCCGGGCCTTCGATGTGAATTGTTATGATTTTGATTTTGCTTAATATAAAACAGTATTGTTTACCTTTGAAGGATTCTGTGAGAGAGACTGTTTGTGTGAATGAGATACAGTGTGAAGGTCAGCGTTAGAGCCAGATGGTCAAGAGAGAAGGGGGAGAATGTGGGGTGAAGACAAACTGTAAAAGACAGACTGCGAAGAGCAGAGTAACCGTCAATGCGTACCCACAATCAAGAATGGATCAGATTGGCAGAATTGATGGCTCTAAAGGAGAAGGGCAGGCACCCCTAAAAACAACTGATTAACAATCCAGGACAGGATGAGCCTTCAAGAGATGTTTGGGAACTATTGACATCAACAAGATAACACTCCGGTCACAGAACGACACAGCAGAATACATTGATTTCAACAGAGAAAAGGATTATAAAAGCAGGGTGCTTTGCTATGGAACTTTGGGTTTGTGTTGCCAATAACTCCAGGAGCATCAGATTGATCGACCGACCGACAAAGCCCGGCTCCCCCTCTGATCAATCTGGCTCATCACTAGATTGATACAGACTCTAGACTGGTAACTATAACATTGTGGCGCGACTATGTATACGTGATGTTTGTTTGTATGCATATGAAACTGTTGTATTCTCAATAAATGCGGTATACAGCCTTTTCTCCTATAAAAGATTTTGTGTGCTTCATTTAAGCATAACAACTGAGTTAGGTCATTAGGGATCAGCCCAGCTGGTTTGGGTTGGTTTTAGTTAGTTCTGTGCCATGGAATAAATGAACACTTGCAACTGCTCAAGCTCTCTGTGTTTCCAGTGATTTCTTTCTTTCTAAACCATGGAATTCGGGCACCAAGCTCAGCCTTTGTGGCAGTAGCAGGAAGGCAGCTCAGTGCAACATGAGGCAAGCTGGTCACTAGTTGCACGTGAGTGGGGACAGCTTCAATGGCAGCAGCCAAACAGTAAGCAGTTCACGTCCATGCAGAGCCCTGGTGTCTTAGAGAAATCTTCCGCACCTGTGGTCTGTTGGAGGGGCTCATTTCCCCCCACCACCCATGAGTAGTGATACACCACCACAACCAAATTTAATAGAAAACCTGTTGATTCCTTGCCAATTAAAGTCTGGGGGCCTTTTCCAGAAGAGGTGACATAATCAGTACGTTGGGCTTCCCAGTTTTGGTTCTAGCTGATAAGCACCTCAATTAAATATTATTCACTAAACACCATTTACTCTGGAGGCAACCCTGTATTCAGGTGCAAGTGGCCCCCTTGATCTCTACTCTGCATGTCACAATGAATTGGGATAAGAATGACCTGGCTGGGGTTAAGCCTGAATGCACCCCATAGAGTTCCCCCATATTTGATGCCTGGTCATTATTGCAAGAACATATTCCAGGGAGGAGGGCTCAGACTAGTCCAGACACCACACTGGGTGAGAGAGGGAGGGACAGGAACAGGGACTAGTGTCCTGGACTGCATAGACCTTGAAGCGCTAAGAAATAAAGTCATCACCATTGAAAGCCTGCAATGTTCAATAACTAAAGGGCAGGAACATCAAATTGCCCAATTAGTTCAAACAGGTATACACACTGTAGATTTACAGTGGTATACATGGCAACATATAAATCATACTTTCTGGGCAGAATATGCCACCATGAAAGACATTGCACATAAAACTGCCCTGGCTCTGTGGTGCTCAGAATAACAAATCCTTCCCATCTGCTAATAGAAAGGGAAATAGATTGGGTGAGGGCTAAGGTTATGATGGCCTTAGCCCCTCTATTAACACAACCTCAAACTTATTCTTGCCATACATTGCTGGATGGTGCAAATAATGCTATTAAGGTATGCTGACCTTAATATACAGCAGCTGAGTGGAAGTATTTCTGTCCAGGTGCTGAGAGCCCGAGATGTTCAGATAACTATGTTGATTTGGTCATTCTCAGCACTTCCAATAATTCAAGGAAAACATATTTGGGTTCCCTGGTTAGCTGGGACATACATGAACACTAAAGGGGATATAGTAGACCACCAAGGGTGCGAGGAATGGTTCCCGCTACAATGGGTGTGGTCCCCCACTCCCTGTCTTGGAGAAACCATGCTCCCTCCAAAGCAGAGAATTAGCTACATGTTTCTGGAATGAAATGGATAATTCTACCACCAAGATGTATTTTAATGGAAGAAATTGCATTTGTGTTGTGGGTTTGGAAGCTGTAATATGGCAAAACAAATTTTATTCTTCTTCGAACGATGTCCCGATGGATGTTCCACTCTGGGTGCTGGTGCGTCCTTGAGCAGCCACCGAGATTTTTCTAGTGGTATCATGCCACACATGTGCCGTGGTGCCCCCTTGTGCCATTGGTGTCCATTAGGCGTGCGCGCGGCCCCCGCACTTCCTTCTCTGCTGTCCTTAGTGGCAGACGAAGCTCCGTCAACTTGCCCGTTTAGCCTAGAAAAAAAAACAACAAAACAGCTTAGTTCTCCTCAGTTTTCTTCCCCAACCAAGCTTTTAACTTCTACCTACCCGATACTCTAAAAAAATTTTTTTTCTTCATAGTTTGACACCCCAATTGGTTTTCTCCATGCCTGCTTCCCCAGGCTTCAAATGTTGTGAATCTTGTTGAGATGCTATGCCTGCCTCCGATGGACCCGCCTCTTGCATAAAATACCTTGGAGTGGCACACTGCTCAAATCTCTGCACCTATACGCTGAAGAAGACTTATTTATACGAAAAATCCCTCCAGCCTCTGTGCAACAACTCACCTCCTAGGGCTAAAGTGACAGACAAGTCAAAGGGTATGGACAAAAATCATCCCTCTACCTCAACTGGCAAACCCAAAGAGAAACCCTGGGTTTCCCCAGCAAGATCACTACCTTCGGCACCGAGCTCAGCTAGACACGGGAGGTGACAGGCCCACTACCTCCAGCACGGCACCACCTAAACCATCAGTGCCACAAAAAATGGTTTATTCTGAACCCAAACAAGAGTCTTCGGCAACAACAGCACCCTCCCACCATAAGTCCATATCAAAGACAGCACCGCAGATGGCACCCAAGAAACCCTGTATTGACATGCCTCCCCCAAGGGCACTGTCTCTGGCGATAACGGCAGCACTAAGTACAGGGCATTCAGCCCTAGCACTGCCACCAGAAAACACACGGCACCACACTCATTCCCTACCCTGTGCCTTGTCGGCACCTCTCTCTCCAAGCTCCTCGGTGCACTCTGTCTATTCTCCGAGGTCACCAGCTCCATCCATCTCACTGAGCAAAGTCAGCACTGACACACACAGCTGCTTCCCATCTCAACACTCTAGCCCCACCCAGAGGCAACCTCCTTGGAAGCCCCACTCCTTTAGACCAGTGGTTCTCACCATGGGCCATATGGCTCCCTGGGGCCCATGCCTTACTTCTAGGGGCCCGCATGGAAAAAAACGGAACATTAGGGAGTCACAGTAAGTTAAGGGGACCACCCAAACTTAACTGCCAGGCATATGATGAATTTGTCAAAATCCTCACATCTCATTCTCTGTGCTAATTTCAGCCGCATTATTTATGTGGTTTAGTAATCTTATTTTTTTGGATCAAGTATATTATACACCCGTGGTCACCAACCGGTCGATCGCAATTAAATCAATGAATCCACTCTATGTGATAATGAAGCCTTTCTGATGACATATGTTAAGTTTTTGGATGATAATCAGCTCAGTGAGGAAATGCTTTTGCCTGAAAGCTTACGACAGACACCAAAGGTGGAACAATTTTTGAACAAGTTCAGATTTATTACAAGTCTATAAAGTGCCACAGGACCCCTCGCCGCTAATACAACTCATCATGTACTATATCAACCATCAGGATGGAGCTTGGTCCCCCTCCCTCTGTATAGAAGCACTAAAATTATGGAATTGGTGCATCACACACAAGATCACCCCTATAGCAACTTACCTCCCAGGGGTACTCAACATCAGCAGACACTTTTTCAACCATCACCTCCTTCTGCTTGGTGCCTCTTTACTTCAGAAGCCAGGGTAGAGAAGGAATGGAGGGAGCAATGCCATACTGTGTGCCTAACAGACACCAACGGCACAAGGAGGCACCATGGCGCATGTGTGGTATGGCGGGGCACCACTAGAAAAATCTCTGGTCACTGGTGCAAGGATGCACCAGCATCCAGCGTGGAGCACCCACGGGGACACACCTCTTGAAGAACCCCTGTTACTACACAGGGTGAGTAACTCCCTTTTCAGATCCACACTCCAAAAATGTATGTGTAATATCTCCATACCCCTAAACTGGTTTACTATCTCCCAATGCACACAGAAAGATAAATTGATATGGAAATCTCAGATGTGGTGGACTTTGACACTGATTTCTCCCTGGGCATTAATTGGACAGGCCTATATGGGTGGATTTATAACAACCACCGCATTAGTAAATTAACAAAAGCTACTTGAAAGAAATCCAAATGAGAAGTTTGGCCATCCTCCATGAGGGAGAAGAAATACTTAGGGTGGCTGACCAGGCAAGGCAATTAAGTTTTCACCATTGGTATGACATGTTTAAGGGAACCACCAGACTGTGCTTACCCTGCCTTCCTAATGCGGGAGCCAGCTCCATCACTGGGGCAAGCTGGTGTCACCCACCTTCGGAACATTTCTAAATATAGTCTTCTATCCCATCTTCATTCTATTAGTAATCTTGACTGTTATGTTGGCTCTAATGCTCTGCATGTGCTGTTGGATGAAATTGAAACCACAGGCTGAAATCAAGACCCAAAATGTAAATGGAATTGCTCGAGAGGACAAAAGGGAGTAAATGTAGACACATCTCTGTATTAATCATTTTCTCAATGAAGTTTTTAACTTTGTATTAAATCCTTTTATATAAAAACTTTGTATCTTATCATATGGAACATAGAAACTTCATATCTTGTAGAATAGTCCCTAAAAACAAGTACGGGAGGTCCTCGCTATAAGTCAAAGATAAGTTCCAAAAAAACTTGGACTTGTATTGAAACAACTTAAAGTGGAAATGTTTTCCCCCCGCGGTTGACTTCCCCCAATTTGCTTAAATGGGAGTGTTCCACATGACTTATAGCAGAGAATGGGAGGACTTATAATGCACCAGTTCCTACAAACGTCAGTGACTTTAGTGTGAAATGGATGTATACCAGGGCAACTTATAGCAGGGACCCCCTGTACGGTAAAGAGAAGGTCTTTGTACCAGAATAGATTTCTCCCCTTTTGCTTAATTGATTGCCCTGTTGAGTGAATGAAGTGTGAATAGTTAAGGAAAGGAAGACAAGCCTCTCTGGGCAGTTACAATTGTTGGAGAGGGGATGGAAGCCAGATGCAAGAACAATGAGACCTGTTAAGTGGGCTCATTGAAAGAAGACTGGACATATGGACACCTCGGGAGTCAGCAGCAAGTGCCAGCTTTTGGAAGCCCCCTCTTTGGCAAGGAATGTGGCAGCACTGAGACAACACCCAGAAGAAGGTGCCATACATGACCGAGGGTGTGTCTAGACTGAATTCTTTTGAAACAAGTGGCTTTTTTTCGGGGGGGAAAAAAAATCACCTGCATCTAGACTGCTGTCGTGTTCTTTAAAATTAAATCGAAAGATTGCAGCATTTTTTCCTGAAAATGGTAAACCTACTTTTACCAGGAAGAATGCCTTTTTTTTGAAAGAGCTCTTTTGAAAAAAGGTGTTATTGAATGCAAACAAGGCTTTTTTGAAAGAGCATCCAGATTGCCTGGCTGCTCTTTCGAAAACGCAGATCGCTTTTTCAAAACCCTTGTGGATGCCTAGATGAGCTCTTTCAAAAAAGCTTCTTTTGAAAGAGGTTTGTAGTCTAGATGTACCCTAAACTGTATATGCATAAGATGATAGATTTGCATGAGAAAAGAGCTATTATAAATCAAAAGGTATCTTGCAGGAGAACCCCGGCTCCACCCCTCCCCATCTAACTCACCTGGCCAGTGGAATTCGGGGGAGCAACTATTGGTAACAATAATAAGATGGCACATGAGCGTGTGTAATATATCATATGCATATGATAAGTATTGATTGCTATATATATTAATATCACCAATAAATGTGGCATTTTGCCTTATCCCCTGTGCAAAAATCCCATGCAGTACTTTAAGTACTACATCTGTAGACCCTGCTGGCGTGCACTAGAGTGTCCCTCCTAGGGCTGTTTGCACTATAACACAGCACAGTTATAATGGGGAATATTCCAAAGATTACTCATTACAGTGCAATGTATATAATACAGCTCGCTCATTATTGCCGATTTTTGGAGGGCTACATAAAACTCTTTAGTTGCTAAAATTAGAGCCAGAAAAGCAGAAGCCCTATTAATCCAATAATGGCACTAATTAAACGTATCACTGCACTTCGTGTTAGCACTGTGCGTGCTCCATGTTATGGAACTAATTTCCATGTCATGGACCTCAGCCCCCTGCTGCACCACTAGGAGAGACCTGCAGAGAAAGCCTCCTGTTGCGTTCACATAGAAGACTTCTGTGAGCATATGGCATTTGTGATCTGATGTACGTCAGTAACCATGAATTTTCCTAGTCAGTTATTGCTCTTTACGGCAAGAACATCATCTCCTGCATACCAGGCAGAGCCACTGACAGCTTGTTTGGCAGTGTCCTTCCTTCTGCCTCCCCACATGGATGCCAAGTGCCCATTGGTGCTTGTCTGAGGGGGGATTTTAGTCACAGGCATGGTTGGACTTCTATTATTGGGGGGAGGGGAGGAGCTCCAGTCAGGCCAAAGGGGATGCAGACCAATTCCCTGTCTGTCCTCATGGTACCATTTCACACTGGGGGGTGGGAGATGACAATTTTAACTATGACTCCAGG
>JANRFK010001234.1:8652346-8665854 GCA_030068395.1 Apalone spinifera | reverse complement strand
TTCTCAAACTTTTTTATAAAGTACCCCTTTTTTTTAACAAAAAAAAGTTAAGTACCCCCAGTACTTACAGTTTTCTGACACTAATTTTTTTTCTACCATTGCAACACATTTGTTTAAACAACTTAATTGTAGCCGGGTGGGCGATGAAATTTTGGGGTGTAAGTAGTACAATAATAAAGCTCTGTAAAACTTAAAACAAAAATTAAGTTCTCTCCAAATTTCAGTTGTGTTGACGTACCCCCCCCCAGACTTCTCTCGAGTACCCCTAAGGGTACTCAGACCTCTGGCTGAGAAACACTGATCTAGACAGTGCTTGGTCCTGCCGTGAGGGCAGCAGACTGGACTCAATGATCTCTCAAGGTCCCTTCCAGTTCTAGTGTTCCATGATTCCCTAGTAATCCGCTGGGTGCTCCCATTTTTATAATGTAAGGATTAGCTCAAGTACTTCATGTCCTCTAGTCACTAATAAAGAGACAATGGAAAATGGAGAGGGAGTAAAGAGGTGTCAGATTATGGATCATGGGTGGAAAAGCTCTATGGCCTGGTCCCGGCCCCCAACATCTCTGTTGCAGAGTGGGTGGTTATTATTAACCCATAGACTCTTGTCTGTTTCTGCCAAAATGGTCAGCAGCGAAATGCTGACATTTAAAATTTCCATTAGCTGGCTTAGCACCTACATAAATATTGCTTTTTATGATATCTTCTGTCTTAACAGAGCAATGCGACCCCAAAAAAGTCACGTCGGGAAAGAAACATCTCAGAATTGGATTACGTGTAATACAGGCTAGTAGAGCACATTTGGCAACGTAGCTTTTCCCAAACGATATCAACACCGATTTCTTGTTCTAAGCTCTCTGCTAAGGTTCCGTGCACCCTTGCTGTCAGCCACACAGGATGGAGTTGGTACCAATTTACTTTGGAGATTAAGTAAACTGGTACCGCAGAGGGCAATCAAAATGATTAGGGGGCTGGAGCACTTGACCTACGAGGAGAGGCTGGGGGATTTGGGCTTATTTAGTAGGCAGAAGAGTGAGGAGGGATTGGATAGCAGCCTTCAACTTCCTGAAAGGAGGTTCCAAAGAGGATGGAGAGAGGCTGTTCTCAGTAGTGACGGATGGCAGAACAAGAAGCAATGGTCTCAGGTTACGGGGGGGCAGGGGAGGTCTAAGTTGGATATTAGGAAAAACTGTTTCACTAGGAGGTTGGTGAAGCACTGGAATGGGTTCCCTAGGGAGGTGGTGGAATTTCCATCCCTAGAGGTTTTTAAGTGGGTGATTTAGTTGGGGTTGGTCCTGCTTTGGGCAGGGGGCTGGACTCAATGACCTCCTGAGGTCTCTTCCAGCCGTAGGATACTATTATTCTAGATTCAGGATTTTTGCTACAAGCCTTGTCTACCCTGGGCTTTTACTATATATGCTTTAGGTGCACAGTTCATTTTAAAAGTCACGCTTGCACTGCTCAGTGGTTATTTATTTGTACTATAATAGCAGTTAAGAGCCCTAGCTATGAACCAGGACCACATTGTGCTAGATGCTGTACAAATATAGAATATAAATATCTCCTCAGCCCTGCGCCCTAGGCACTTAGTCTTCCAGCTGCTTGAATGCCTTCACTCTGCTTCATGCCACTGTATTTAGGTAATGATCACTGAGTTGCAAGAGTAGCGAGGCAAAGGCAGCTGTGGCATTATGTTTGTTGCTAAACTTGCAAGAATTCATGCCCAGTATTGTTAAAGGTGATGTCATTGCAGAAACACCCTCAGAGGAAACAGGATGTGAAATGCACATGGCAGTTATTTGTGTGATACCTATAGCTTGGCAGTGTTGGATTCCTTATTAGCAGATACCCATTTCTGGGTCATGCAGCTGCACACACTGGGACTTTTGTTGCAATGAAAATCATTATCCCGAGTGGGAGTGTGCTGTGTTAATGGCTTAGTTGTATGCAATAAGTAGTTAGGCTGCAAACGGCTGAAGTGTAATATGACTGCACCTCTATAAACCAGAACTCTCTAGTCCAGCAACATCTGTGGTCCAGAAGGACCAGGGATGTTCCAGGATCAGAGAGTCCCCGTGCACTGCAGTGGGGGATGGGGGGAGCTGGGAGCCAAAGCCTGGTGCACAGCTCAGCTGGGCTGCAGGGGGAGAGCCAAAAAGCCTGTGGGAGGGAGGAAGGCAGAGGGACTGGAAGCAGGGGCAAACCTGGCCTTAGGGCAAGGCGATTGCCTTGGGCCTTCAGGGCCCACGCTGCCCAGCACCTGCCCGCCCGACTGCTCACTTGCTGCCCTGGTGGGGAGCTGCCCGGCCACGCGGTGCAGCCAACCACATGTCACCTTGGGCCCTGCAAACTCTTTGGCCGGGCCTGAGCAGGAGGATCAGAAATGATCTCCCTTGGTCCAGAAAAATCCCTCATCTGAGACCAGTCAGCTCCCAAGGGACCTGGACCAGAGAGGTCCAATCTGTTACTAAAAAAATGATGCCCTTGTGTTGAAAGCCAAAGCTAGGGCAGTAAGACCCTTGTGTCTGTGCATTTGACACAAACGGGTCCCAAATAATCATGCTTAATATGAAGACTGTAACTATGTTCAAATTGTTTAGAAGTAAGATCTAGAAGCAGAGGCAATAAAGCTTTGTCATAGGAACTTTCATTACACATCCAATTACTGTTCCTATTTCATATCAGAAACATCACAAAGTAATAAAGGGATACTTTCCTATTCCTATATACTAAAAACCTTCAAATCTGATCCCAAATTTGCTATTACTCCTTAGAAACCTTTGATAAGTCACAATTGCATGCCTCCATTTCCCCATCTGTAAGACAGAGCTTTCCGGACACGAGTGAATTCATTCAGAAGTAGTCAAATGCTTTGTTCTAACAGCATGCAACATTATACCCCTGAAGGAAACTGAAAATGGCTTTGCCAAAACTATAGAGAGTTGCCAGAACTAGATTAAAAGGAGGACACAATTATTGCAAAATGTGAGCTTTTATTGAATTACGCACACAAAGAGTACATTATAAAAGATATAAAACTACAATCTGCTCAAAGAATACTTTGCTCTGAAAGTATTTCACATTTATTCCAACAATGGTGGAACGGGCCCTTTAAGATATACTGTGATATAAAGTGTATAGCAAGCAAAGAACAAGCCTATTTGGGAAGTTTTGAATATATAACATAGGAAAGACACTGAAGAATCAAATGCAGAATGATAGTATAATGGCTCACTTAAATTCTCCTTATAACATCAAATAAATGCATGTTTATTCAGTATTATAACAAGAAACACATATGCTATTATTCTTGGTTTGATTTGTTATTTCTCTTCCATGACTCCTGATGCAAGAGGCAGCCCACTGAAACACTGAAGAAGAAACCTGACTAATGTAAACATCACTTGAGCTTTTCTGAAAGATGTGAACGGGGAGCAGCAGCTAATGGAACTTACTGCTTGTTCAGAAAGAATAAATCTGTGAGCCAGATAAGAGAGAGAAGAGGAAGCAAGAGCAAAATTAGGAAAGTATCAGGTTTGTGTCCCATCATTTTTCCTTCAAAAGTTGTATAAGCTTCTATTCATTTTGTGGAAAAGCTCTTTGTTCCTTTCTGTAAGGGGGGGAAAAAAAGAAAAGTAAATACAGAGAAAGCCTGTGTACCATTACAGCTATATTATTTGACCCTGTGAAAAAAGATCACTTAATCTGTGACTTGTTTGATGGTCTCAAACCCTATTTAGGACTATTAGGACTTAATTATGTGAAAAAAACCTTCCAAGCAATTGTGATGCACGCAGAACTTTTCATTGCTGGCCATCCATTGGTTTTATGACAGCATGAAATAGAAAAAATAGAGATGTTTCAGCAAGATGATAGTACAGAGGAAGAGGGGGAAAAGAGGAGTAACATCTCTTATTTGATAATAGACATGCAACATGTTTAACTTACCTGAATTGACTTTGTTAACGATAAACCTGAAAGCGGAACAACCAGCTTTTGTCCTAACATGGCCTCATTGATTAGAAAACATTGGCTCAGCAAACTTTGCCTGACAATTTTCGTTGTTAAATGTGGAAGTTTATATTACTGGTGTATTGCTTTGTATGTTTAAAGAGTAAGGAATTGAGAGTTAATCTCACATTATCCTTTATCTCTACTACATTTTACATCTTCTCGATTTTATATTGCACAAAACCTATAAGCATTAAAAACAAAAGTAAATGCTCAAAAATCAGGAAGGGAAATATCCCTCAAGTTTAAGTTCATTAAGGGTGGGGTTTTCAACAGACTTCAACACTGACTTATGAACTTTTTTTTTTAGTGCGAGCAGATTTAAGTTAATTTTTTAAAAGGAAAAATTCACAGCTCTTTGGCTTTACAGCTAGCGAGGTTTTAAAGCTATCAAATACGGGTTGTACCTTCCTGGTCCGGCACCCTCAGGATCTGATTGGTCCGGAACCAGGGAGTCTGCTGGACCGCAGGAGATCAAGGTTGACTCCTCTGCTACCACCAGCTGTGGGGCTCCACTCCAGTAGTAGCAGAAGACCTGGCATAGACAGACCAAGTGGGGACGTCGGGGAGTACTTGGGGAAGAGGCAGGGTGGTTGCGGAGCCCCATGGAGCACACCTAGCCCTGTGGCTGCCAGGCTGATCTCCCAGCCCCCATTGCCAGCTGAGGGGTTGTTCTCCTGGCCCCCTGACCATGTAGCTCCACAGCCACCCTGTCTCTTCCCAAACATCCCCCTCCCTCCATGAGCTATTTGTGGCACTCCGGAAGCTTTGGAAGGGTGACAGAGGAGTTGCTGAGACTAGGATCCAGCTTTTCCATGGAAGTGCTCCTTCCCGGGAGCATCCACGGGAATGCCAGAGCACAGAGGTTGCTGGATGACGGAAGTCCAGACTACAGAAGCCCAACCTGAACTAGTTTGTAGTTTAAAAGCTGTTGTTTCAGCTTCCCAAATGTTATAATAAAAGAACGAGCTTAATCCTCACTGTAGACTAGGGAACTAAAGGATTAACTGGATAGTAGGTCAACATCATGCTTACTGGGTGAAACTGACCAGGTAACCATCCAACTAGGCTGGAGCTGCCTGCAGGGCATCGCAGCAGGATCCCAGCTAGCCAGACTGGCCCTCGTGCCCACAGAGTTCTGGGCTGGAGGAGTCCCTGCCCACTGCAGGCTATGGATCCCAGTTAACTCATTCACTCGTTAAATTATATCATCTTAATCATTTAACATTTTAAGGGGTATTTTCATTCCTGGTTTAGACAGATGGTCTAGTGATTGGAACACTCGTCTGGGACTTTCCAGGATAATTTCTTTCCTGGCTGAGACTAAGCAGTGGTTTGCAGGCAGGTAGGGATATTTTTTTTCCAGAGAAATATGAACTGGTAAAACAGAGGATTAAAATAAAAATTCAAATATTCCTGTAACTGCAGCTTGTGCACTTGAACAACTGCCTAACAAAGCATTAATGTAAGTGAGGCTGCTTTCATATCAGATCTCTTTAAACTGAACTGCTGCAACTCAGGGGGTACATCTGCAAACTTTAATTGCATGAGTAGTTCTCACTCATGCATTAGTTCCATTGATACCAGATTACTCATGAGGATCGAGTCATATAGGGGCAAGTAATTTAAACAAGACTTACTGGCTCTGTAGGTTAGACAACAATTTCTTCATCCAGGGGGCGTTGGGATTCACACACACTTTGTGTCCTTTTTTTAGTTTCAGTCTGAAAAACAAGCAGTGTGTAACCTTTCACTCTTCTCCAATAAGTAGCAATAGCTGTCCCTCAAGTGGGCAACTTATGGGGCAGACTTTAAACTACTGAAGATGGAGAGGAGTGGGCAAATAAAAACTTCCTCATGTCAGGCAGAATTACTGCTATTTGTTCAAAGAACCACCCCAGTTCAGTTTTTTTAACTCAACCCACATGTAATCAATCAGCCACAGTTGGTTTTTTTCCCTCTCTAGAAAACAGAAGGGACTAAACTTAAGTACCCTCTCTAGCCCTCCGTCTCAAACGTGGTCTCAGATAAAACGGAACCTTAGCACCCATTAGTCTTACATAACACACACCTCTTCAAGAAACTTTCCTAAACCAACCCTAATTGCCCATTTGTATCGCCACTCTAAAGTTTATCCATAGCTCTATGGTCTCAGCGGTAAGCTGGAAATCCAGTGACCTTAAGCTGTTTGGGACGATTTCCAGTGTTTCCTGCATCCATGCAGGAGACCACAAGAGCAATTTCATGCGGCATTTTGGTTCATCCATTTCTAGTCTGAGCCAGAAAATAGAAAATGGTGAATCACATGAAATTAACACCAACAAAATTAAAAGCTTTCAGGATTTAACAGGCGCTTGATTTGAATCTATCCTTACTACCCTGGAACCAGTTTGCCCAGCTGAAAAGAGAGGACAGTGCAAGTTTGTAGTTAAGCCAAGAAGATTTTTATACTTATGACTTGGAGAAAATTAAAGTCAACCCTAGGACGTTAGGCATTAAATCCTAACTACAACAAGTGACCAATTATGCAACTAAATAGTTGTATGGAAACTGAAACGTAAAGGTATACACTTATGCAATGTATCTACTTAGTTATGAGGATGACACCAATTACCCTTATAATTAGCATCTTGGTGCACTGAGGATAGGAGTTGGAGAGTTTAACTAAGCCCTCTCTATGCCTGGCTTTTCTGCTTTTGTTTCCTGTGTGGTACCATTCCAGTAGTGTTGGAAGATGAAGTAGTAACAAGTAGCTCATGACATTTTAAGAGAGCCATAAGCTATAGTTTTTCAAATAGGGAACTTGATTACCTTTGACAAGATGACCGGTGAGCAAAGAATAAGCATAAGAAAACTTGGCACAGGGTATTTACTGAGGCCAGCAGTTGCCGGTTGGGAAATTAAATGCATGAAGATGGGCATCCTTCATATCCCACTGGCCTAAATGCTGCTTCTTATGCGAATGGAATCCCCCATTCTAAAGACATAGTTCCACGTGTCTAAAAAAATTCTACCGCTTGACGAGAGATTCTAGACTCACCCACTTGAGCTGAAAAGTATCACAGGGCCTGGTTCTCAATAGAGCCATGATTGGCTGAAATTTGAAATGGCCTGTGATAAATAGGTCAGACTAAATGATCTAATGGTGCTTTCTGGCCTCAGTGCAAGTGAGAATTGGCACACTAAAGCACCAAACGGGATTTTGAAGGGTTCCAATTCTGAATGGTTCCTTCTATTGTTCGTTGATGAGCTGGACCAAACTACTTCTCAGATCCTGAGTCCAATGAGCGACTAAAGCTCTTTTGACAAGTTTCAGTGTTGTAAGGGAAGAGGAAGAGAGCGTGGGGTACCGACTGATGCACAATACTGGTGAGAGAGTGTGCTAGAAGAGCCAAGGGGAAGCTCTTCCAGTCACCAGTGACTATGGAGATTGACACGGAGTTAAAAGCAGTCGAGGCTACTTACATAATTTCTGTGGTTCGGCAGCCCCCCCCAAGAGGAATGATCTCAATACTTTCATATTTCTTCGGATGTATGAAGTCTGAAGTGTGCTTCATGCATCTGCAGTTCTGATAGGAACCATTGGCTTCTAGGATAGCTGTGGAGCAAAACTTCATCACATTAGGTATAATTCAAGGGTATGAACGGAATAAGTATCTTACCCTTCGCTAGTGAGACAGCAAACTCCTTGGTACATTATTAATGGAGTTCTTAACCACAGAGAATGGAAATAATGATCACAACTTCTATTTCTAAAGCCTCTCCCACTGGGAGGAACTCAATGCACTGTACTGGCCCATGCATTAGGCTTGGCAATACTACTGTAAGTAAAATGGTAGTTAACTGATGGGGAATTGAGATACAGAGGATCTGCTTCTGATACACTTACTGCACAAATAGCCTTATTAAAGCAAATGAGGTACTTGGAGGAGTAAGGTATCATGTAACATAAGGGACAGAGTGTTCAAGTTGATTTCAATGGGAGATTGGGACCTCTGAAAATTCCACTAGGAGCCTTTCTGCATCTTTATGTGAAGCTTTTAATTAATATTATGATAGTGCCTAGAGGGCTGGACAGAGATCTGGTTCCCATTGCTGTACATACAGATAAGAGACAGTTTCCCCCCACCCCCTTGATTATATGGATTGTAAGTTTGCTGAGTTAGAGAGGCAAAGGGAGGTGAAGTCACTTGCCCAAAGTCACACAAGAGATGTCAGAGCTGGAAGCAGGACCCAAGTCCCCAGACCATGGGATCCCACAGTGCAAATCCAATGAGAGAAGGCCATTTTTAATGATTTCCTTACTCTTCCACTAAAAGTGAGCATCCCCCAACCTATGCCATCAAGAAGCGAAAGTGCTTACCTGCATCAGCAGAGTGACCGATCACTAGCAGAGAGACCAGCAGAATGGCAGCGCAGGGGTTCATTCTGGCTAGAGCTCGTCGTTGACCTCTCACAGCAAGTTTAACTTCAAAGTTGATGTGAGGCTTCTGGTGGAGAGAAGGTTCCTATTTATTTGGGAGGGTCACACTGCAACAAACTCAGCAGGATTCTATTTTTAGAAACCAGTGCCGAGAAGTAGCATCATCACTTCACGGGTGCCTACCCAGACATTCCCCTGAGAGTAGTTGCTGAATGTGCATTATTGCTGATACGATCAGCAGAAGGAATTAATAAAGCATTTTGCTGATTTTACAATCAGCTAGACAGTAAAGAGAAAAAATGCATAGTGGAAGAAAACCAACAATACTTTCCTTACACAAGATATTGGAATATTCTACCCCAGTGTTTACACCAAATAATCTCTATTGGTTTTAGGAAGTGGAGGCATTTATTACTTAAGTATCTTAAAGACAACAATAAATGCCATGTTTACTTTTCTGCATTGCATGGCACTAAGCATACCAGTACCACACATTGCTTGCCCTAAAGTGCTTACAGTCGGACAGACATTATGTTTAGCCCTACGTAGAATCGTGAAGCACAGTCAACGGATTAAAAATTGGCCTAGCTCAGTGTTTACGGGAAATCATCATGGAAGAGTGGTGTTTCCAGCAGGAGTCTGCAGGGTTAGGCGTGATGTGGATCAACACCATCTATGATCTAGAAGTAAATATAAAGTCACTGCTGATAAAATTGGCAGATGACAGACTTGGGGGGTGGGGGGAGGGGATGGTATATAACAAGGAGAGCAGTCAGAGTGACCATGCCAGGCCTCTGGAGAAAGATGGCGAGGCCCTTGGGGGAAGAAGGGGTGGGGTCCTAAGGCAACCAGCCTTCAGTACTGCTTGGAGTGTGCTGTATTAGCCACCACCCAAGCCCTTAGAGCCACCCAGAGCTTGCTGCATGGTGCCCCGGCAGGGATTTAAAGGGCCCGGGTTTCCAAGCGCTACTGCTGCTGCAGTAACGGTGGCCATCAGCAACCCTGGCCCTTTCAAATTGCCAGGCTCTAGGAGAACTACCCGTTTGCCTCCCTCCCCGTTGGTGGGCTTGCATATTAATAGAGCCAAATGTAGAAGTTATGCATGGAGGAGCAAGGAGGGCAAACCATGCCTACAGAATGGGAGACTGTACGCTGGAATGGGGAGAGTCCAAAAAAGTGTTGGCGGTCCAAGTGGCCAAGCAACCCAATGTGAGTCCCTTCCCTCAGAGATGCCTCTCTGGGTTTTCTGTCTAATGTACTTGCCTGAGCCAGCTCAGGAGAGTAGCCTCCTTTTACAGCTAAACGTCTTCTGCTCAGCTCCTGAAGTAATTCATCCTTTTCCCTGCCAACCACCGGGAGACCATCCCATCCTCATTGATTCAACTGGGCAACCTCAGCATTGTCAGAAGCTGCAGTGGTAGGAGTCTGCCATTTGGTACCCTCCCAGAGTTGTGTGGTGGTGGGCAGAGCTTTACCACCATGGGGAGGTCCCTTCTAGTTCACCTTATGGACCTAAAATCTCACACGTCAGGGCTTCCGTCATCGGTGAGGGTCATGAAGGAAACTCTTCCTCTGCCGCCCGTCCAACATATTCTTGGGTTTGTCCTCTGATGCATCAAAGCAAGCTACAGCTGGAGACAGGACCACCGATAGGGTGGGCTAGCGCTGTGAGGTGGTAACTAAGAATTCATCCTGCCTGTTTAGCAGGGCTTGCTCATCACTGCATTTGGGATCAGGAAGGAATCTTTCCTGTGGTCAGATTCACAGGGGTTTGGACAATTTGTTTTGCCTTCCGCTGCAGCACGGGGCATGAGCCACTAGTTAGGATCCTCTGGGCATCCACGCCGTTTGTATCCTACCACTGCTGGAGCGTGGGGCATCGATGCGTGTTAATCCTTCCTGTCCTCTGCCCGTAACATAGTCCCCTGAGGGCTGTACCACTTGGGTCTCTTTCCGGTGGTGGTGATGTTTGGTGTGTGGGTGGCAGGGCAATAATTAGTGATCTGTGACCGAGGCGGTCGGGGCCAACAGCCACCGTGGACTCTAAGGCAAGAGGCAAGATATGCGTGTGGGGGTGGCACAGGGCCGGATTAAGACCTTTAGAGGCCCTAAGCACTGAAAAGATTATGGTGCCCCTCCAGATGTAATTCAAAATAAAAACAATACTATACCGTAAAATCTCTTTTTTTTTTTTTTTTGGTGCCCCTGCTTTGCTGGTGCCCTAAGCACATGCTTAGTCTGTCTATTGGGTAATCCAGCCATGGGGTGGCAACTCAGATGGAAGGGACAGTGCCAAGGCAGCCAGTCCTAGACACTGCCCAGAACACCACGCACCCCTCTCGCCTTCCGTCTTCAGAGTGGTGCTCCGGCACAAAATTAAAGGAGCCAAGGGCTCCAGCAGCAGCAACGGCCAGCATCCCAGGCCCCTTTGAATCGCTGGGCACTGGGACAACAGCCCCTTTTGTCCCCTCCCCCTCCATTGGCGGGTCTGAGGTCAGGCAGATGATGGCTCCTTCTGGCCTTAGAGACCATAACCATGGGCTCACACAAGTACATTTATGATTATGAATTTAATCAGAGTGCATCTGTCTTTAAAGGGCTCGTCCTCAGAATCCCCCCCCAGGGAGGGACAAGGACTGTCCTCATTGCACTGATACAGCAGGGAGAAACCAACTGATATGTCCAAGGTAATTCAGGCAGAGCAAGATTTGAACCTGCTCTCCCCAAGAATAGACACCTCCCCTAGCGACGAGATCATCTTTCTAGCCACTCACGACTTCCTGTGGAGAAAACATTGAAAAAGTGGCCCCTTAACTCTCAAGCCAGAAGGCCAAGAGAGAACCACAAACATGACGTCGGATGTTATTTGGCGGAAGCTGGGGGAGAAGCTCACGCTAGACCCATGCTGAGGATTGGCAGTTATCGCAACAGCCTGACTGAAGGACCCTCAACCAGCAAGGTGCCAGGAAAAGTGGCTGACTTGGCAAGACGGGGTGAAGCACTCGAATGCCAGACTCGTCGTCGCAAGCCAATGTGTGTCAGCGGATGGTGGGCTCAGACTGTGTAGGTGTGTGCGCATCACACTCCAAACACTCATGTCAAAGCCTGCTGGCACTTAGGTACGCCGAGAATGGAACTTTCCAGAAACTTCTTACAGGAGGCAGGCCAAGGGCTAATGCCTTGTAGATGCTACCAAAACAAGCTGGTTTTGAACAGAGGCCTACTACGGATGTATGGTAACATGATTCACTATGTTCTGCAGAATGGATTTAGAAGCGCACGCATGTGTCATAGGCCCCATCGTGCTAACAGGTTTGCTCGCAGCTCAAGATTAGAAGCAGACCAATGTGAGGTCAGTCTACACTCCAGCTTGGCTCTTCTGAATGACACTTGTGCAGAATCATCATCTATATGCTTCTATCCACAGATGAAGTTTGGGATCTCATAGGACTGTCACTACCATGAACAATTTAAAAATTTGAAGACAAGATGCAGTAAGCGAGTAGAGGGAGGCAGGAAGGAAAAGGCGGTTACACGGACAGGATGATTGTAGAATGAGGTGCACAACACAGTGGCTTCAAGTCAGGGAAAACATTCTTTTAAAAAACCACTATTTACACAAACCATAAAGCACAGTCATTTCTTATAAGCTACATCTTCTCCTGCGGGAGAAAGCGAGTGCTCATGCATAGTTAGAGGCCCCATCTTTAGCATACAAAGCCAATCTTCAAGTTTAACACTTTTACACCACTGCACAGCAGCACACAATAGAGATGGGGGAGAATTTTCCCAAGCCATTTCCCAATGCCCTCCGCATTGAATGGTGAAGGTGTGTCTCAAGTAGTGCTTACGTAGCAATAGAATTTCAGTTCTAGCCCTGCCGCAGGATGGGATGAGAAGAACCTAAAAGACAACTTATTCATTATGAAATTCCACAGGGGTTCGGAGTAATTTGCGTAGCACCACAGAAGGCTTTGTTCTTATATGAAGGGACTGTGACAGGGTGTGTTGGAATAGAGGACATGGGGGCATAGGTGGTATTGCACCCAATTTGGGAGGGATTTGAATGTTGTCCCCTTCCACACCATAGGTTCCCTAAAACCTGTATGTGCAAGGAAGGCTGGGCAATAGCATTTTCATCCCTTGTGTGGTGAGCAGTCTCCATACTTAGCTTCACTTGAGGTTCAGTGCCTGAGGATTCTTGCCTAACGGCACCAATCTTTAACGACACTAGATAGTCAATGAACAGTAACCTCCCAGCAACTAAACGTTCAGTAGTGACCTGAGCTGCAGCTACATTTGGAAAAGCCCCCACCAGCAGTCAGAGCCAGTGGTTTAAAAATAGGGAATAAGTGATAAACTGAAACTGCACCTTCTCTTTTCTCCCTCATTTGTATGAGAGGAGTACATTGGCTTAAGATACCCCTGACAAAGCCATCTGTTTCCTTTGTCTCGTGATAAGCTTTTCTTTGGAATTGTTCCCCCAGCTGCAAAAACGTTACCTCTAAAAACCATGACACGTGTGCGCACAACCAATTTGGCTCTTCCTCGATTTGCACCACAAACAGCAAAAGTTTGATAATTAGCAGCAAAGAGCTGAATCCTCACCAGGTCACTCAAGGCTCTCAAGCTCAGACCCATTTATTTTACAGAAGTGTATTTAAATATATTCCTTGCATGCCCAGACTAAGTATTACACCTATTTTACAGTGGGGTAAATAGGGAGAAGAGACTTGTCAAATATCACACAGCAAGTCAGTGGCAAAGAAAGGATTAGATCTGAGGGGTGAGACACAGCAGGCCCAGTGCTTTCTCCCCCAGACCCATGGTCTTTGTTACCTGGAGAAGCAGCACATGTGTCTAATAAGCCCAAATTAGAAATAGGAGTGTCTTTTCCTTGAAAGGTTTTAAAGTTGGTGACTAATCCAACTCTTAAAAATTGACTCCCTGAGATAAGGTTTTGTAACATTAAATCAACTCAAACAGGCAAAGGCGGTGAGGAGTCCTGTAGCACCTTATAGACGAACCGAAGTACTGGAGCATAAGCTTTCGTGGGCAAAGACCCACTTTGTCGTGG
>JANRFK010001234.1:8600679-8614604 GCA_030068395.1 Apalone spinifera | reverse complement strand
GGGGAGAGGGGGAAGAGAGAAGTGACAGCATTTGGCAGATGAACAGATGGCTGCCAAAAAGTTCCAGGCCAGGATTGCTGCAAAAATTTCGAGAAAGATTAAAGAGCTGTTGAAGAAAAAATACCAAAAAGAGACACCACCTACTGGAGGCTCACAGAAGGACTTATCTGAAAATGAGGCGGCAGAATCCGACCTGCGGGATGGTGATGAATCTCAGAAAGAGTCTGGTTTAGAAGGCTTTCAGTCTAGTCCTGATGACTCTTACAGAGACCCTTCTGAGTCTGACTCTGAAATAGCATCTAATGTAGAAGATGCCGCTGATGGTCCCGTAGACGAACCCCCAAGTACCCCTGAAAATCCAGAGGCGCATATGGCAAGAGTGAGAACTTAACACGAATTACCTAGATTTGGAGAGAGTCAGTGTACTGTGAGGAACTTCGTTTTGTGAAGCTTGAGCGAATAAATTCAGCTGAGCAGGTTGTTGAAGCCATATGCAGGGGGATACAGTTAGTTCTCAATGACGTTAATGGGAGGGTAGGTCCTAATGATTATGTTCAGTTACCTTTAGAGAGCCGTAATTTAACTAACCCTTTGTTTTCAGGCAGAAGAACTAGGAATGAGCTGTCTGCTGAGGATTTCTTAAATCAGACCTCAAAGCTGTTACAAAGCAATAGAGGGTTGCGCCTTGATGGGACATTGCGCCTCACTGAGACAGTTGTAAAAAATATGGGCAGGGTAGTCAGTTTTAAATTCTATCCTTAGTAGTCAAATCACCCATAATGAGAGACAGTATTCAGTAGACGTGACTTACACTGGTACTAATTTGTGCTCTGCAGGCGGGCTCTTGACCATGTCCAATCGTAAACCTACAGACACAGAATTGTTAGAGGCAGCAAGAAAGCTGCATGAGAAACTGGGGTGGCCAGATAAATAAGGTTATGTGCAGTGACACAGCAATGTTTGAGCAGTAGTTAGGAGTCAGCATACAGGTGATGCTTTATGCCGCAAAAGACGGATTTAAAACAGGGGGCCCAGGGTACCCCAAGACTCTTTTCATGCTGTTGCACAATGAATGTTATTGGAGGGTTCTGGATGTGAAAAAGTTGTTTGGTGCGAGGAATGATTGAGTTTTGCCATGTGGTGTACAGTCATGACCACTCTGCAGGTATCATTGCCACCTCTGTTTGAGCGTAAGGTGCTCTGACAGCATGGGCGTGCAGCTGAGGGGTCCTAGCTGTAGACTGTACTATTGGTCCAAAGAGCGTTTAGACAGACACGTAGACTGGGCATCCAAAAAACTAGTCGAATGCCTGTCTAAAACTTGTGATGAGTGTCAGTCTTACGTGGACAAACGGCACAGGCATAAGGGGCGGCGCTGTAAGCAATGTCAGGGCTTGATTGTCGGCAATGTAGATAGCCATCTGTGTTTTATGGACTGCATTAAAAAACCCGGATCTTCAGAAAAGTACTTTTTATGATTGAGTTCATGCAGGAGACTGGATTGCAAATCTCCACTTATTTTTTGGTATGTCCCTAAAGCCGGAAAAATTCTGGGAATTTAAGGGTCACGAGGGTCTACTTTGTCAAGACGTTTATCAGCAAAGAGTTCCAGGATTACACATTCATAGCACACAACTCCAAAGGTTACAGTGTGTACTTTGTTTTGAGGCCGTTACTGAAGGAAGAGACGGGCATAGAATAGGATAGTAAACTAAAGTGTGTGGAAATTAGGTCCTTGGGCATTTGTTTTATAGACTCTTTAAACTTCTTGCCCATTAAGAATAGCAAGCTCCCGCAGGCGATGAGGTTTTAAAGGTATATCCCACAAATTTAACACTTTCGAAAATCAAAATTACATGGAACCTATGCCCAATGTGGAGCACTAGGGCATAGACAGCATGATGCCTGGGGAGAAAGAGTTTCACGACTGTTATTGAGTCCAGAGAAGATCAGACTTTTGACTTGCAGAAAGAGCTCACATATTACTGTCAGCAGGATGTTAAAGTTTTAAGACAGGCTTGTATGGTGTACAGAGAAGAGATTATGAAAATGACAGATGGGAGATATAGCACAGAGGGCCCCTGGTAAATTCACTGAGATAAAATATACTGATCCTTTCCAATACGTAATGCTGGCATCCATTTCATGGTGATGTACCGATTTGTGTTTTTGGAGCCTAGCACAATAGCTCTTCTCCCTCCCGACAATTACCTCAGGCAGAGAGATAGTCGACTTCATCTATTCAGTGGCTGTTGTACATTCAAAGAAAATTTACAGATATGGCATGCTTTACAGGGTGGGGAACTACAGGTAGGCCCCGACTTTTTAGATGGTTATGCCAATGTTGACGGGGTGCACACAGCCTTTGAGTTTAACAGGTGTTTTTTCCAAGGCTGTGTCGCCTGTGTCCGAGACAGAACAACAAAAATGGCAGCCTGTCGCAGGTGAGCCATAGCCTGTTACAGCTGAAAAGGCTGGTATAGGGGGCTCTGTCTGAGGTGGAGCACTTTCCATATAAGGGCATACAGAATAATTATCTTCCCCTGCTTACTCCACCCACTGCGGCAAAGATCTGCCAATGAGGTGATAAGTGACCGGGCAATAAAACAGCCAGACGAGCCCCCTCTTAGCAGGGAATCGCATCGTGTGAACGCCTGGCCTGATCACCCAGACGCCTTGCACCCCCCCGCTCTCGAGTCTTACTGAGCGTATTCTGAGTTGGTCGATCCGAGTGGAGACAGTTTATGAGCATGTGGCTGGTACTCGTGTTCCTGCTGTCTCCAGAACTGATATAGCACCCCTCCCCTGCCATTATCCCCATTCTGATTAATTTCAGTTGCCCTTCCTGCCTGTCAAATGACCGTTGGTTAAAGAGTCGTTGTGCTAGTTTATGAATAGTTATTGTTAAGGTTTTTGACTGTTCTCTTTTATAAAAGTGTAGATAGTTAACTATGAATAATATTGATATTCATTCAACTGTTCCTAACCCTTGGGCACTTTTTGAGAATTATTGTGATTTGGAAAAACCTCAGGAAATTGTTTTATTGTCTGGTAATTTGTTTTTTTTATTCTGATGATTGTCTGGCGTCCACGTATGTGACCGAGTTTTCAGTCACAGGGTGTCAGAATCACCACAAAAATAAAATCAGTTTCTCTTTTTGCAACCCCAAGTCGTGGTCTCATCCTTTCCAGCATCCCTTTCGAACCTCGCGTATTGTGGGGACCGACAACCTGTTATTGTGAAAAAGCCCAGAATCCTAGGACGGGGACGACTTTTGGGTTTCTTTATTACAAGATGCAGCTCAAGACTGACTATCTGAAAATACTTGGTTTTGTAGTGAGGGGGAGGTAACGCAAGAAAGACAGGGAGTTTGCAGATTTTTTTAATCATGCCCAGTTGCCTCAGCCTCTTATGCTGAGGGATACTCTTTTTTGGGGGAGGACAAATGCTATCCGCCTTTACTACAAACCTAACCCCAGAGAAGAAATTCACTATTATGATTTTAGCAGGCTGTACCTTTTCGTAAACAAAACCAAAGAATACCCTATCGGACACTCTGATATAGTTTGACATCTTTGGACCCCTCGCAAATTATTTTGGAATTGTGAAAGTTCAAGTGTACCCAGCCCGAGGCCTCTTTTCCCCATTATTACCTGTCAGAGTAGGTGGCAAGCTTATGTTCCCACTGTGCCAAACCTGTGCAGAAACCAAGCAGCGGGAGACCTGCACCCATCCTCATGATGAGAGAGCCATCCTAGGGACTTGGTGCACAGCGGAATTGAACGTGACCATAGCAAAGGGGTACACAGTGGCTAAAATCCATGAAATCTGGCATTTTAATGAAAAAATCTGACTTTTCAGAGGACATAAAATTACACCTTTATCAGAAACAAGAGGCTTTAGGGTATCCCAGCTGGTGCACTGATGGAGAAAAACAAAAATACGACATTAACGATTTCTATCAGAAAGAAGGCATTCATTTACACCAACACGAGATCAGGTTGAACCCCGCTAAGCACCAAATCGCTAAACTGTTTTTAAATTCTCAGTGGTGTAAATTTGGTCAAAGAACCCACCACGAAAGACCCTGATGAACTCTTTCAGTACCTCTCTGCCCCTAACAACGAGGTTTCATCCTGTGAGTTTATCGATGAGGAAACAGCACACCTGTTCTGGAAGCATTCTGTCTCTGGCAATATGAACATCTTCATCACCTGTTTCATCACCTTTTACGCCCGCTTAGAACTATATAACCTTCTAGACAGACTCCAAGAGTGGTGTCTGTACCAGAACACTGACTCGGTGGTAATTGTGAAAAGAGAGGGTGAGTGGAATCCCCCTCTAGGGGATTATTTGGGGACCTCACAAGCGAGATCCTGCCAGATTAACACATCACTGAGTTTGTCGGCAGGCACAGAAACATACTGGTACAAGCTGTCGGGAGTAAAGGCATATCTGAAAGTCAAAGGGATTACCCTATACATAGCAAACTGTCAAAGTTGATTTTTTTTTCCAGTTTGAATAGTCTAGTCTTGAAATATAGCACAGCCCTGGGAGAGAACACCCCAAATAAGATAGAGGTGCATCAGCCCTCAATTGTGAAGAAAACACAGAAAGTTGATTACCACTAGGAGGGTTGTAGGAGAAGGTTTTATAACGCTGCCCTATGGCTTTTGAAAAATGGATACAAGGTGGAAACACCCCTTCTCAGAGAAAACTACAATGCCTTGGTGATCTGCCAGAAAACGCCATCCTAGCCACCATGGATATAGACGCTCTCTACACCAGCATCCCACACGTAGAAGGAATATAAACTGTCAGGAACAGTGTCCCTGATGATGCCACGGCACAACTGGTGTCCGAGCTCTGTGACTTGATCCTCACCCACAACTATTTCAGATTTGGGGACAATTTATACCTTCAAACCAGTGGCACTGCTATGGGCACCCGCATAGCCCCACAATACGCCAACATTTTTATGGCTGACCTGGAACAATGCTTCCTCAGCTCTCGTCCACTAGCGCCCCTCCTCTACTTACGTTACACCGATGACATCTTCATCTGGACCCACGGGAAGGAGGCTCTAGAAGAATTCCACTGTGTTTTCAACACTTTCCACCCTGCCATCAACCTCAGCCTGGACCAATCTACACAAGAGATCCACTTCTCGGACACTACCGTGCGAGTAAGTGATGGTCACAAACACCACCCTATACCGAAAACCTACTGACCACTATGCCTACCTTCATGCTTCCAGCTTCCATTCCGGACACACCACATGATCCATTGTCTACAGCCAAGCACTACATGCCTCTGGCAACAGAGGCATGTAGATTAGGCTACCCGGCATAGGCAAAGAAGCAGGGGATTTAAATAATCAGCTGATCACTGGCACAGCGCAGTGGCCATGTTTATTTTTAATGAAGCGGGGATTTAAATAATTAAATATTTAAATCCCCGCTTCATTAAAATAAACATGGCCGCCACGCTGTGCCAGCGATCAGCTGATCCGGCACAGCGCAGTAGCCTAGACGCGGATCAGTTGGCTGGGGTAGCCTTTGCCGACCGATCCCTTATGCCTCATGAAAGTAGTCTAGTAGCATCTTGAAGAGTAACAGAACATGTAGATGATATCTGTAGCCTGGGTGTATCTGAAATGGGGGGCTAAGGAGGTTCCCCAGGAAGTGGGAATTCACCGGCACTTGCCTACTGGGGTGCTGAGGGGTGGGGTGATCGAGAAGAGTGGCCAGAAGGATCCCACAATGCCCTGGTCATCACCCGGAGCCAGAGCCAGCAAGGGGCTCATAACCCTGACTTAGGGGAGGGCACCCTGCAGAGGGCGCAGGGTCCTGACCCAACAGGCACGGGGCTCAGCCGGGCTGGGACTCTGGAACAAGGCAGTGTGGGGGAGGGGAACAGGCCATTCCCCAGCTGCTAAATTCTAGGCCAAGGTGCAGACTCATCCCTTCTTACAGACGCTGAGGGACCAGGCTGGCCTCAGTGCAGCTCAGCCCCTGGGGGGAGACTGCCAGGAGAGCTTCCTGTGGGAAAGGGGATTTCCGTACCAGGAATGGCTCCCCCCAGGGAAAGTGGGTTATGGGGGGGTGTCCAGCAGCAGCTGGTGGTTCCCCAAAAGTATCACCGCAAGCTGCTGTACCTGCCCTATGACATCCTGTTCTCGGGGCAACAGGGGATCCGGTGCACCCAGCTGAGGTGGCTTCAAAACTTTTATTGGACAGGGATACTTGCAGCTGTGCAGCAGTACAGCCAGTCCTGCGACTCCTGCCAGAGGGTGGGGAAAGCCTAAGATAGGAAGGAAGCTGCCTTGAGGCCCCTGCTCATCAGAGGAGCCTTTCCAGAAGGCAGTAATAGATATAGTGGGGGTCCTTCAGCAAGGGGACACAGATGGGGAAGAAATACATTCAGGCGGTGGTGGATTTCGCAACTAGATACCCAGAGATAGCAGCTCTGCCCTCTATTGAGGCAGACCGTGGCAGATGTGCTGCTGGCCGTGTTCAGCAGGGTGGGGTTCCCCAAGAAGATCCTTACAGATCAGGGGTCCAGCTTCATGTCAGCCCTGCTCCAGTGTTTGTGGGAGAAGTGCGGGATCCAACACCTGGGCTTCAGCATATCACCCCCAGTTCAACAGGTTGGTGGAGAGGTTCAATGGGACACTGAAGCAGATGCTAAAGACCTTTATGCACCAGCACCATCTGTTGTTCGCATACAAGGGGTGCCCCAAGAGTCCACAGGGTTCTCCCCATTTGAGTTGATGTACAGGAGAAGGGTGAGAGGACCCCTGGACTTACTGAGAGGTGGAGACCTCCCCCGATGGAGACTCGGCAATGCAATACGTCCTGGATTTCTGGGAAAGGCTCGCTGAGCTCATGGCCTGGCCAGAGAGAACTTGGGCAGGGCCCAAAGGAAGCAAGTGGTCTGGTACAACCACAATGCACGGGCCCACGTCTACGCTACTGGGGACCATGTAATGGCTCTCATTCCCGTGCAGAAGAAAAAACTGCAAGCAGCCTGGGACGGCCCCTTCAAGAGCATCAAGCAGCTGAATGAGGGGAACTGTGTCGTGGAGCTGTCAGGCTGGACACGCGGCCAGCGGGTGTATCACGTCAACATGATGAAGCCAGAATGGGGCAGGGAGAATTTGGTGCTGGCCATGTGCAGGCACTGGGAGGAGCAGGGAGACCACCCCCTGCTGGGTCTATTCCCTGGGACTGGAGCAGACACTTTGCTGGAGTCAATTCCCCTCTTGGACCAGCTCACACCTGTCCAGCAGGCAGAGACCCGAGAGGTGCTGCGTTCCCACCAGCAGCTGTTCTGACAAGCCTGGTCTCACCAACTTGGCTGTCCACCGGGTAGAGATGGGCACCCATCCCCCGGTGCGCTGCTCCTCGTTCAGAGTCACGGGGAAGATGGCCCAGGGCCTGGAAAGAGATCCAGGACATGCTGACGCCAGGGGTGATACAACCGTTCTCTAGCCCCCGGTGATGCTGGTCCCCAAGGAGGACAAGTCAATCCAGTTCTGCATGGAAGCTCAACTCCATCACCGTGTCCAACACCTAGCCTATACCTGGACTGACAAGCTCGGGGGAGCTCACTACCTCACCACGGGCTATCGGCAGGTGCCGCTGGACCCAGAGGCCAGGCTGAAATCGGTGTTTATCACCCCAGTGGGGCTTTATTAGTTCCTGGTCCTGCCCTTCGAACTCAAGGGGGTGCCTGCCACCTTCCAGCGCCTCGTGGACCAGCTGCTGCGGGGGTTGTAGAGCTTTGCCCTAGCATACATCGACGATATTTGCGTCTTCAGCCAGACCTGGAAGGACCACGTGTCCCAGGTCAGCCATGTGCTGGACCAGCGGCAGGGGGCTGGGCTGACTGTAAAGGCTGGAAAATGCAAGGTCAGGATGACCGAGGTGTCTTATCTGGGCCATAAGGTTGGAAGCAGCTGCTTGAAGCCAGAGCCAGCCAAAGTGGAGACCATCAGAGATTGGCCAGTCCCCCAGACCAAGAAGCAGGTCCAGGCTTTCAATGGGATGGCGGGGTACTACCGGAGGTTTGTGTCCCGCTTTAGCTCCATCACCACCCCGATCACAGAGCTGTGCAGGAAGGGGAACCCGACAAGGTGGTCTGGATGGAGCAGTGCCAGGATGGAGCACTGAAGGAGGCCCTGGTCAAAGCCCCAGTGCTGGTAAATCCAGACTGACAAGCCCTTGGTGGTGTTTACCGATGCCTTAGACACCGGGCTGGGGGTGGTACTGATGCAGGTGGACAAGGAAGCGGAGCAGCACCCCAACGTGTACTTGAGCAGAAAGCTGCTGCCCTGGGAGCAGCGCTACGCAGCCATAGAGAAGGAATGCCTGGTGATGGTGCGGGCCCTTCGAAAGCTGCAGCTGTACCTGTTTGGGTGGCATTTCATGGTGTACACGGACCAACCCCCCCTCCCCCGACCTTGCCACGATTCATGGGTAGTGTGAATGGTTGGCATGAGTAAATTAACAGTAAGTGAGCTGAAGAGGGGCCATACGAGGGTCCGAATCAATGCCCCAGTGGATTATGGACTTGTTTATCACTTTGAGAAAAAGCACTGTGTGAAAAAGATTGTGCACACCTGCCTGATGTCTCAGAGGTGCGGCTGGAATCCTAAACAGGCCGGGGAGGACCCAGTGATCAGGGAAGTGTTTCTCTGGAGCAGTCTGGAATGACTTGCCAGGGTGAGGTCCTAACTGAGGAAAAATGCCCGACGAGGCATAAGGATCTTGCACAAAATGGGGTTTTGCGCAAAAAACCACCGTCCACACTGCTTGTTTTTGTGCAAAACCCCCTGTGCAAAAACAGCTTGAATAAATTATGCAAATGAAGTGTGGTGATATGCTAATCCACGTGTCATTTGCATAGGCTCTTGCAGCAAAAGCCGCAGTGTAGACGAAACCTCTGTGTGGCGGCAGCATGCCTGGGACAGGGAGGAAGGATTTCTTCCCAGCTCTTTGTCTTTAGAAGATGCCGGTCAGCCTGGAATGGCTGAGGACAGTGCTGTGGTCCCAGATTTGGTTCTGGATACAGCTAAAGCCCAAAAAGGGGATGGCTCTAAGTGTCTCTCTCCTGGGAACAGTGATGCTGTGACTGGGGTAGGTCCACTCAGTGTCATGTCAGGATTCTAGGGGTCAGACAGTTCTGGTGCTTGCGTTTTGCCTGTTGCTGGGGG
Organism: Apalone spinifera; assembly: GCA_030068395.1. Lineage (NCBI taxonomy): Eukaryota > Metazoa > Chordata > Testudines > Trionychidae > Apalone > Apalone spinifera. The sequence goes on along the minus strand of JANRFK010001234.1, from coordinate 8,605,386 downwards.
AGGGGGAAATGACTGTATGAGATCAAGATGCTACCCTAGCCAGGACACAAGGAGAGCATAAGGGTGAGTTAATTGTGGTGCCTACTGACAGTGTGGAAGCTTGTAGCAGTCTGGGAAGCTGCAAGGAGAAGGAAAATGTCTGACATTTTACCTCAGAAGTCTGTCTGTGTGTCATGACCATGAGGGTTAGCCAGCAGCCTGGGGACTAAGAGGTTAACTATGTCCCTTACCTAAGCCAGGTAGTCTCGGCCAATAGGAATATAGACAGACATTTCAAATTGGGATACAGGAATTTTTGATTTTTCCCTCTTTTGTCCCTGGGCAATTTCCCTCCAGCTACCGAGGGGGACAGACACTATGTCTCCCTCCAAGGAAAGACTCTTCATTATCTGTAAGTAGGGGAAAATTTAGATAAATCCGTTGTGTTTTATTATTTTATGGGTTGGGAATGGGAATCTGATGTCAGTGCATTTAAAAATGGGTTTTCCTTTCCTTTGTAACTAAGCTCTTGTTCTTTTTTTGGCAAAGATGGCTACCAGTTAGGATGCCAATATAAAGCAACTGTAGAAGAACCGATGAAATGTATGCCTTAGCTTCCCTCGTTGACAGTTCATTTTGAAACATCTGTATACAGGCAAAGTTATAATAAATTATAAAATTATTTAATTATAAAAAATGTTAGTGTCAAAATGAGAGCAAAGGGCAAGAAAAGAAAGCGTACTTTTAATAAGGCTTTGCAAAAGGAATATCCCTTTTTAAAGAAGCGTGACAATCCACACGTAACATTTTGCATCCAAAGTAGTAGTGAGATAAACATTGCTCATGGAGGGAAATAGGACATCACTTCACATATTCAAAGAAACATCAGTTAGCTGTCAGCTCTGTAGCTTCCAGCGCTTCAATGAAGAAATGTATTATAAAAGATGATTGTCAAAATGGAGCTTGTGGCAAAGGAAGTGGTAATTGCATATCATACCGTAACACACAATTGTTTCATAAAAAAGCCTCCGCCTGAGCTTACTTGATGTATACACATGCATTTTTTCGAAACTACACTAACTGTAAGGTCTAAGGTTTTAAACGGAAACTCATTGTAATCTTTGTCAAACCCTGCAACTTGCTGTAATCTTTGTAACTCAAATTTACTGTAAGGTGCAACTTTGTCATCTTTGTAACTCTCAGCCACCTTGCTTGCATTCTCCCCTGAGTGAATGGGGAGGGGAAGAGGGTGTTTTTTGAGTTGCTAAGACTGGAGCCCATGGTGATGAGTCATCACAGACTGCAGGTAGCCATCCTGCAGCAAAAAAACTTCAGGACCAGACTTCAAAGAGAAACTCTGAGCTACAGTTCATCTTCAAGTTTGACACAATCAACTCAGGATTAAACAAAGACTGTGAATGGCTAGCTAGCTACAAAAGCAGCTTCTCCTCTCTTGGAATTCACACCTCCAGATCAGCTACTAGAAATGGGCCTCATCCTCCCTGATTGGACCCACCTGTCATCTCCAGCCTGATTCTGGCCTGCATATTTATACCTGCCTCTGGAAATTTCCACTACATGCATCTGACGAAGTGGGTCTTTGCCCATGAAAGCTTATGCTCCAACACTTTGGTTGGTCTATAAGGTGCCACAGGACTCCGCTGCTTTCACAGACTGCTGTTTTGCTGGATAAAGGGAAGTCTGGCCATTCTCCCTGATGATGAAGTGAATGAGTCACAGGAGCCAGACACTATATAAGGAGAGGGAGCACAAGTGAGACCCTCTTTCTTCCCCTGCTCCTGAGAAACTCCTCTCTACAGCCAGTGTGTCTCCTCCTGACCAGCTCCCCAGCCATGATGAGCAGACAGGCCCTCCAGGACTTACATGCCTTGGTTCCTTCTGCAATGCCTGTGTAAGTGTGAGAGTGCCTGAGGGCAGGAATGTATGTGTGTGCGCTTATGTGTTTGAGAGAGCTCTGTATATTCTTTAGTTTAAACCTTTAGTGGCAGTTCTATTTTCTTTGGTTTAACCTTGTAGCGCAGGTAGTGGAGTTCTAATTCCTCAAATAATAAACCCATACTAGTGTAACCCTGGGTGGTCTCCAGTGAGAATATTTTTGGGCTAACAAACCACACTTTCAGATCTTTAGATTGCACCTTTAAGCTAATTTCCACATTGTCTGACCATCAATTTATCAGCACGAACAAAAGCAAAGAAATTGTGAAAAAATGTTTTCTCCGGACACTCAAAAGATTTTGCAACAGGAACTGGGTGAAACTTCGTCTCACCGTTATTATAGGTTCATCTAACCACAAAGATCAAAAAGTTGTTCCTATCTTAGTAAGATATTTTAATGAAAGTACTGGAGTTCTTAAACTTGACATCCTATGAGGTGAGATTAGGGACCAGTTAAACAATTACATTTTCTCTGTTCTGAGCCACAGCAGACTTGTTGATAACATTGTTGGCAAGTCAGCTGATAATACTAATAGCAGGCCTGCACAACATATGGCTTGCATGCGGTCAGCAGGGGCTCACTGTGTGGCCCGTGAATAGTTGTGATGGGACAAGCCCCCCCAAGATCCCTCTGGCCCTTCCAGGGACACATCCCCCCCAAGGAAGCCAGGGGCACAAAGCGCTGGGCACTCTCCTGGTCAGGGCCCAAGATCAAAGCCCTTTTGGAGCTGTGGGCTGAGGAGGAGGCTCTTCAGGTCCCACAGTCCAGGTGGAGGAACTTGGACATTTACACCAGAATGGCTGATGCCTGGCTAGGAAAGGGCACCACCCCCGCACCGCACTGCAGGTCAAAGCCAAGGGTGAAGGAGCTGAGGCAGCGGTACGTCAGGGCCCGTGAGCACAGCTCCCGCTCTGGGGAAAGGGCACACTATTGTGCCTACCATGAGGAGCTGGACCGGATCCTGGGGGCAGGGGAACCTGAGCGGCTTGTGGAGTCTGGGCTGGAGACCCCTGTTCAGCAGTGGCCACAACACCAGGAGCTCCAAGAGGAAGAAGAGGAGGAAGACAGCACCCAGGAGCCAGGCACCCACGCTCAGGAGGCCTCGCAGACAACCATGGACACCGGGGAGGGAACATCAGGTGAGTGCTGTGAGGGTCCACCACACACAGGGCAGGTGGGAGCAAAGTGGATGGTGCAGTGGTGTGACACATCATGCTGATCACAGCCTGGGAAGGAGGGGGCACACCCATGGCTGCCCTCAGGGAGGGCTGTCCTACCCCTGCACCCGTACGGCTGCTAAGTACCACCTGCTCCTGCAGGCAGTGATGCCAGGGGCAGGCATGGGTCGGGGACGCTGGGATTGCCTCAACTGCAGGCCTCAGCACTCTGTGGGAACCGCAATCACGGCCTGACACTTGTCTGTGCTGCTCGGCCATGGGCTGTGTGTGAGGGGGGGCAGGATGGTGGCCTGCACACCTTCTGGGCTCCAGGGAGGCCGTGGCTGCTGGCCAGGCCACACCATGCCTTACTGAGACGCACACGAGCATCCTCTGACCCTAGGACAGGCACTGCCTGCTGAGAAGGAGGGCAGGCCCTCTCAGGGACAGCGGGGGTATGCATGCCTGATGACTGTTCCCTCTTGTCCTCCACAGCCGGACCAGCTGACCAGGAGGAGGCACCACACCTGCCCCACCACCCAGATGGCTGCAGGGAATCCGCCGGCACCGGCGCACCTCTTTAGACTTGGTTCGCCAGCACATCTCGGTCCTGCAAGGGATGCAGGACTCAATAGACAGGAGGATGGAGGCAAAGGCCGAGAGGTGCAGGCGCTTGCTGGAGGAATTTACCCAGCAGCGCACTCACATTTGTGCTGCGATCCGGGAGCCCATGGCCTTCCCCGGTCCTGTGCCTGGGCCTGCTCCTCCTGCCCCCTCCTCAGCCCCTGCCATCCCAGACCCAGGTACAGCCCCACCTCCTGCCCAGCCCCCTACTGTCCCACCCCGCACGCGCAGCCGTGTGCAAGAAGGCCTCCATGGCCAAAGTGCCAGGGGCTCCTCAGCCCTGAGCCTCCCTCTGCCCTTCCAGGTTGACATTCCCCCTTCCCTCTTGTGAGTCACTGAGGGAAGCACTTTATTTTGTTTAAAAACACTATTTTCTCTGAACAAAAGAGCATTTTTTTTTCCCAAAAAAACCAGCAGTGAAGTAAACTGTTCACCTTTTCCTCCCAGCACCTGTCTCTTGTCAGTGTGTGATGAATGTATACAAGGTGTGAATGCGGGGCCGGGAGGGGCTTTGGGAAGGAAGGCACTGGGGGCATGGGGAAATCCCACATTTGGAATGCCCTGGGGAAAATCATCGGCCTCCTTGGGAGAATTGCTCCCTCAGGGCTTCCCAAATGCGCAAGCCCAGCTGGTGGGCTTGCCGGATGGCAGCTGTCTGGGGCTGCTCAAAGTGCCTCCCCTCCACATCAGCCCGTGTCCCCCACACGGGGAGGAAGGCCTCCCCTTTCCTCTCTACCAGATTACGCAGCACGCAGCATGCTGCAACCACATCAGGGATGTTGTGTTTCCCCCATGTCCTGCCGAGTGAGCAGGCATCTAAATCTGCCCTTCAGCCGGCCAAAGGCGCACTCCACCTGGAAGCGAGCCCTATTCAGGAGGGAGTGAAACAGTTCCCTGCTCACATCCACGTGGCCGGTGTAGGGCTTCACAAGCCAGAGCATAAGGGGGTAGGCCACGTCGGCCACGATGCACATAGGCATCTGCACATCC
>JANRFK010001234.1:8578989-8590043 GCA_030068395.1 Apalone spinifera | reverse complement strand
CACTTCCTTGTGAAGAATCTGTGCAGCAGATCATGCTAGAGCTGTGAAAATGTCTGTTTTTGATGGCACTTTAGAGGTGGTGATTTATCATGTATTTCTGGCAGTGCCCAAAATGTGTTGTTATTGCTAACGTCTTTCCAAACAAAATAAGGCACAAGAGGACTTCTGTAACATTTCTGTGCTACCTTAATCTAGAGGAGATGATTCTGTGCTGACTTCATTTTGGTCACTTTGTGCTTTACCTAGGAATAAAACTAGGGTTATGTTTTCCCACTGCTTGGATACCCAGCTTATTAAACTGGATAATGTCATTGATCTATTTACAGTATAAGGTTGATATAGAGTCAGGAGCGGCCCGAGGCCGGTGGCACCCCAACGCCCCGTGATGTCATCAGGCACCCGGGCTGGCGGCGCCCTAGGCAACTGCCTAGTTTGCCTAGCCTCACGGGCTGCCCCATATAGAGTTGTAACTAACATTAAGACTGATGCCCACTATACATTTAAAACTAAAAAGTGGCTTTGTAAAAATGACATGGGTTTCCAACTCTACTGTGTCAGGGTGGAGCACCTTGTGAGGTGTCTTCACAGTAGCTCAAGGTCACAGACTCACGGCTATCCTATATTAGTTATTTTAAATACTATTTCTGATAATCTGAATAATTTAAACAGTTATTTCTTATAAAAAAACACCCTTACAAGTTGTCGCATCGAAAACAACTTTCCGGGTCACAAAAAAGAAAACGGAAAGATGAAATAGGATTAGCTATCCAAGCACAAAAGAGTTCTATACTTAAATTTGTACATCATGAAAACAACGAAGTTGATTGAGATCAAGTAACTGCCGAAGAAAATTTTTATGCAGATGAAGCTCAAGAAACGCAACATACAGAACAATCATTTGAAACAGATGCCAACACAATCAAGAAATTACAGCAGTTGAAACTGTACTAGCATGGGATATTGATGGCATTGGCACAGGCCGCAATCTTTAAACAAATTCCGTGCCATTATACTTGAGAAAGGCCCTGTGAGAATAAAAGCTCTTGAATATCCTAAAGACATTAGAGATAGCAAATTCACAGAAAACAATTACTACAAAAGACTTTCTAACAGTGAAATTGTTAGACGGTGGCTTGTGTACTCTAAAATGCAAGAATGCTTTATTTTGTTTCCCATGCAAGATTTTCAATAGTTGCAATTTTAAGTTAGCAACCATGAGTATTAATGATTGGAAAAATTAGTCACATATTACCACAACATGAAAAGGCACACCACCACATTGAAAGTATGAACAAATGGTGTGAGCTGAGTGTAAGGTTAAAAAAAGATCAGACAACTCTTGATGCCCAAAATCAAAGATTGCTGGAGTCAGAGAAGCAGCATGAGTGTTGTGTTCTTGAACGTCTATTATCTATGGTTGAATATATATCAAACACACACTCTTGCTTTTAGAGGAAGCATTGAGAAATTATTCCAGCCCAAAAATGGCAATTTTTTGGGCCTTGTACAACTGCTGGGAAAATTTGACACAGTGATGAGTGAACATCTCCGAAGAGTAACAGAAAATGAAATACATGACCACTATTTGGGACCAAGAATTCAAAATGAACTGATCATGCTAATGAGCGATAAAGTGAGAGACAAAATTATTTCACTGGTTACTTTGGCAAAATATTTTGCTGTAATTCTAGATTGCACTCCAGACATAAGTCATCAAGAACAGATGTTGTTAGTAGCGAGATTTGTCAACATTAGTGATTCAGCACAGAGTACAGTTAAGGAATCATTTCACATTTTTAGAAGTAGAAGACACTACAGGTTTTGGACTTCAAGCTCTCCTTGATGAACTAAAACAAATGGGATTGTCCATAATGAACATTAGAGGACAAGGCTATGATAATGGTGCCAATATGAGAGGATCCATTTCTGGCATGCAAGCTAGATTTCTGGCAGAAAATCCGCAAGCCGTTTTTGTTCTGTGTGCATGCCACAGCCTTAATTTGATTGTGTGATATGGCCAAGTCTTCTGTAGAAGCTATATCTTTTTTTGGTTTGCTACAATGCATTTACGTGCTCTTTTCAGCTTCCATTCAACAATGGCAAATATTCAAAGCACATGTCAATGGTATTACCGTTAAGCCTCTGAGACATGCTGGGAAAGCAGAATAGAAAGTGCAAAAACATTGAGATATCAATCTGAGGAGGTTTACGAAGCATTGGTTACTATTTTGGAAGAAGCCAGAGATCCAAAAGCTAAAAGTGAAGCACAATCATTAGCCTCTGAAATATGCAGCTTCAAGTTTCTAACATCTGTCACAATCTGGTATGACATTCTTGTTAAAATCTCAAGTGTAAGCAAAACAATGCAGTCTGTGGAACGGAGAAAGACAGAAAAAGAAGCTGCTGCAGGAGCAAGCCAAGGGGTCTCCATGAGATCGCTTAACAGGAAAGCTTAGTATAGAAGCCAGTCGCCAAGCTCGGCTGCTCTCCTGCTTTTATGCTGGTGAGGATTTGGTGCAGAAAGTTTCTGGGGAAAAGTGCCTTTCATACCCAGGCACTTCTAGACCAGGACAATGTGACTCAGAATAGAGAGCTTTTGACCTACAGAAAACAAACACTAGTTTTAGGGTGCTGTAAAGAATTGTGTTGCCCCTGGCACCTTTATTGTGTACACGGTGACAAAGCAGCATCAGAAAGGCTAAACGGAGGCAAGAGCAAGCATTTACCAAGAGTACCTAGACGGTTTCCCAGGCATTAAATGCTTAAAACTGTCATTTTTACAAATAACGCTGTTTCCCCAAATATCTAGATTCCAGGTATTTTTAAACACTTTCAGAATCGGTGGCTGTCCAGCGTACTCCACCATGCCCATGCTACCAGTTTGATTGAAACTATTCTCACTGTGGCTTGTACAAAAACTGAGCTGCAGGTATATTGTGCACGCAAATATACAAGACACTCAGCTATTTGGCTCCCAGTGGAATAAGTCCAACCACAGAGAATGGTATCAGATGACAAAACTAGCCACATCTGACTCTCTCCTAAAGCCAGACAGACTGTTCCACTGAAGTCACCTCAGTTGGAGAGCCAGGAGGCATCTCAGCTACTACGCCAAGCAGATATTTTTTACTTGAAAAAGCAACAATTTATGCCCAGCCCAAATTGGACTGAATACATTTGAAAGAGCAAGTTAGTTTCAAACCCCCCTTCTGAATATCTTAATAGCAGTGGGGGATAGAACAAGCCAGTTAATATTAGGTAGACAGTCCTATTGGTAAACTTTTACCCTTTAAAAAGGTCTTCCTATGGGTTTATCAGAACAAAACCTGCGTTGGAAGTAAAATACAATGTTTTCTCTAGCCCATGTTACATTGGATGTGGCTGTAGAGTTGTTGGACCAGAAGCAAGAACAGTGCCTATGCCATGACTCATTGCGTCAGGAGAGGCAGATTGTTTGCGTAGGGCTATAGTTACTGGCAGCCTTTATATGAGAAGATTTGATGTTTTCCTTATCACGTTTATAGACTGCACCCCAAAAAGGTTTGGGACTATTTTAATATCAGTAAAACAAGGAAGAGGTGGTGACCCACCAGCTAAGAATGCCTCTGATGTATTAGGAACAAGGCGGGAGAGTTAATATTTATTGGGCCAACTTCTGTTGGTGAGAAACAAGCTTTCAAGTTTACACAAAGCTCTTTCAGGCCTGGGGAGTACACTCAATATCACAGCCATCCTCGTGTTATGGGCGGGGAAGTACTTTCCAAGTTACCTCACCCTCCACATCTCCAATATCCTGGGACCAACATGGCTACCCCAACATTGCATACAACAATGTGAAGTATTCACATTCCGGCAGATTACCATGCTACTTTGTCTGAAGCTAAGTAGCAGGCATTTGCCTAATTGTGGTGAATGGTTCTTAGGTACTTGGGCACAAGGATTTGGCATCACAAGTCAAAGCTGATTGCAGGCCTGAGGTCTTTTGCAATAGCTGCCATTATGGGGAATAGAGAGCCTTAAAAAAAAAGCTACATTTAATGTAGTAGGGTGATTGTGCTGTGGATATTCACCACCACCAACTTCCCTTCAAAGTATATGCATGAGAGATGTGACTTGGCACATCTTGCAGTGATTTATTAGGCAAGATCACTTTTTTGGTAGTACACCCTTAAAAAGGTTCCAGCTTCATTAAGTCATTGCTGCAGAGGAAGATGCAGACCATATTGCCTCTGGGTGAAGCTCCCAAGTATGAAGGCTCCAAAAATCCCCTTAAATGTCTTACTCATGAAACATATACAAGCCATTAGTCTTAGCATGCTAGAATGTCACTCTTCCATCAACACCTAAACAGTCATCTAGCGTACCAAGATAGAACTCTACAGGATTGGTTACATGGAATTTGGTTACATGGTTCTTGGGGAGACAGCCAAGTGTTTACACTCCTTCAGACCAATCAAAACAAGCCTGACCTACAGCAAGAGCTGATGTTTTTCTAGCAAGTGGAGCAACTGACAAGCCAGGAATCCTGTAGAGGAAAGCTATGGAAACAGCTTTTATAGACTGCAGAAGGTAAGTGCATAGAGTCTCCAACACAGTCAGTCCGCAAGGGTTCACACCAGGCTGAAGGTGTTGGAGATTTGTACCATGGCACGATTTTCTGCCAAGAGCTGCAACAAAATAGTCTGCCCCTGCTATTCCACAGTTGGGGTCTACAGCCCACAAAACCCCGTGGCAACATGTTTTATGAAGTAGAGTGTTTCTAGCAGACCTCATCTCTAGGAGCACAAGGCATTGGTTGACAGGGACCATGCTAAACAGTTCATGCTGTTTAATGCAACATCAGTGGCTAATGTTATGTTTAAAAAAAAAGGTTTGTTTTGCTCTGCAGTGCCTGTGCATCACTTTGTCTTTGTAAATCCACGCACAGAAGTCAGATCACCTGGAACACTCTTGCTCCGTGTTGGCAGACTGTAGGTTGCATGGCACCAGACTCAGGATCCCCTTTCCATTTCAGGCCGAAAGTAGAGTTTGGGCACCCACAGAGCACACTGCAAGGTCACCCTTTGGCTTATTTTCACATCAAAAAGGCAGATGGTTTTGAATTGTGAAGTGTTAAAGGATAAGAATTCAGGGGAATGCCAACTGACATCTATTGTCTTTAATCTCAAAATGCAGCTGGGCACCATTACTAGCAACAGGTGAAATCTAATCCAATAGCGTCCATGTTGTATTAGCTGCGAGAAAGCTTATATGATGTATTCAGAGTTTGTTTTCATACCTGTAACTAGATTGCATGAGATAGCTGGGTTACTGAATTGTGTCACTACCAGTGTTTCCTGTAAGCTGAGCACTTCAGCAGCCTCACAGGAGAGTTTCAAATGCCACCCAGTTTCATTAGTGTGCCCAAATCAGGCAGCAGGTGTTTCTATTGGTGGTGCACATCTGCACTTGCTGCGGTACACAAAATTTATTTCGCACAGGGATGGACAAAATTAAGAGGGAACACTGGGCATGTCTATGCTGCAATTAGAAAACCACAGCTGGCTCGTGTCAGCTGACTTAGCCCCATGGGCCAAGCGAGCCCATTTCACTGCAATATAGGCTTCCAGGCTCAGGCTGCAACACAAGCTCCAAGACGCACACACCCCCAGGTGCCAGGGTGCTAAAGCCTGAGCTGAGCTTGGAAAACTCTGGGCAATGAAACAGCCCCAGAACCCAGACCCCCCCCAAACCCAAGTCAGCTGGCAGAGGCCGTCCGCAGGTGTTTAGCTGCAGCGTAGACATACCCGGCAAGACCAAGTTTTGTTTAAAAGATCCTGAAAAAATGACATTTGTAGTTTCAGAACTGCTACCTGCTGGCAAGTCTCAAAAGAGAGACTCCGTCCATCACCCGTGTGGAGTTCCAAATGGCTTCTCTTCTCTGTGGGGGATTAAGGCAAATAGATAGAACCCTGCATGGATACAAAATTGGTATCCGCAACTGCAAAAAGGATCCGCAGATATTTGCGTCCACATGCACGGATTTGTGGGGCTCTACAAGTGGGCAAGCTACACAACAGGCACTGGAAAAGCAGAATAGCCTGACTGACTTTCAGCATATTCTGTTATATGAAAGGTCAAATCTTTTCATGCTACAAGACTTCTGGCCCTTCTACATTTTTTGTTAGTCTGTAACTGAAAAAAGCCTTAACGTATAGCCCTGCAGAACCTTAGAGACTAACACCCCTATCCCTCAGACTTCTTCACAAAGTCCACCCTGAAGTCCTGCCTCTGCTAAGCTGCCTAGTCAAAGTGTGTTAGAGATGTTTGGTGCATTTGTAAACAGTTTCCCATGCACATAACTGACGTTTGAATAAGCAATATTGTTCCTTTACCTCTTGTTACAGCCTAACATGGCTACCTCTCAGACTCCTACCTCTGTAAGATCTGCAGGCTGCAAACACCTCAGGACAGAGCTCACACTGTTTCACAACATTACTAGAAGTTACTCCAGCAAGCAGTATACCCCTTTGGCTGTGTCTAGACTGGCCCCCTTTGCCGCCAAAGGCATGCAAAGGAGGCCAGTTTCAATTGCAAATGAAGCGGGGATTTACATTTTCCCCGGTCCATTTGCATGAACATGGCTGCCGCTTTTTTAAAGGGAATAAGAGATCTTGTGGAAAAGGCTTTATTTTCCGCAAGAGCCCTGTCTAGACTGGCGCTTTTTTCCGTCAAAACTTCAAGATGGAAAAAAGCGGCAGCCATGTTCATGCAAATGGACCGGGGAAAATGTAAATCCCCGCATCATTTGCAATTGCGACTGGCCTCCTTTGCATGCCTTTTCCGGCAAAGGGGGCCAGTCTAGACACAGCCCTTTAAGTTTAGAAAGATAACTGAATACTTAAGACATGCTAATTGTAGAAATCCACAGTTTTGTGACTTTTTGCAAGGAACTCCAGCCAGAGAGTCTGAGTTTTAATCACTGTTCGGTTCTAGTAATGAACTTCTAACTTCCTTTTCCTCGCTTCCTAATGCTCCTTTCCCCAGTGACACGGCCAGCTCTGACAATTGGCGGAATAGGAATACGTACCAGTGGTCAGTGTCCGGAAAGCCGGAGAACTTTCCAAGGGAGAAACCTGCCTCTGCATAACTGCCTAGCTACAGCAGAACTTCAACCTTTTGTTTGCTTCTCTCTAGAGGGGAAAATTCCCCTGGTGTGGTTCTCACTTTAGGAATGGTCTGTGTCAAGCGATAAGGATAAGCAGTGCTTTTACAGCAGAGTTTTGCATCTTGTGATGCGGAAGACTGTGCTCTCAAGTTATCTAAGGGAATCTCAACCTGTTACATAAAGTCAGCAAGAGTTGTAAATTGGAAGGTTTCAGTTAAAGGAACTGAGATGAGGGATCCTCAAGGCTGCGTCTAAAATCATGGGTTGGCGTCTCTGGATGGAATTCACGGAAGTATTTGGATGGATTCTAATGGGACAGGTTGCCCCTTTGTTGGCAGGGATCCCAGCTAAAGAGTGGAAAGTGAGACTGAACGGAGTGAGTGTAACCACCGTGACCTTGTGTTGTCAGGAGGTCTTTCATGACTACAAAGACCAAACAGCCAGAGGGAAACTGAGGATGCCACCACCTCCATAGGCTTCAGCTAAATCCTGACTATCCCCTGGAATGAGAGCCTCAGGGCTTGACTGCTACCGTTCCCTGACGAGTTAGTGCTTTCTTTCCACTTGATTTGTTTCCTCTCTCTCCATTTTTGCCCCTCTGGGGCATCTGGCTTTGCTGCCATGCCACCCTGAAACAGTGACCAGAGAAGCAGCTTAAAGCCACACTCCAAATGGCCCAATGCTAGCCTAAGTTTGCAAGGAGCAGGCCTGTTTCTCCAGCAGCAAAGTTGCAAGAGTCACTCCCAAGCACAGCAGCTGCATTCTTCCTTCCCTTGTGTGCACACAACTGGATTGGTCTGGAAAACAAGACTGGACTTCGACAGCTCTAGACTATCTAAGCACTCCTTTTATTTTCCCTTAAAGGCCAGCAATGGCATCTAAAATGCTTTGCCAGAGTTCCTCCTTAAGAGGCCATTCATTTAAGAGAACAGGAATAAATTAAAAATCAAAGCTTTCACACCTTCACACTTAAATGCTTTGCATTTCCTTTCCTGCATTAGTAAGAGATTAATGCACCCCTCCCCCGGTAAGCCAGCTGTAATTTGACATGAAACCCAAACCACATTTAATTTAATGTAACAGTGAATGAGTCTCACTGACATCTTCTCTTGTTGGGCCTGAGACTGATTTTTAAAAAACAAGCCCCTTTGTAGGTTCCTACAGATGCAGCTTCTGGAGCCCCCTCCCTGAAAGACCTTCTTTAAGGGGTTATCCAATTCTGTCAACGGGTAAGCAAATTTAATTTTTCTGATCATTGGTCATAGGCAACACTGACCACCATTGGCCCGATACAACTATTAGAGGAGGCTGCAGCCTTATTCTAACACGTAAGCATTAAAGGTTAAACGACTGCACTGGCAAGTTGAGGGTTACTTGTGAGGTAGGTGGAGATTTTCACTAACAACCCCAGGTTGAGGCAGAGCTATAAGGAAGAGCTAAGCTAAATGCCTATCAGATCAAACTCTGCACTTTACTGGAAGAGGGCTTTTTGCTTTCCATCTATAAGGCCCTAGTCTTTTCTCACTAATATCCTGCTGGCAAGGGATTTTTCCCCTAGCCGAGGCACCACACTGGTTTTACAGAATTAGATTCCTCAGTTACAATTCCAGCAGCCAGTTTTACTCAATTAGCATGGAGCTGCATTGTGAGCAAGGGGCTGTACCTGGGCTCTGGGGCTGGGTAAACTGACAAGAATCAAGGGCCTTAGCACAGCTGTGGCAAATAGGACCAATTATCTCTAGGCTTCAGTAGTCTGTGATGGGCAGCAGGAAGAGCAATGTTCAGTTCTGTAAACTGCATTTAATTCTCTACTTCCCTCCAGGGCCCTCTGTAGTCACTGGTAAGTTTGAATTTTATAGCCCCTCTGAAGTGCAGAAGCCAAAAGCTGCCTGAATGAGAAACCTGGTTTTGCTTCAAAAAGGTTTACACAGATCCATGATTCTGGACTGAGATGTTGTATCTGGAAAGATGGACATAACTGTTGGGGTTTTTTTTTAAGCTACATTCCCCTTAAACTTGAAGGGGAAGACCAACATCTAGTTTGTAGTCATAAACCCTCTCCCTGATCTAGGCGATCCATGGACATTAGGAATTTTTCCTCGAATACACAATTCATCTGTTTCTCTTATAGAAGAGCCCAAACCTCTTCCCAGTGACTTTTGAAAGGGGGACACTTGTGGGAGTGTTTGACTAATGAGTATATGCAGGCAAACAAACAAAACCAACCACCAAGACACCTTCACAGAACTCACTGGAATTCTTGGAATAATGTGTTAAGAGTTTCTTCATGCCCTGCTATTCCTGCAGTTAGCCTAGCAAATACACAAAACAATAATGCAGGGTATACTTTTAGAAGTTGTGTCCCTAAACTAATGAAATTAATTAAAAACTTATGCAAATGGTATGAACAGGAACACCAACACCGGCTGGCTCCCACAGTAGGGTCCACATCCTAATGACTTAAGAACAATTAGCACCTCCATTGTTGGGTTGGTTATCAGCCTCTTCTAACTATTTGAATCTATGCACAGTTTTTCTCCCTCCTTCTCTCTTTTCCCCTGTCCTCCTTCCTTATTTATTCTTGGACTTGGACTTCTAATACTCTAGTCATCTGAAGTAGTGGGTTGTGCCCACAAAAGCTCATGATAAAGACTAACAAAACATGTATATGTTAAGGTGCTACTAAACTATTTGTTTGTTTTTCCTCTTGCAGACTAACTTAGCTACCTTATTGAAGCTCTTACATAATTTAATGTTAAATTTGTGCTCTAGGAGAGAAAAAAAAAATGAATCTCTTTTGCCATCTTGTTTGATAAGTTAGCCAAAAAATTTCAATTTTTACATACACTAGTTAAGTTACAGTATAGGCTGCTTTCTACTATGCTATAATAAGATTAAGTAAATTCACCCCATGTCTCAGAATAAATCATACTGCCTCAGCTGTTCTTTTCTGTGCTACTCAAGCAGAGTTGCTCTGTGCCATAAAACAAAGAACTAAAAGGCTAACTGATTAACAAAAAGCCATTCAGGAGTGTGATTTTAGGATACAACTAACTTAGTATGTTGTGTTTCCTCAGGAAAGTAACACTAGAGCTTTCAATTTAAAGCCTAATTTCAATGAATGTGTTTGTCTCCCTAGTCTAGAATCACAATTAGGGAGACTCAAGTTTTGTTTTAGCAGTAAGAACAATATTTATCCTTGACAAGAAGTTTATCTTCTGGTACAGAATGACTCAGTAAGACCCTCTTTTCCCTATTTGTTTGCATGTTCTGTTCGGCCTAGAAGTGTTTGTGGAAGCTCTAAGGCTGATCTTATTCCCTTCTCAGTCCTCACTTAAGTGATTGCTCTACTGAAGTGTCTTATTTCCCTACATTCATTTCTCACTAACAGCATTAAAGAGCAACTTCTTTTCTCATCCTTCTCAGAATCTATCTAAGTACCCTAAGAGGCACAAAGGCCTGCATTTCCCTTTTTGTGCACTAAGACCCGCCTCCTTTGGAATCTAAACTAATGAGAATGCTTAGGATCCCAGCTGGCTCTCCTATTGGTTTTTGGAGGTTGTCACTCAGTGCATAACTTGAGGGTGGGCCTCTGTGCTCAGAAATGCTATTTCTTAAAGGTCTACTGTCCCCTTTTTAGTATGCCCTTCCCCGCTGATTGTTAAGGAGCTCCGCTGATATGGTGACCCGATGTTTGGGGGTGAAACACTTTAAAAAATGTGCGGTGTGTGCAACTTCAGTGCTAGTGCAAGGGGCGGGGTGAAGAGCGCCGGAGGCAGCTGTTTATCTACAGAATACTGCGTGCTTCCCTGTCCTTGTCCCATTAATGTGCCACAACCTCGGGACCGGCTGGCTAGGTCACAAGTCAGGATTCTGAGCTGTAGGCGCCACTCGCAGCAGACACCCT
>JANRFK010001234.1:8564797-8576406 GCA_030068395.1 Apalone spinifera | reverse complement strand
GGGGGGGGGGAACGCGTGTAGTTTACAGCATTAACCTGTAAGCTTTTGCTTATCAGTTAATCAACTGCACAATTGCATCCCTATTTCCCAGGGTGGGGAATTGGGGGAGGTGTTTAAAGACAAATGAGGGATTTGTCTGATTACTCTGCTGATTTCTCAGTGCTGGTATGTGCCTTGCTCTGGTTGTCATTGTAAATGTGTGTCCGGGGTAGCTAGAGTGTTCAGATGGGTGCCTCTTCTTCATGTTGCTTAATGCAGATAAGGAATGAATACATATAAATACAGGCTGTGTGCTCCAGCCCTGCCATGCTTCCTCACTACAGGGGCAGCAAGTTGTGTGGGATGGTGATGCCCAGGCTCCTGGAATATGCTGGGCCTGCAGGCCCAGCTCCACTAATATTTGGGGCTGGGTCTCTCCCCGTTCCTCCCCTCTCAACCTGCCAGAGCGTGTCTCTGCCCTGGTCCCTGCCTGCCTCCAACCTCCCCCTTCCCCCGCAAAACACACACTCACTGCTTGTTCCTTTCCACTAGCAGTTGGCTCAGGACTCTTCTCTGCCACAATCACCGTCAGGCAGCTGCCAAGTAGAGCTGGGAGCAGAGAGGAGCCCTCAGCCAGTGCTGCTCTGGGCCAGGCCAGTGACCATCTGCTTTGGGCTCTGCCTCTCATTGTCGCTCTGCAGAAGCTGCCAGCTGGGGAATTTGGAGGCTGCCTCCCCCCACACCCATGCAAAGAAACACTTCCTCCGCTGTGGGCAGCATCAGTGCTGAGGGGGCAGGGGGCCCTGAGGGACAGGGCCGCTCTGTGCTCCTGAGCTTCAGCTGTCCTGTGCTGAGGGGGATGGTGTGTGGGATGCCTGCTCTGTGTTGGCTCTGCAGGGCCTGAGGAGAGATGCTGGGATAAGAGGGGGTGGGAGGTGCTGGGCAGTGGGGGAGATTTGTGCATTTTGGGGCGCTGGGCAGTGGGGGGCCGTGTGAGGTGGCTTGAGGTGGGGCTGTGGGGAAGGGTTCCAGGTGGTGGGGGTGGAAGAGATCTGTGTGTGTTGTGCTGGGTCACTGGGGGCTCTGTGTGGGGGAGTGCTGGGCAGGGACGCTGGTGGTCAGAGGACCATGCGCATTAAATGAAGCAGGGTTACCCCTGCTGTGCCATGTTCCATTGCCCCTGGCTGGGCCCTCGCTCCAAGGACCAACCTCCCCAGGCCATGTTCCTCTGCACCCATAGGGGCCCACAAAAAAGTTACTCTGGCCCACATGGCAGCCCCCTCCCGGCAGGTGACTCCAAATGGGAAGGAGGGGCTTTTCGTGGCTGGACCTCTTGAGCAGCAGCCTGGGAAGGGGTTGGGTGAGTGTTGTGCTGGGTGCGGAGGAAGAGTTCACTGCTGCCAATGGGGAAAAAGTTGGGGGGAGTCCTCTCCTCTGGTCCCCCACCCCAGCCTTGGGGCAGCCCAAAACTCTTTATTTGGCTGCACCCCAAACTCCTTATTCCCAGCCAACCCCATGTTCCATTTCCCCTCCTGAACCCCAATACTTTGTTGGCGCCCAGAGGCCCACACCCAGTACACAAACTCCCTCCCAGAGTATTAGGCACTAGAGAGGCAGGACTTGAACCCATTCTGGGCATCACCAAAAATTATACAATTAATCACAGTAAACTCAAGTGATTAACGCAAAAGCAAATTAACTAGTTTTTTTAAATAGTCACAATTAATCTGTTTTAATTGCATTGTTAAACAATAATAAAATAGCCATTTAAATGTATTATAAATATTTTTCTACATTTTTTATTATATTGATTTCGATTACAACACAATACAACCCACAGTGCTTGCTTTATATGGTTTTTATTACAAATATTTTCACGATAAAAAAGATAAACAAAAGAAATAATGTTTTCCAGTTCACCTCATGCAAGTACTGTACTGCAATCTCTTCATAGTGAAAATGCAACTTACAAATGCAGAATTATTTTTTTACATAACTGCACCCAAACAAAGCAATGTAAAACTTTACAGCCTACAAGTCCACTTAGTCCTACTTCCTGTTCAGCCAATCACCAAGACAAACAAGTTTGTTTACATTTGCTACAGTAGATAATGCTGCCCACTTCTAATTTGCAGTGTCCCCAGAAGGTGAGAACGGACATTCAGATGGCATTCTTGTGGCTCGCATTGCAAGGTATTTACCTGCCAGATGTGCTAACCATTTGAACCTGAGGAGAGATCTTCATGCTTCAACTTTAATCCTTTTTACTGTTCTAGAATCACCTCAAATAACCTTAATGGGTCTCCTGATTGGCAGCTCTGATTGAACAGACAGAAAACCTGAACTAATTACAGAGGTCATTTAGCTTGGAGCATAGCATATTCATGGGGAAGCTACCAACAGCAGTGTCCAAGTTGTACCTTTTCTGTGAAGGACTTCATCCTCTCAGGTCATCTCTTCACATCTTTCAGTACCACTGCATTCATTCACACCACTCACAACAGATGTTAGTCGCATCACTTCATTCATGTCTGGAGGGCACTCAGATGCCACTGTGATGAGAGCAATATAAAAGATTGAACCGAATAGAAGAGACACAGAAACACCCTTACATCCATTAAATTATAATTCACTATGCACCCAGTTCCACTAATTTCAATAGTTACCCCTATAGTAAAATGTTATTCACTGTATGTTAAGCACAATGGGGCCTTTAAAAATAGACTTAATTATAATTAATTAGCTCTTTTGGTAAATGGTAGAAGAAAGGCAGAGAGCTTCTTTTTAAAACCCACAGGTTTTACCATCTGTTTTACACCAGTGTAAATAAGTGACTTTCAGCGGCTTTTTTCCTGATTTACGCTGGTTTTAGTAAGACCAGAATCAGATTCAAGGAAAGCAGATGAGCAGTGGCATTATATTGTTAGATGCCCAGTTTAGGATGGTTTGCTTACAGGAGTTTTAAAGAAACCCAGGTTAAATATCATTAGACTTCATTCAAAATGCTACTGCATCCTTCACTGGCCTCCTTTGATGTGGGACACAGCAGGAGCTCTGACCCATCAAAGCAAGCTCATTAGCACGTGTCTGAATGTAAATGCAACAAGGAACATATGGAAAATCTTGCTAATGTGGTCCCAGGTTCTTTCAAAGGCAAGAGGTTGTAAACTTACTGGCACTAACACAAGATGTAATGTGAGTTTATTTCCATCAAACAAAAAATGACATCAAGCAGTCCAATAACACCATCAAAGCTATTGGAATTCATTCCCCCCCTCCCCCCAGATACTTACAAATTCTATAATGCTGTAAAGGTTTCCAACATCATTTAAGTTAGATGGGGACATTGATGAAAGAAAACATATGAACACATTTAGGCTATTTTACAACCAACATTTGCATGTATATTGCCTTTCTACTCCTTATATATGGCTGTCGACACCAGGCGTTGCAGTAAATCCATAATGGAAGGCAGCTAATAAAGAAGACCTGAGATGCTAAGGACCAATAAAAGCAATAGATTTGAGGACAGATTTAAAATGGGGCAGGGAAGAAATAATTATCACTTTCTGCAATAAGTACAGGAGCCAAGCAGGAAACACTGACAGTCAAGGTGAAAGGGAAGGGAGGTGAAAGTAAAGAATATTAACATCTGCACATTGCAGAGGTAAAGAATGAGTGACACCAACCCCACCCCACCTCAAAAAAGCCACCGTTGCTTTGCAAAGGAAGGAATAATGGGGAAAATCTTCAGCAGGTGTAAAACCGTGGTGACTTGTACGTGTGGCTTGCGGGGCTGTGGCTGTGAAAACGTGATCGTCACGTGATTAATGCAGAGACTGAGCCCAGAGAGTTGATCTCTAAAACCAGATACTCAGCCGGTGTGTATTAACACTCCTCCATAGAAGTCGATGGCTGAGGATGTGGCCTAAAATGGTTCCTTCCGCCTAGCTACATGAGTGGATAGGACAGGGAGCTTAATTACACGGCAGGGTCTGTGCTGCTGAGTTTGGGATGACTTGAAATTTGGCAACATTTTTCAATCCAGCTAGCAGGCTCTAGCAATAACTTTGCCAGGACGTAAAGGAGGATTGACCAGGTTGTCAGCAAGGGAAGGTTTACAAACAGGGCTTATTGTTTCAAAGGTCTGTATAGACGTTGCATAACAATATCCTTCTAAATACTATGTAGTTGTGCTCTCCAAACTACAATTTGAATGTCCTGCTTTAGAAGCTCCTTATTTGGGACCCTTTGAGCACTTACCCAGTGAACCTCAGGCCTCTCTATGATGTCTCGCTTTGGGCACCCAAAAATGGAGGCAGACAGACTCACCACTTTTGAAAATGTAGACCGCTAGAAATAGAGTTTAGGACACATATTTTGAGCCTGGTGTTTATAGCTTTTTTTTCTAGGTTGTTCATTGTGGCTATGTCTAGATACATCCCTCTTTCAAAAGAGGGATGTAAATCAGACATATCGAAATTGCAAATGAAGCCGGGATTTGAATTTCCTGTGCTTCATTTGCCTAACCGCATTTGCATAGTCACTGCCTTGTCCCCTTGGTTTGTGTAGCACATTTAAAGCACTTGGCACAGGCAGCTCAGCAGCATGAGCTCCAGTTTTTGGAGGGGAAACCATGACTCCAACAGGCTAAGGGCCTGGACCCATAGAATCCAGAGATCATAGTTCCCAGACCCCCAGCTCTAATCACACACCCCTACGACCTAGAGCCACTCCCTTGGTAGAGATGAGACAGGACCCAGGAGTCCTGATTCTCAGCCTGACAGTCCCACCTCACGCCCGGTACCTGGCCTCCCGCGCCGCTCGGAAGCAGCTGACGCGCTGGGCGGCCACCAGGACTGGTGACTGTTGGATTGCAGCGCGGCAACGTGCAGCCCAACACGTAAACTGCGGGCCGGCCGATGCTAATGGGCGGGGAAGGGACACGGCGCTGTCTTACAATAATTAGTTTTTGATATTATTTTTCTGCACCCCCTCAGCTGTGCGTCCGAGGCAAGTGCCTCACTCGCCTCACCCTTGTTATGGCCCTGCCCCCTGCAAACTGGAGCCCTTCTCTGTGCAGGCGTGAGGTGCTTTTCAATTGTTTGAGGGGGAACAAATTTGACTTACCACGCTATATTTCCCTAGTGGAGACAAGCCATTAGAAGTGCAGTCTTACCAGGTTTGAGGCACGTTGCAGAGGAAGCACAGAGAAACACACACTATAACTGTTCTACAATGTTATTAAAGAGGCTTTGATCTCTAGGCCTGGCACTCTAACACCTCTGACATGCGCTATATTTTACAGAGCTTTTTATTTGCCTTTATTATTTTGTCAGACAGCTGGGGTATTAGCTGATGGACAGATGCCAGATACACATAATTATCATTATTACTACTTAGTCAGAAAGCAGTTTATTGTCTTGTGGAGAGCTGAAGAAACATTGCCCAGGGCACAGACAGATTAAAGGACAGCCACAACATGGAGCCACTGCTAATCAGGGGTAATAATTCTCCACAATCTGGAGTCCCATGGTTCACAAGGGAATGGCTAGCACTAAGGAACCCAACACAGTCAACACTGAATCCGTAGCTGACTTATGATGCCAACGCCAAGGAGTGAAAGCTGTACAGAGGGCTTGCTGCCATATACATCCTGCGGGACTTGTAATGGAGGGATTCAATGGGGTTCTGAGAAAACGAATAGAATTCTATAGAAATTATTGTTTAAAAAAATCTATATTTAATGGCAAATGGGGCTAGAGGGCATTTACACTAAGACACCTTCACACCAGACTGGCAGTTTAAAAGGTCCTTGAAATAGGAGTTTCTTTACATTACCAATACAGTGTAAACAGGACTGAGATTCAGGCCCTGAGCCTCTATCTATAGACTTCTTTAAAGCACCTAATGGAATAGAGCATCGCAACTGGATTCTGTGATGAACTGAGGCTGTGTCTGCACCACTTGTTAATTCTGGTTGATATTGTGAAGTTGTATTATGAAAAACTGCTGTCTTGTAAGTTCCTAGGTGTATATGGATCCGCCTTTGCTGGTAGGTCCTTAGCATTAATGCACCAGCAGGGTGCAGCCCATACAATGGGGTGATGCTTGGAATTCAGTGAATCTATCCAAGGGCAAATACTTGGACAACAGGTGAGCTGCCTCCCTAGTTAAACCAGCTTTAACTTATCTGCTTAAAGGGAGCAATGGAAAGTTACCCAGAAAACAGAATGAAGGAAGCTGGGCGGGCAGGGTGCAGGGAGTTGGAAATAGCAGAAGAAAGCAAAGGCACAGACACTGGGTAAGGAGCTGTGGAGGGGGAGAGTTCAATTACACCAGTGCATTCCAGCCTGCATGGAGCAGGGAACCATTTACCTTCCTTCCTCAGTACCATATGGAAAGTCCCACACGATTACCAATGGATTGATGAGATAGAAAGGGGTGGGTGAAACATTTGAGTTTGTATGGTCTGTTCTTCACGTGATTACTTATGAGAGACTAAAGGTGTGAGATTCTATTCCGTGTATGTACATGCACATGTTGACTGCTGCCTGCTCCTAATTGTAAACCAGAAGCTTCACATCTTTGGTGTGGAGTTCTGGGAGGGAGAGAGAGAGAGAGAGGCCGTTTATATTGGGGTTTGTGCTTCATATGACTTTTCTGTGGAGTGGAAATAGGCTGAGAGTCAGAGCTCCCAGGCATGTGGAGGGAGAAACCAGGGCTGCGGCTAGAGACTCCAGAAGCTTGGAACATGAGTACAAGGGGAATCCAGACCTGCAGAGATTGTGCTTCTGCTCGCAACAGACCTCGCTAGGGTTGCCAGATGGTTTAACAAAACAATACTGACCACCCTACCCTCCCCCAAAAAAAAATACCAGGAAAAAATTATGTTGAGGGGAGAAAAAAAGGAGGAGACCAAAGTTGTTGAGCCAAAAAAAAAAAAAAAAAGGTGCTGTGCCTTTAAAAGGTCCCGCGTGCCTCACTCCCGCCCCTGCCAGATGCAGCAGGGGAGTTGTTCCCGCCGGGCTTCCATCCAAGGGAAACAGGAAATACCGGACATTTCACATGTCTGGTATTTTCTGTTTTTTTGTTTTTGTGGTTTTTTTTTTACTGGAAGGGGGAACCCAAATAATGGACAGTCCGGGCAAAAACTGGACACCTGGCAACCCTGGGCCTTGTGGGTGGCCAGCTGCGGGTGCTTGCTAGAATTGGTGACATTTTCTATAGAGCCTGATGAAAAATAAAATAGAAAAATTCTTGTGCTTTCAATAGGCTTGGCAGAATTTGATGTTTTATCACTTTGACGCATAATGTGTTCAAGTGGGGGTTTTTTTGTAGTTATGGGGGAGGAGTTGGACAATAGTTAAGTGACAGAAGTTGAGATTTGAAACATTAAACTTTTTATAATGCTTGAAACACATATTGGTCACATCAAGTGTCAAACCACAACAAGTCACTATCTTTAAATCAAGCTAACAGAGTAAGAAATATTTATTGTCAGCTTGTGTGAATGGTGAAAATGTATTTTTACCAATGGGCCCGTGGGGGTTAGATTTCTTAAAGCCTGGCCTCCCTCTTTATGCCGACAATTTGTGGGTAATGATGTCATGGAGGAGTTCAATTATGGTATTTAGGCAGCCCAGTAGTTAAGGGCGGGGTTTTCAAAAGTGCTCAACATTGACCTGAGCTCCCCGTGACTTGGTTGAGAGTTTGCTCAACACTTGAGCACATCTGAAAACCCTCATTAGGTGCTTAATTGCATCAGCCAGTGCCCATAAATACATGCAGTCACAACCAAGGGAGGAGAAGGGGAGGTAGTGAGTCAGCTGGGGTGCAGGGGAGTGGCTGCTCCAGGCTGAGAAGGAGGGTACTAAGGCTTCCAACCTTCTCCCTGGCCCAGGCTTTCTGGCACCCCCACCTCTCCCTCTGGGTCCCACCCTTATCTCAGCCTTCCCCCAGTCCTGTGAGCCATCCAATATTTCTGTTACAGGGGTTCTAGCCACCCCCTGCTACCTGAGTCTGCGGCCCCTAGTCACAACGGCAAGTATCTGCAAATCTTTGGGCACTAAAAGGGGACTCTGGATTGAGATTGTGCTGAAAATTGAACCCAATATTGTCAGAGAATGAATCCTCGGATAGGTGAAATTGATGTTGACCCAACTCATCCCAGACTTGGAAAAGGGAAATACAAGAGAAGAAAAGGGTCAGCACTGGAACTGGACATCAAATGCAGAGTAAGCGAGAGAAGAAATGTTCACAATCGGAAGAGCAAATTGATATCCCACAAGTAACAGAAGATAATAGTTGTGCGAAGCTCATTACTAACTTTCTGTAGGCAAGAAACAGAACTGAACCCTCATCGTGCTCTGGCCAATCCAACCCAAATCCAGCACGTTTGCAAGGCTCCTTCCAAGAGAATGATGGGTGCTGTTTGTTGCTGAAGTATCCTCAGCTTACAAAGGCAGTATCTGAACAGCTTTCAGAAATGCTGACACTAATTTCTGTGAGCTGCTCCTGAGCCAAACCACTGCTCCTGTTACTTCCCCCATTCTCCCTCCACTTGGCTGGGGAGATGGCCATTTCATGCTCTTCGAGCGACCGCCTCAAAGTCTGCCATTCATTTCAGGAACAGTGGATATGGCCAGTTATTTTCAACAATAGACATGCTGAGCTTTAAGCTTTTAAAAGAGCACATATGCGACACCTTGTGGGTGCTGAAGCCAATCTAGTTGTTTCTCCATTGTGGAAGGCACTTAGTAACTGACAAACTGTAAGACGTGTGGGGCAGGGACTCCAGTTGTGTGTGAAATGCAGTAGTTGCACACACAGATGACTAGTTAATGTCTATCTAAGGGCTTGTCTACACTACATGAAAGATCGCTGCTGCTGCGATCAATCTTCCGGAGTTTGATTTAGTGAGTCTAGTGAAGGCTCGCTAAATCAAACTCAGAGGGTTCCCTTGCCAATGTCTGGTACTCCTGCTTTTGCAGGGGATAAAGGAAGCCGATGGAAGTGTTTGTTCCCATTGGCCTCCCACTGTATGGATGCCGCCAAGCTTGTTTTGAGGTAAACAGACTCCATCTATGTATCCTACGTAGCTGGAATTGTGTACCATAAGCCAAGCTGTCAGGTCTAGTGTAGACCTGGCCTAAGGGACCCCTTATCTGCCTAGCTCCACCTGCAATAACTCTTAATTGTGCAAGCAAATAGTTGTGCATAATTGAGTTCTCAATTGCATATGGGCCTGACTGAGAAATGATCGAGGCATAACGTAGCTTCTGCTTTCACTATCTGCTATTTTGGCAGGTTACTAATAAAGCGGACTTTTTTTGCTCCTAATATATGTAAGATGTAATGATTTCAGTTTAGGACCCCTTCACTCCGAAAGCTCTGACTGCACAGTGCACCGAGCCACATTCCTGAGCCTACTGAGGCTGCCTAAAGCCACTGCAGGGATGCCAAGCTGCCTTAAAGTTGGTTGAACTGGTCAGCGGAGGATTCTGTCTGGGTTGGGCAATCGGCTCTTACAACATCCTTTCCCTTGGGCTCCTGAGTCCTGGGGCCACAAAAGAAACTAGCTAGAAAATAGGGCAACTCTACTCTGTGCCTGGTGCAGCTGGGCCAGACTGGAGCATCTAGGCTAATCATCTGAGTAATCACTCAATAGATAGAAACATCCTCCACTGAAAGTCAGCTACCCGTGATACACTGTACTTTCAGAGGTGACTGGGACTGTGCTCTGCTGGGAGGAGAACCATTAGGGAGGCAGATGGGTGTGTGCAAAGCGCCCTGAAGCATGACTAGGCCTCCATCACCTACGTGATGCTACAGGACTGCCCCTGCAGAGAAGGGGGCAGAGTAAAGCTAAGTCATTTCTTTGCATCGGGCTTTTACCTTTGAGGATGGTGAGTGAACAGTGGCTGCCAAGCTAGAGGCAGTCCAGGTGAGGCGCGAGGGAGGTGTAGATACCCAAAGAGGCAATGGAACAACTTCAGAAATGCCACTAACTCACCTGAAGAAGATCTCTGTGTAGCTGGAACGCCCATTTCTCTCTCACCCACAGAAGTTGGGACAATAAAAATATTGTTACCCTACCCGCCTAGTCTCTGCATAAATCACTAGGACAGCCTGGCGTTCACGCAAGACTTCTGATGCAGGGGTGAGGGAGGAGGAGAAGGTAGCTGAGCTACTAGCAAAAAAAAAAGGGGTCTATTAAAAATAGCTATTCATATATTATAGTACTACGTACAAGTGCAAGCTGAAGTCGGGGAGGGTCCTACACTATACACAGCTATACACAGCTGTATAAGACAGCCCTTTCCCTTAAACCACAGTCTAAATCAGTGGCCACTAACCAGTAGATCAGGATCTACTGGTGGATCTTGGAGCCTTTGACAGGTGATCCTGACTGGTTTGGTCAGGAGGCTGTAAAGTGCCAGGACTTCAGCTGCCCCTCCCCACACTGCTGTGCATCTCCTGCCCTTTGCCCGGGAGCTGCCCCTCCCTAGGAGCCTCCTGCTTGCTGTACAGAGCAGGGAAGGGAGAGGGTTCGGGTTAAGGTTAAGGTGCTGATGTCAGGTATTCTATCTCCACAGTATGGAGGGGGGGAGCACAAAAGACCTTGGGATGGAGTTAGTTTGCTGGCTGCTGTGAGCCTGCCTTAACCCCACTGTACCACCACTCAGGAGCCACCTGAGGTCAGCAGGGCCCAGCTGGAGCCAGCTCTGATCCCCTGCCCCAGTCATAAATCCCCTCCTGCACCACAAGCCTCTGCCCCAGGCTCAGCTCAGAGCCCCTCTCACACGCCAAATCCCTTAATCCAAGACCAGAGCCTGCACCCCAACCTTCTGCCCCAGCCTGGTGAAAGGGAGGGAGGACAGGGGAGGAGGGAGGATGGAGTGAGCAGGGGCGGGGCCTTAGAGAAGGGGCACAAAGGAGGCGGGGGTAAGGGGATTTGGGTTTGAGGTAGAGCCTAGATTAAATTTAAAAAATGATCTTGTGCTTATAAAGGTTGGAGAGCCCGGGTCTAAATAGACATGACAAAGGGGGAGAAGTGTGTTCCTTATTTTACAGATTACTTGGACTCATCCAGAACAGGGCACGTGCCTGAGGCTACACAAGAAGCCTGTGGCAGGGCAGGGATTCGACCCCTCAAACCCCGAATGCTAATGTGTTGCCTTAATCACAAAGCCACCCTTCTTCCTCATGCTGGAGTCTGCTAAACACCCTAAATGCCCATTCACTTCCAGGCACTCAGTACCCTTTCAAGAGGTAGTGAGCATCCGGCAGAACTGCACTCTTAAAATGTAAGGCCACCGCCTCAGGAGACACGACTGCAGGCAATTCGCCAGCGTCACTGGGGACTGGCGTACAAATCTAGTTATCTGACAATGATCTCAATCTCCAGTACTTTGCATCATGAACTCCTCTGATTGTAATGGCTAGCAGCTGTGGGCCAGGGTAAAACGCAGTTTTCTACCTCGGTGCCTCTCCGACAGGGGTGTACAGGTACCCTGGGGAATGCGGAGGTCTTCCAAAGGGGGCTCCCCTAGACATCTGCCTAGTTTTACAACAGGCTGTTTAAAAAGCACCAGCAAAGTCAAAGCAATCTAAAATGGTATACAGAT
>JANRFK010001234.1:8546925-8564697 GCA_030068395.1 Apalone spinifera | reverse complement strand
TGCGCAAAACAGTTCTTCCCTGTCTACACTGGCCCTCTTGCACAAGTATTCTTGGGCAAGAGGGCTTTTTCCCGAGCGGGAGCATGAAAGTATTTGCAGAAGAAGCACTGATTTTGTGCATTACAAAGTCAGTGTTCTTGCACAAATTCAAGCGGCCAGTGTAGACAGCTGGCAAGTTTTTGTGCAAAAGCAACCACTTTTGTGCAAAATATTGCCAGTCTAGATGCACCCCTTCAGTATAAAAGCAATTTTTAGCTAACTCAATGATGATCTTACAGGTAAAGCTGTAGTAGTCATATACTCTTTAAATCACAACAGCAGGATGCAGGTGTGCATGGGAGGGTAATGGGGGCAACATGTTGACATATAAAGGTGTTATAAATAGAACACATAGCAACTCACCCTAATATAGACACTTGGTTTCCTGAACACTGTTAATAGCTGCCTAAATCTGTAATTCAAGACTCGAAAGGATGTTTTTCATGCAGAACCAAGGACACAGACAGCAGGATTACATTTCATTTGGTAAGAAAAGCATAGGGGGAAATTGAGGCCAGGGCTGCACTAAAGGAGAAGGTCAGATTAAGATATGCAACTCCAGCTACATTAATTATGTAACTGGAGTTAACATACCTTAATTTGAGTTTCCCTGTTGTCCCCATGGTGGGAGACAGACAAGAGCAAAGTCTCCTGCTGGTGTCCCTTACTCCTTGCAG
Source organism: Apalone spinifera (assembly GCA_030068395.1). Taxonomy (NCBI): domain Eukaryota; kingdom Metazoa; phylum Chordata; order Testudines; family Trionychidae; genus Apalone; species Apalone spinifera. The sequence goes on along the minus strand of JANRFK010001234.1, from coordinate 8,563,981 downwards.
GTGCCAAACGGGGTGCCCTCTGAGTTTGATTTAGCTGGTCTTCACTAGACCCGTTAAATTGAACTCCAGAAGACTCATCACCACTGCATCAATCTTCCCCCTAGTGAAGACATGGCCTACAATTGTGGGTTTTAAGTGTATTGTGAGCAGAGCATATTGTCCTTGGAAGGAAAATGTGTGACAGCTACAGACCTCTGTCTTCATTAGACTAAACCGGCCTAGAATGTAGTGTTTGGAGCTGCAGCAGACCTTCATTTTCGCTAGCCTTGCTCTTTAACTTCAGTCAGTGAGGATGAGTGGTGCTTTCTTACGGCAGCAAAGCCACCTCCACCTCTCCAAACCTTTCTTTGGAAAAAAAAAACCCTCTCTCCAGTTATTTTTGTGCACCATGCACCAACACTTGACATGCACTTTCTTCTGAGAAGCATGGGTGGCACTTGCTCAGCTGATTGGCCGCTGAACGTTAAAGGGGAGTTTTAGGGTGGCTGGGATCACTCCAGCTATTGGGATCCTGCCCCGTCTGTTTGATGCACATCCAATGGAGCTGTAGCAATACACGCAACCTTGTCAACAGAGCAACAGTAGCTGCATGGGCCCAGGAGAAGCCAAGACCCAGAGAGTCCCACATCCTTTCTCTGTGATGGCAAAGCTGTGTGTTCCTTTTGTCCTGGAGCAGCTCTGGTCGCTCCACAACCTGCTAGCTCCTGCTTCCGCAAGCTGTGACCTCCATCATTGCCTATTAAAGTGCACACCGAAGCACCTATCCAGTGTTTTTCTGGAGCAGCAGGGGACTTAAAACCATAAGTCACTTGCATAGGTGTTGGAAGTGGGGGAACTGCTGCAGTCCTTGCTTGAAGTAGTTTCCATTGTATAGAGGGTTTACAGTTTAGTTCAATGGCTCTCAGCACGCTCATAGTGCAAAAGGTCCCAGCACCACTGGCCACTTGTCCGATGTGGAAAATCTTACCCTTAAGCTTGAAGTCAGTGGCATACTTAACGTTAACTATATGCTTTCAGCTTTACTGGCTTGAGGCCTTAATTCAGCCCTACCTCATTCACGGCACACGGCCTTGAAAAGTTGAAAACTCTGGGCACTCAGCATGAAGTGTTCCATGATGCTTTTATACGCCCCCCTCCTGGAGTTTTCAGTACCACAATTCACTGAGAGCTGACCTTGCGTCAGGGATAATGCGGGGGTGGTGTCTAAGCAAATTGCTCTCGATTATGGATGGCATTATTTTCTTTTAAAGAACCCTAGGAAATTTCATTAACTCATCGACATTAAGACTGCATGGTTAAGCACTCAACTGGGACACAGCAATATTAAGTGTGCATGTACAATTCTAACTCTGCCCTTGGCGTGCATCATGATGACGTCCTTTGTACGCAGGAGCAGCCCGCGGCGGGATGCAGCAGCTGGCACCCTAGGCGGGGCGGCGCTATCGGCACCCCTGCCTGCATGACCATCAATGGCCGTGACGTCATTATCGGGCGCCCGGGCCAGCGGCGCCCTAGACAGCTGCCTAGCTCGCCTAGACTCACGGGCCGCCCCTGTTTGTACGTGACCACATACTGCTCAGATATGAAACCTACTTTTTGCCCCCGGTCACATTGCAAGATGAACAGTGAATGAAGCTACATTTGATTCACCTCTTATTTCTAGAAATTACTTTTGTTATCTTTGACCAGTGTACAAAATGTATCTCGCAGAACTAGAAGATTCTGCACATGCATAAATGGTTGCGGGGGAGGGGGGGGAGCATAACATTGTCTCTGTGTGAGGAACAGCATGTAACTGTGTCCTTGAAAACTGTAATCTAGTGTCTGTTCCTGTTACATGCCAATATCTTCCTGAGGAACTGCTGAGCACTTTCAGAGCTCAGTGAAATCACTGGGACGTGTGATAAAGCACCAGAGAAACCCCCTTACAGGATGGAATATATATGCAGAAACAAAGGGGCAACATTTAAGTTACATCTGTATTCCCTAAGCAGGAGTTTGAGCACTGGAGTGAAAACATATGGAGCATTGGCCTGTGATCGCTCTGAATCTGGTGGTAAAACTGCCCTCTGTACGGTATTTGAGCCCTACAGGGGCTTTCATTGGCATTGCAACACTGAGGGTCACTGGACCGTGCTTTCACATCACAGCAGCAGCAACAATGAAAATACACAACGCCAGGATAGGTGCCTTGGCTCCCTGGGCCGTACATGGGGAGCAAGGCCCTTTAGAATGTGGTCAGGGGAGTTGCCTTAATAAGCCAATGGGAGATAGTGACAAAAGGGTTGTGTGTCAGACAGAGTCATTTTGTCATTAGGGTGATTTGGGGCAACCACTTTGGGCCTCCTGCTTTGGGGGGCCCTGCATGCTAGGGGTGCACGGAAATGTGAGGCCAGTGGCAATGAGGGCTGGCAAGGCAGAGCCTGAGATGGAGGGCGGGAGGTTGCCCCTGGTCCCAGATGCCCCTTTCACAGTGGGGCTTATGTCCTAGCTCTGCTTAGTGATCCACAAACATGAACCCACGGAGTGGATGGAGTCAGGCAGTGTTGGCACCTATGGGAGTGAGTTAGGTGCCTGCTTTGCTGTGCAGAAAGGCAGCTGGAGGTGCTGGGGCTGCCATACCTATATTTAGCTAATAAGAACCTCACGTAGACAGTGGGAGAGACAGGTTCAAATCCTGCCCTCTTTCAGCTAGTGGGTGAAAAAGGATATGAAGAGGTGTCTCTTTCCCCCCACCCCCACCTGGCTCTAACCAGTGAGATGTGGAGCTTCATCCATCTCTCCTGCTAAAGCTATTCAATTGCAGATAATTTAGGAGTGATTGGAGCTGAAGCCCTCAGCTCACTTAATCACTGGACTTATGGATCATTGGCCCCTGCCCTGAGCCTGACAACTGGATATTTACCCCCTAGAGAATGGATCCATTCCAGTACATGGCCTCTGGATTGGGCCCTGCATGTCACACAGGTGACCAAACCCCTGTCTTCCCTCAGGTTAGAATTGCTTGGGGGCTTAGGTAGGAGAGAGGCGTTTGAAGGGAGACAGCAGCCTGCATGCCCAGAGGCAGAAACATAGGCATCAAGGGAATTTCTACCCTGCAAACATAGATTCCAACTGAGTTTAGGCACCTAATGGGTTTGGTGGGAGTCTTGTGGATCATAGTGGAGCCCAAAGGGGGTGTTAAGCACTTCAGGTACGTATGTCCTCAGTGCCCACTGTATTGGAGTGCCTCACCCTTTTCTTTATCTTTGGTAGCCCTGAGAGACAGGAAAGTATTACTGTGCTTTCAATTTACTGATGTGTAACTGAGGCAGAGAGATGTGATATGCCAAAGATTACCCAAGAAACACATGACAGCAAGAAACTGAACCTGCTTGGCTAGGCCCAAGGCTGGGCCTTCCCAGTCACTGGGAAGGCCAACACTGAGCTCTCTTGAAAATCCCAACTCTCATATTTTCTCTGTGTAGCCTCTTCCCTAATACTTTTAATATGCCTCCCTGATGAAGACATGCTAATAGCAGCAAAACAAAACTACACCTCTCTTTAAAGAAGAATTGACATGCTCTTTAAAATGTAAAATTAGTTTAAAAAACTGTTAGGCCATGTCTACACTACTAGTTTTGCCAGAAGAGGCAATGCAAATGAAGTGAGGATTAGCATTTTCTTACATTTCATTTGCATAATCTCTTCTGATCTGTTTTAGCACAAAAACAAGCCGTGTGGGCGTTTCGTTTTTGCGCAAAACCCCCCTTTTGCACAAGATCATTATGCCTCCTTTTTTGAGGCATAAGGATCTTGCGCAAAAGGGGTTTTTTGCGCAAAAAAGGGACCGTGCACACTGGTTGTTTTTGCACAAAAACAGATTGGAAGAGATTATGCAAATGAAGTGCGAGAAAATGCTAATCCTCACTTCATTTGCGTTGCCTCTTCCAGCAAAACTCATGGTGTAGCTGTAGCCTTAGAGATCCCAAATCATGAACAGAACATACTTGTCTAAGACAAAATTACAAACAATTTATAAGCACAACACTATTTATGCAACATTAAGAATGAGATTTTAATAGCTTAACTGTAATTGATTTAAGTCAGTTGCCATGGAATGAGAATTTTAATTGCTTATTTTAATTGTTTTCATTGTTACTATAGTAACCTGCTCCTTTCAGTATATTCATTGTAATAGGATCTTATGGACTCCCAACATCAGGCAATGTGACACATCAGGTTTACAATATGTAACACAAGATATATTATTTGTGTGCATGTTATAGGTGTAATAGTGACACGAGTTAAGTCTGTCTAACATTTTCCCATTATGTAGCCTACAGAGATGACGCTCGCTTATATTAAAAAGAAATGTGCTGAAATCTAAGTAGAGAAGAGGTTTTTGGATTAAGATCTGATAAATGAAATGAGACAATTCAGAGAAAACTTAGAGATAAATTAAGGACATAACCCGAGGTCATGTTGTAAGCATGTTCTGGGTTTTAACAAGCATTTTAGACCAAACGTGAATGTTTTGGAAAAATGTTATCTGTATGTTAATTAAATGTATCTACATGTTAATTAAAAAGACATTTAGTGTTAAACAGCCAATTCAAAAACAGCAGGAGTGGAAATATAGAGACAGTAAAAAGTAGGGTTAATGCTAACTAATGAAGGGGTACTATAATTGATTATAAGAATATGCTAATTTTAGATCAGCACATTCATCCATGATAAACGTATGGTTAGAGAAAGGATTATATACCCATTCGTCTCACCCAGGAACAGAACAACCCTGCATGCACCATTTCATCTTAGAATGTACAACATATGGTTATATTGTAATGTGTGTAATTGTATTTAAAATAAAGTCTTTAATTCTTGCACTTGTGTCATTCAGCATCCTCCACTAAATTAAATTGTCTAAGTACTGTATTCTCTAACCTTAAAGAGTTCAGTTAGGATCTGTTCCTTATTTTTGTTACTATTAAATGGGAACACACAAATCAAGGTTAGAATTACAAGGCTCTATTTTCATTGGCTGACTAACTGATCAGATTTAGGTTTTGTTAGGGTTTTTCGTTACTGTCTTTTAAGACAGAATAGGATTATTTTTGGACAACCGTATTTGAGAATGAAGTTCATTATGGTAATCTTATGAGTATGTTATAAATGAAACAATGTCTTCTGATCATTTTCTTGAATAGCTTTTTTTTTTCCTCAGCAGGGAAGAGACTGGGGTCAGAGAGATGCCCTGTACTATTACTGAAAGCTTATACAGATTTGGCTAAATATAAAACATTGGACAATACCATTTGCACATGCCCAGTACAGTTTGCTCTTAGTTTTCTGAATGCTCCACCTACATTGTCCAGTCTCTTGCATTACATGAGGTCACAAGCCTGAATGTTCCTATATTTCACTTAAATGTCAAGTATCTTAGGCAGCCAAAATCTCCTGGATCTTGAGTGGTTGCTTAATATCTATTACAGCCAGCTCAAGTATGCTAATTTTATGGAATGTTACACATCTGTGATGAATCTGCAACTGGTCAGGCATGGGTAAGAAAAGCTTTTCCCCTGCCAAAGTTTCTAGGGGATGCCTACTGCATTGGGAACCAGGGGACTTTGAATTTGGGTTTCACCTGTAATCATAGAATACTAGGACTGGAAGGGACCTCGAGAGGTCGAGTCCAGGCCCCTGCCCTTATGGCAAGACCAAATACTGTCTAGACCATCCCTGTTAGACATTTATCTAACCTACTCTTAAATATCTCCAGAGATGGAGATTCCACCACCTCTCTGGGCAATTTATTGCAGTGTCTGACCACCCTGACAGGAACTTTTTCCTAATGTCCAACCTAAACCTCCCTTGCTGCAGTTTAAGCCCATTGCTTCTTGTTCTATCCTCAGAGGCCAAGATGAACAAGTTCTCTCCCTCCTCCTTATGACATCCTTTTAGATATCTAAAAACTGCTATCATGTCCCCCCTCAGTCTTCTCTTTTCTAAACTAAACAAACCCAATTCCTTCAGTCTTCCCTCATAGGTCATGTTCTCTAGACCTTTAATCATTCTCGTTGCTCTTCTCTGGAAAGAGAAATGATTAGTTTGTATGTCAGTGCATTTTGTAGCCCTACTTACTAAGATCACATCCATGTGCCTCAAACTGGTCAAGTATCAATAGCACAGGCAGCTCATATTACAACTTTAATGATACCATATTCTAAATAATTTGGTTTAAGCATACAGGCCAGTAGACAGCTCCTGCAATTAATGCTAGAGCCATCTAAAAACATTGTTCAGAAGGTTAAGTAACATATGGTGTGAATATACAACACAGTTAAGAGAAAAGGGAACTTATTGTAGCCTAGCACAGCAGTAATTGCACTTCAATACTGTTAAGTGGCAGAAACTATAGCAAAGCTGGTATTGTTGGAGTTTGCCGTTCTTTCCTAGCACACTATCTTGAATATGAAGTAGTGTAAGTTTAAAGACTTTGAGATGCAGTGGTTAGTGGTAGGCTGAGGGCAAATGATAATTAGATAAATTAATGGAGGAAAGGTCCATCACCAGATATTAATCAAGAAGGCCAAGGATTCAACCCCACAATTGGGCATTCCTAAGCCATTGACAGCCAAAAGCTGGATCTAGACAACAGGGCATAGATCACTCAATTGCCATATTATGGTCATGTCCTCTGAAGGATGAGGCACTGGTCACTGTCAGAAGACAGGTTACTGGGCTAGACACTGCACTGGTATCTGACAATATCTGTTAACAGGTAATATTTCTAATTTTTTTACGCTAAGGCAAAACTGAACAAAGATTCTCTCATCTTGTTTTGTAAAGGACAAGCCAAGCTTGTTAGGCAAAATTTTCTGTTGACTCCCAACTAAGAAAAAATTCCTATGCAGATCGTATTGGTCCCTGTGCTTATATCAGACCTTAGTTAAGCAAAATCACTGGCAAGACCCCTTAGAAATCTTTTAAACAATCCTAATGTTACAATCAAAGAAGGTGTCAAAGTCCAGTTAGCTAGGCTCCTACTGGAGACCCAATCTATATGCTTGATTTTTATAAAGGGCACTATTTTCCTTTAAAAATTTCAGAAAAGCCTTACGTAGCCCACATAGAAAAGTTTCAATCCCAAACCAGTGTTCAGTGTACAGAGCGGCTGATACAGCTTTACTGAAGTCATAGTGCAGTATTATACAAATAGAAATACAACTGCTTTATTTGTATTCTGAATTGAAGCAAAACAGTAGGTTTTATAACCTTTTAACAGAAATTGGGTTCAGAAAATATCTTTGTTGGATGTTGTAGAAAAAGCAAGTCTTCAATAGACAGTATTTGTAGGATACAGAATACACAATAAATTAATATCCACATGCAAGCCACCTACACAAACTTACATACACCATGTAAAAAAATACAGTACTTTTTGCTTATTTAAAGTTAAGATTTTTCTGTACATTTTTAAAATTTACATTTTTTTTATACATTTTGTAAACTTTTGTATAAGTTTATAAAACTGAAAGCATAAAACATTTAGGAACTTACATCACCATTCACATCATTCTAGAAATGTTTATTTCTACAACTATCAAACTTAGCTTATTTTTTGCCCCTTCATTTTTACATTGGCACTACCACACAAATACCGTTAAGTCTGCAGAGTAAATGTTCTCATTTGGTAGCTGTCCATACTCTCCAGTTAATGCACTCATACGAATGTGTTTTAACAAAAATGCAAAAAAATTACCAAGTTTCTGCCATTATATCAACCACTTTATCAACTTCACATTTACCTGACATTTCTGCACAATACCAATTCTTCTTGTACTAACAGCTTTTACATAAGCATGCAAACCAGTCTGATTATGGATTTAGTAATTTAACAGTGAAAGAATACTGAAAACAACTACAAGGGTTAAATATTTAAAGGAATGTACACTTATAAATTTAACATGTTAATACTTCTAGTCTAATAGTATGAATTGACATGTTCACACTAAACTTTTAAACAAGATCATCTGCATTAGTTTAAAATGAAAATGCTAAAATAAACCCTGGCACATACATACTAGTCTATCGTTCATATGAATGAGTTTAAAGGTATTTAAGTCTATATTCTTCCCAAAATAGATCATGCATGCTCCTGATTAAACAAGGAATCCTGAAGTTTAAAAAGCAAAGCTTTTAAAATCCTTAGAATATACCATTAAAATATATAATTTTGGTTAAAATACTTCCTGCCCCAAAAGAAATGAGTACAATAGAGCATACACAACCTCTTTTCTTGGAAGATTGCACATGCACTCTAAAGCAGTTTTATCATTTTAAAAGCATAAGGAGTTAGTATTTCAACAGAATTCAGCAAAGTACTTGTCCACATACGTCATTTGAGTTCACCTCAACAGGACTATGGCTGTGTAAGTATTTTGCTGAATGGGCACCTAAACGGCCGTTTAAATCAGAATTCTAAAAAAAAGGCAGGCATTATAAGCACTTAGGTATTCCATTGCAACTCTTGCCTGGATACTACCTACTCATTATTGCCAAGAAAGCCTATGGTACATTTAAAAACTGTATTCTAGTGCAATCAAACTGCTAAGACTGACAGTTGAGCGTTTGCCACTTAGATTTAGGATTGAGGTCAAAGAAGAAGTTGCTTTCTACATCACTAGGAGAACTGCTAAGACTTTCTTCTCCACAGCTCATATCTTCACAGGAGTCTTCACTGAAAGAGAAGAAAGAGTTGTCATTTACTCAAGCTATGAAGACAAAAAGTGGACATGAAGGCAGCCCAGGAGTTTCCCACATTTTTATGGAATTGCTAGGAAATGCAGGTTCCAACAAAATTAATACTTCTATAGTTCTACAGAATTTCATTCCACTGGTAAACAGACTTTAAAAATATTAGAAAACACTTATATTACTAATTACTGTGCTTCCAATGCCCAAGTCACAGCATAGTATCAAGGGCTGGATCTAGTTTTCAATCCACTAGCATGATTATGCTACCACTTACTAGCTGAGCACTGTCACATTTCATTTATACTATTGTGCGACAAGAGCACCGCTCTACTAGTTTCTTTAAAATGTTCAGTACTGACAACCATCTAGGCAAAAGGCTTAAAACTGTAGCTATTTAAGTCAACAGGTATAGCATCAGAAAACTGTGCAAAGAACAATAGTCCCTAACTAAGTGAAATGGAGGAGAAAGAGCTGGTAAAATGGGCCCAGCTGGGGTCATCAACTTCACAAGCAACTACATGGACCCAAAAGTGCAGAGGAAGCCCAACCCAGTTTTGGGAACACTGACACAGATAGGGTCTCCCCCACATGTGGCCTGGGAGCAAAACTACCCCAGAAACTCCAGCCAGTAGTAATAGATGCAGAAGCAGCCAAACCAAGGACTTGCACACACCTTTATACAAATTTGACCGGACTTCCTTTGCCCTGTGCTGATCTGCTGTGGGGCTGTTTGCTCTAACCCCATCCCTTCCTTTCACTCCACATCTGCACCTCTTACCTCCTACCTTGCTCCCTTCAATGTCTCTCCCCCTTCTCTTTCCATTTTGCCTATTCCCTTTTAATTAGGCACCCACCACAACTGTGAAACAATGCTGGCAATTTAGTTGCCATAAGAGCTCAGCATTATTGGTTCCCTTTGTTATGCCTTTCACATAATGCTGTAGCCGTCTTGTTGATTTAGACTGTATGTTTGGAGCAGGGACTGTGTGCTACTATGTTTCCACAATTGTGTTTTAGATACTACTGTAAAAATGCTTAATGAAAGAAGAGTTGTCTTCTCATGAAGGAAAGTTACACATTGTTTATCAGTATGTAATAGGAAAACTACCTTACTATATATTTTAGAAATGTGTGCGGCTGTCCATTTGTTCAACTACTCCTCCTACCCCAGCGCTGGTCAAGATGCGGTCTGAGGGCCGGATCCAGCCCATGGACTGCACCTGGCCATTTTCTATTTATATCCTGCTGCCTGTACCACTGAATTTCCAGGCAGCAGTTCCTATTTAAATGGCTAATGGCTCCCAGTCATGGTGCTACCCAGGCAGGGCCCAGAGCCACAAGTTTTTAAAATAGCAGCAGCCTGGCAGCACTTTGTGTTTTTAATTCAAAGCCTTCAGCCCCAGACAACTCTGGGGGAAGACTAGTCCCCAGCCCCACCCCTTCCTCCCAAGGCCCCACCCTTTCTGGGTTTCAAGTGACAAAAGAAGCCAAGAATAAAACTACTTCAACAAAATTTGGCTTCCAGTCCTTAAATTTTTGGGAGCTGCTAGGTCAGATCCTTACAGTCTAAATCAACAAGATGCTTGGGAAAACATGATTTTCTGTTGCATGTGAGAGTGGGTTCCAGACCGTGACAGTTGATGCCTCCCCCCCTTTTTTTTCAAATCTTTAAGGTGCCACAAGACTCCTCAGTTTTTGTAGATTTTCTAGTTAACTCCAAAGCTATATATTCTTTGGGTAAGTCAGCTGGGACTGCAACCAGGAAGACTACACTTCAAGAAACTGTTCATGCAAATAAGATCTACTAAACCAAGTCTATTTTTATGACTGTGCCATTAAAATGCTTTCAGAAACTAAGTCAGTGAAAACCACCACTAAGAATTTAATTTACCTCTCACTTTCATTGAAACATCCAACCTCTGGTATAGTTGGCAACTCAGGAACACTGTAGTAACTATTTTGTAGATTCTGAGCTGTACGTCTCGAAACAATCCAAACCAATTTCTTATGATCTGGTTTGCAACATTCAGGAGAAGAATAATCTGCTAGGCATTTTGAAACCAACTCTCTCCAGAAGAGTAGGTCCCTATCACTTATCTTAAAGATAAAAAAAAAAAGTGAGAAACATCTAATTAGTTCTACTGCAGTCTAGAATGAGACTCTCTCACCTTTACCAAAACATTGGCATGTAAGTCAAGTAATATGCTAGTGAAGTAATGGACCAAATGTCACAGCATTTTTCACTTTTGAAAGACTGGCACAGTTCCAAATATTTTCTGTATATAATACACATTTTGAATAAAAAGATTAGTCTGTAGATGGAAAAATTAATTTCAAACGTTAGGCTATAAGTGTGAGTGTAAACTATCAAACCCTCATCGTAGGTGCAGAAAAGTAGTACCTTGTTATCAAGGTAAACAAGATAATTAGTGTTTACACCTCTGAATTAGTCCTGCTAATTAAAGTATTAAAGTTTTAGTAGATAGCTACTTAAGTCTAGCCTCTTATTTGCACATTTCAACCAATGCCTTCTGGGTTACACAAAGGCCAGTTTCAAAGTATTAGGAGCTTTTTCTGGAAGTCTATAAAATTCCCCACCGAACACAAAACATCTCCTACATTTCTGGGTAGGTCATGATTTCAAGAGGGCAAAACTAGCAAAATTTCCTTCTTCCTTTAAGAAAACAGTCATAGCGCTTCACATTGTGTAAATGTGAAGTGGTATGATTGGGTAACGGATACAGCCACTCCCCGACTTACAGCCACCTCCACTTACGACCATCCGCACTTACGACCAAAGCGATCGTAAATGCAGATCCGAGTTACAAACAGCGATCCGTGCTTAAGAACAGCACGGTCACCATGTAACTCTGTGGGATCCAAGTTACCAACAGTTCGAGTTACAGACCAAGTGTTGGTCTGTAACTCGTTCGTAACTCAGAGTGGCTGTAGCAACGTGGTTAGTTTTAAAATTTTCAAGCTCAGCTCCCTTAGCATGCACCAAGACAATTTTGTTCAATACAGTGTGAAGCTGACAGTTCAAATAAAGTTCATATTACCTTTAAGTTAAAGGAAGGTTTTAGCAAGTGAGCCAATTAACTTGTGACCCTGGATCACAAGATTTTCCATGAAATAAAACTATACTATTTCATGCATATTAATAACATTAAAATTGTATAGTATCAATGATTTTTGAAGGGTGTCAGTCAAAACTATCCAGAGCTACGAAACGTGATAATTCCTTCAGGGCCGGGAACACTTATTCGAGGTTAAATACATCTGGGTAGGCTTGTTGTAGTCTTGGTTTTAGTGTACATTTAAAGTTAAAACAAAAGCACTTAGCTAGGCTAATTTCATTAATGCTTTTAAGACTGTGACTTTCACCTTTTCTATATTAAACATTTAGCATAAAAAGAAACACATTTACATTGACCACATTTTAACAGTAATGTTTAAATCCCTTCCTATATAAGAAGCAGGATAAATAGGAAACATCCTAGGATCCACATATTGAAGTGGACTGAATAAGATGAAGAATTTAACAGGTTTTTAATCATATTGGTATCCAACATGACCCTGCTATCAGGCTGCTTCTTGGTAAAGAGCGCACAAAGTATACACCCATTTAAATGTATCTGTGTGGTAGAATCTGTTACATGGTATTGGGATTTTCTCGTGTGAGATTCTGTGAATCAAAGTTGCATACGACCATCCACATCACTTACCTTGAAGGTGCCTGACCAGGTGCCCCAGTACCTCAAGATACCAATGGAGGAGTGCAAGTATCACCCAACACCTCAGGAGACTCAGGTTGGGAAAGCAGCACTTCATTATTCAGTGCTAAAGCCAACATTTTAAACAAGTGGTTTAAAATATAGTTTACCTTTGAATGCTTTTGAACACGCAGAACAATTTCAAACAGCTCAATGGATTTCAAAGTCTCAACTTCCAAAGTGAGAAGGCACAAGGCCAATATGGATGGCTAGAAGTACAACAAAAACACCAAATTTAACACACGGGATTCAAAATCCAGTTATAGATTACTAAATAACTTTTTTTTTAAACATACTTTTGCTTTAGAAAAGACTAATCGGCAGTTGCAAGCTTTCAGCTGTGCTTCCAATTTGTCAAGGTTCAGTACTTCTTTCCTACAAATAAGGAAAGAACATTTGTACTCAGGAAGAAAAAAAAAAAAAAAGCTATTTTTACACTAATGCCAGAATTTCACAAGACTGCTAAAGGGATGAAAAGTTCATATAACAACAGAGCATTGGAGATATGGTATATAATTACACTTACCTTTCTGAGGTATGACAGCGTACAATAGTATGATACAAGTGCAAAAAGGTTAAGGCAGTAGTAGCTTTAAATTCAAAGTGCAGTTTTTCAGAAATTATTTTTTCCATCCGTTTTAAGTCAGAAACAGTGCATTTACATTGGCTAATCCGGATGACATCATGAATGGACGGAATATTGCATTCCTCTTCAACAACTTGGGCAGCCAATTGAAAACAACAGACTCCAATGCAAGATAAATGCTTAGGTTTCACCTGGAAAAAAGAGACTGTATCAATTGTTACACTAGTGATGACCTGGTGATCCTACAACATATTACAATGGAAGTATCATATTTTAAAGTCACACCAGAAACAAAGTGTTTCATGTTTTAGGCTCCATGTTTTTACAAGCAGGACCATCACATATGTTTATACTAACAGGGATTTAACCTGGTTAAGACCTCTAGGCATTACTACAATATAAACATAAGTAAGGTTTAAACTGCATTTACTGTTACATGATGTCTGTCTAAGCCAAATCCTATTCATAAAATGCACTTGGTTATGGCAGTTCCACTGCAAAGATACACTGACAGCACTTTGCTAATAACAAAATGAAGGAACAAACAAAAATAAATGAATAAATACAACTGATTGCTAGGAGGAAAAAATGCTCACTAATGCAATATTCTAAAATGCATAACTTCCCCCATGGCCTCTGCAAAATTAGTTCCATAACTGAGCACCCTCTACTGAAAATACTTGTTCAATGTACTCTTGAAGCTGTTATACTGGACTTTAGCAATACTACACAGGCTGACCTTAGTTATAAAGAGCTCTCAATACATTACGATTAGTTTGCAAGATAGTGACTCATTTTTGTCTCTTCATTTTCTATCTTTGATGACCAGTACAGACTTAAGGGCAAGAACCTGAACCATATTTTTTGTTAATGCATGCAGAGTTCTGTTGAATATTTATATAGCATAAGTTTAAATAGTCACTCTGAGAATCTTCTGTTAAGTGACTTACCCAGTTCTGAACTAGGAAGTAGGAGCTATTACAGGAGGTTGCTAACCAAGAGACAGGTACTACATTTATTCACTATTAAAGAATTTTTGTTATTTTACTTTAGACCAAAGCAAGTATCATGAATGCAAAACTAAAAGGAAGTGTGCATATTCAATCTTTTTCATGGTAATACTACTTCCCCACTCAAGATACCTTCATAAGAGCCAAGAATCTGTCCAGAATGTTGACAGCTAGGGCAAATGTTTCAGTTGTAAATCCAAAGAAACTGGTCAAACTCCAGAGATCTTCAACCTTGGCATTTCTTAGTCTTGGACATAAAGTGTTTTCATTCTGCAATGGAGTGAGTGATTTCAGCATTTATCAACACTGTATCATCATCCAAGGTCATCTGTCTTAGAAGTAGGTAAGCAGATGGCAAATAGTCTCTTAAGGGATATTGTGAAAACTGTAGATTTACCAAACAAAGGATGAGTTATCCTACAGAGCCTCCAACCCAAGGTGTTTGAACTAAGACCAGACCTTCTAAATCAACATAGTGCAAAATCCAGTATAACCACATTTACAATATGCAGGGCTCGACAAACCACTGAATCTACTCGCCTGTGGCGAGTAGATCTCAGCCGGCTGCTTGGTGAGCCCCATTCACCGGCGCTTTGCGCATGTGCAGTGCCAGTCTTACGCATGCGCAGTGCGGGGCTGGCGAGTGGCTGTCGCCGGGGTTTGTCAAGCCCTGACAATACGTATTTGTTTCTAAAAGATAATTGCTACAAAAAAAGTATATAAAACAGAACAAGTCCTGACCTCAAGGCATAGGTAAAGAACACAGAAAATGAGTTCCTTCTACTCTCTACCAGAAAGCAAACATTAGACCCATTATGAGCCCTGTTTGTATTGAGTGACCACTGCAACCACATAATTCATAGACAGATAAGAGTACCTCTGCGATTATACAGATTACTCAACAAAATTCTTCTTTATATAGTGTCTAATTAAAATAATTCCATATGCAGCTAAAGTTGAGAAGCTAATTTGGTTAGTTCTACATAGATAAAATAGTAAACTGCATGGAATGGCACTTCACAGGTCTTTGGTTAAATGCACTGACGCCCATTTCCCTCCACTGCCTACTGTCAAGATACCACAAGTAGTTTACAACCTCAAAAAGCGTTTAGGTGTCTGTACAGTATTTCAGACAAAGCACTGACTTGGGCATATCTTATTAAAATCCACAAGACTCCAACATTTCTAAGGTAGAACTAAAATATTTTTTTCACCTATTAATAATGTAAGGTATTTACTTCATATTGAAGTTAGTGGAGTTCAAAACCTGAATGACTTTGTGGGCGTCTGCCCAGATGGAGTCATTTGATTATTAGGGCTTTAGACTCCAACTTGAAAGAGTATCCCTAGAACCCTACAAAAATTTGCAGATTGTGGATGGGCACGGATCCAAATTTTACGGCTTCTCTAAATTGGGGTCTGAGATTATTAAAGCTGAAAATTTGTAAAATACTTTATTTTTCACTATTTATCTTTATATATTTCCTTTGCCTTGCCAAAGAAAACAAACTACGATGTTTCACTTGTAGTGAGTTTTACATTCTGGTTTTTATGCATTAGTGCAGTGCAGGGCCTAAATCTTGCAGTTAAAAGTGAAACCAATAGTAACTCTGACTTCAGAATTGAGCAAGAACGCTCTATTTAATATACAATTAAGGCTTTGAATGCACAATACCTTATTTTAACTAGTTCTTTTATTAACAGAACTATCTAGTAAGTATTGGAATTTAAAGACAGTTCATTGCACGTAATATGTATTCATTTTAATAAAAATATCTCAAACACATAAAAAGGGTGTTTACATAGAAAAAAGTGTTTCTACTGGTATTCAGTTTCCTACAAATTTAACAGAAAATTTAGGTTTTATAGAAACAAATTGAACAGCATTCCTTTACTATTTAATTTCATGTACTGCAATTCCCTAGCATAAAACTACAGTAGAATGTACAGTAGATCTATGGCAATGAAAACTAGTTGTGTAAATATCTCTCATGAATAATAAACTCTTCCCCCTTAGAGCTCTCCTCTTGCTCACCTCAGTGGTACACTCAATTAGGCTCAGCCCCTTTTCCCGAGGTTGAAATTTCCATTCTTGTTCCAAATGTAGATTTAATTGCTTGAAGAGCCAGAAAGCTTCATTGCTCATTTGTTCTTCAGCCCCCAAATCCTTCATCTTAATAGAAAAACAAATCTCAGTATTTGGTAGCTAGTCATAGAATGAACATTAAACAATGGGAGGCACAGAGAATCTAGAGACTCAATTATCAGTGAGAAACATTCCTAGTCCAACTTTAGCAACACTTATTCCCTTTGTCTTGCCAATAAAACATCTGTCTTTAATAGAGAAAAAGCTTAAGTTAATGTACTTAGCCCTACCCCTCTATGGGGAAAGAAAACTAGAATAACTGGGAGAGGCTGATACTATATGCTTCCCACCCTGAAGAGGGAGGGGAGAGGAATCTTCTCCCAACACAGTAGGGACAGCTTTGGTGGTTGCTGGTAGGGTGTTGTCTCCTACACTGACCAAAGGATAGCTCTGGCCTGGGTATTATTGAAGAAAACAATAATACTGTACGGGGAGGTTGATCATCAGCACTGCAATGCCTTATCGAAATGAATCATACTGGGTTTCAGTTAGGTGGCTAGAAACATACACTGGCGTCTGGCCACTCTTCCCAAACCAAGGTTTAATTTTTGCCAGCTGATCTAGGTGTGTTTTATCCGTACCTAGAGAAGTGATCAGATGCTTTAATGCATTTCAATCAACGGCCACCCGCTGTGGGGCGTCTCTGTTCAGTAACTGAAACTTATCGTGGGGCAGGCAGAGACACACAAAGCAAAGGGAGGTTGGCCAGGGCCCCTAAAAAGCGACCGCGGGGCAGGCGGCGCTGGGGCCGAGCTCGGACACCGCCCGCTCACACAGGGTGTAAGCGGGCCCCAGCACAAAG
>JANRFK010001234.1:8526118-8541120 GCA_030068395.1 Apalone spinifera | reverse complement strand
GCAGTTCAGAGAGGGCTCAAGAGCCACTCTTAGAGCCCCTGAGAGCTACTGGTAGATCGCGATCTACTGGTTGATGACCACGGGCCTAGAGTTTCAAACAAGATCAATAGTTACAAGAGGTCGGGGCGGCCCGTGACTATAGGCCGACTCGGCCGTCGCCTAGGGCGCCGCCTTCAACAAGGCGCCCGGAGCACCCGATGATGACGTCACTCCATTGACGGCCGTGCAGGCGGGGGCGCCGATCGTGCATTCCGCCTGGGGCACCAGCTGCCACAGCCAACCTCGGGCCACTCCTGCAAGGGGTACAACTTAATTTGCAATACTTAACAGGGAGTAAGGCCTTGTAGTGGACATTATCTAATCATAAGATACAGAGAGAGAAATAAAAGCTATATAACTTATCAGCAAGTCATTACATCAAATCATTATGTATCATACTTATAATCAATATTAAAACATGTATTTTTGCTACAGGGAAGGGTCATAGCCAGGGCAGCCAGAAGATGCACTGATTCAGATCCCTGCTGGCATATAAAGCTCCCTCCCTTGGAGGAACTCGCAAAGGAGGGTGACAGAGCACCCAATGTCCTCTCCTTGGGTTAAATGCCCCTGAGGATGCAGCTACTTCATGTATCACAGAAGTCAGTAAAAACTTTAAAAACAACGAAAAGTGTATCATGAGCTTTCGTGGGCACAACCCACTACTTTGTGCTGGTGGAGAAGACTCAAGCTCAGAATTCATAAGTAAATTCAGATCTGTGGCATTCTTCTCACATAACTAGGACAGAAGAAGATTGACTTGTCAGGAATTCAATAAAACAGAATGGAAATGACTGTTTTGAAGATAAGGTATTACTGGAAAGTATGTGCCTGGTCTCTGTAAATTCAGGATTGACAGAGGGTGTACAATAAATTGCTTCAAGTAAGTCCCTAAGACAAGTCCATGAAAGCCTAATCAGCAATCTAAAGGCTGTCTTCCAGGAAGAACAAGGAAGAGAATAGATGTAGAGGTGGCTTTTCCTCTGAGCAATGTAAGCAATGGCCCAGCATGTGTAGCTCAATGACTTCAGTATGAATTCAAAGTAGTTTTTTCAATTAATGCAAGAACGTATCCGAGAACAAAACCAAGATACACTTATCTTGGGGAAATAAACTGTGTTTGGATCATATATGCGCAATCTAAGAATGACAAACCAGAATGGAAAGGCAGGCTAGCACAGACTGTTTTTGGAGCAGAGATTGTCTTTTTGTTATGTGTACACAGTGCCTAGCACAAGGGACATGGACCTCTAAGTTTCAAAGTACTTGTTGATAGACCAGGGAAGTCTCTCTGACAATAGGAAGCTATTGGCACTTCCTACAATAGTGGGATGCAAGCCTGATTGACATTAGAAACGTGACACTGCTGTCGCTATGTCAGTAAGGTATGTTTGTTTTCTTTTTAACTGGATCAGTAATGTGGATACAAGCCCTAGTGCGGGTGCAATTACATTGCTGTAATGCTACCTCACAGAGGGTAGTTGGCTCTCTGAAGGGGTCAGGGCCCCAAGTACCTCTGCAGAGATGTAGCGAGGGTGTTATGCGCCTGGGGCAAAGGCAACATTTGTGCTCCCCTCCCCCCCGGGGGCAGGGCAGCTTGTACCATGTTTTCCCCCACCCCTCCAGTTTGGGGCTGGGGCCCCGCATGCACTAACCGGCCAGTGGAGATAGAGGAGGGTCAGGCTGGGGGTAGAGAGGCAGGGAGTAGGCTCCAGCCAGCAATGGCTGGCAGAGGAGGCGCAGGCGAGCCGAGGAATGACAGGGGGAACGGAGGGGGACTAAATTGGCACCCGCCTACCATGGCGCCTGGGGGCAACTGCCCCCCCCCCCTCGCTACGCCACTGCACCTCTGACATGTCCCATTAGGGGAATGACAGTAGTTCACATTCTTGTAGGAGAACTTCACTCACTGAGTTGCTAGCAGGAAGTCACTTAGGTAGCAAAGCACCTGTGTATGATAAAAGTTAAGAACCTCAGTGATGGGGAAGAGGGCTTCTGAGGCAATGGAAGCTGTCAGAAAGAATCCAGAGCAAAGTCCCACCAGCTGACTGAGGAGAAGCTGGAGGTCAAGCCAATACTCCAAAGAGAAAGAGACAGGGTAAGAGACAGAAGAGGAGAGGTAGGAAGTAGCTCAGAGAGCAGCAAGGGACCGAGAAGGGTTAGATCTGGCAGTTCCCAACAAGGGCCTTGAGCTGGAACGCAGTGGAGAGCATGGGTCTGGTTTCCTTATCTACTCCAGCCAAGGATTCTGGAGAAGGCTCTAAACCCAGGAGACCTAGGGCTGTCTAGCCTCTACTAGAGTCATAGGATTTCTGACTTGCCATTACCTTGAAGTGGGTAGAGATTATTAATGGCCCAGCTATAGAACTGGGTCCTACCATGGCCTGGACAAATACAGAATTGGGTGTGGTGGCATAAAAGGGGCGGACTTAGATGGGTGTAAGTCCCCAGTCTGCTGCAAAGAAACCCTGACAAAGGCACCCCCTCCCAACAGTATGTGCCTTATACTATATAGCTTTGTTTGCTTCCCAGACTATAATAAGCCATACCAGTATACTAGTCTCATACTGATATAATTGCATCCACATTAGAGGAGGGGGATTTGTCACTTGAACTGCAGTATATAGTTAAAGCAGCAAAGCTTTTTAGTATGAGACTGATAACCTGCAGTTCAGCATATCGGTCAGGAAGCAGTGGCCAAACCTTGGTAGATCGTGAAATGCTGATGCAACATGTTATTTCTAACTTCTGTTTTCATACCAGTGACCCTTATCGTTCAAGACCGTTCTTTTGTGAAACTCACACAGTCTGCTTCAGGGTGGGTAAATTAACCTTTGTCCACTAGAAGAGTTAACTATAAGGGAAGAGACCAGCCACTCCTGATCTTTACACTTACACCTGCTTGGAATTCTCTTCCCCGAGATAAGAGCTAGCACAGCACAAAGGAAGCCAATGAAGACCACAGCTAAGAGCCAAGTTGTCTGGACTAAGGACCTAGTCTCAGAGTCCTGAATCAGTCAGGAGTCCATTTCATTGTCTTTAAAGGGAGTTTCCATTGATACAATTGGATTGGCTAGGGTTGCCAGATGGTTTCACAAAAAATACCGAACTTAAAAAAAAAAAAAAAAAGGCAGAAAAAAATTCTGTTAAGCAAAAAAAAAAGCCACAGGAAAAGTTGTTGTTGAACAAAAAAAAAAAAAAAAAAAAAGGAAGGACCAGGCCGCCCCCCTCTCTGCACCCCAGCATGTCCTAAGCAGCCTTCCGTCAGGTGCCCGAGCTAGGCCTCAGGGAAAACAGAAAATACCGGACATTTTAGATGTTCAGTATTTTCTGAATTTTTTTACCACACAGAAGGTGCAAATACCGGGCTGTCCAGTTTAATACTGTACACCTGGCAACCCTAGTTGGCCTGAGTAAAGACTTCAGGATTAGACCCATGGTTACTATTTTGTGACTCAGAATGGGTCTAGGCAACATGCTGGAAAAACACTGATGGCTTAGCTAGCACTCTTACCAGTGTGAAATTTCCTGAAAAAAGTCCTAGTGTAAACTGTGTCTCTTTCCCTGCTGAGCCTCCTCTTTCCAGACTACACCATTCTCTGCCTATACAGTACTGTGAATTCCCCAGTAAGTCAGACTGCCTTGCTTTCTCTTCAGAGGCAACAAACCACTCACCACTATAAGTTACCACGCCACTTTTCCTAAGCAAGCACACTTATTCTTAAGGTGAACGCATAATAGAGAAAACAATAACATAAGCTCCATGCATGCTAATAAGCTTATCAGCGATCGCCCCGACTCCAACAAGGAGTCAGTCCTTCAAGCCTGTGGGATTACAGAGTTCATAATGACCTTGGCTCAGACCCACCACACCCTGTCTTGTTCATTGAGCCTCTACTCTTGTCCTCATGTACCAGGCAATCAGCAGAAAAAGGTTCCCACCTCAGGGCGAACCTTCAAAAGGCTGAGTTGTTGCATAAGTGGTCTGGGTACATTGGCATAAAGATTTCATGAGAAAGCCATTCAGTTTTAAAGGTGTATCCTTGTCCAGATGCTGTTGGCAATAGTCCTTTTGAAGCTCCTAACACTTTCCAGGGTTTACATTTGCCATGTATTCCTCCCTCCCGAGATGATACACACAATCTCCCAATAATTCATAAGCATTTGCCTTTTTGATAAAACAAACACCTAAAATACTTCAGTTTAAAGATTTGCCCTGTATTTGTGGAAGTGCTCTATTTGTCACATAGACAAGCTGTATGACTTAGAACAGTGTTTTTCAACCAGTGGTACGAGTACCCTCAGGGGTACTCAAGAGAAGTCTGGGTGGCACGTCAACAAAACTGAAATGTGGAGAAAAACGAATTTTTGTTTTAAGTTTTACAGTGTTTTATTATTTTTGGACTTTTTACACCCAAAAATTTCATCACCTGCTCAGCTACAATTAAGTAGTTTAAACAAATGTGTTGCAATGGTAGAAAAATATTTAGTGTGTCTGAAAACTGTAAGTACTGGGGGTACTTACAATTTTTTTTTAAAGGGGTACTTTATAAAAAAAGGTTGAGAAACAATGACTTAGAAAACCCCCACACATTGCTTTAACTACATATCTTTAATCATTAGTCCTAGAAAGAACTTAACACTTTTAAAACGGATACAGTCTGGACTGCTCAACAGCTGTGTCCCCTCAATTCTTCAACCTGGGGTGCCTTTTACACTGCTTTGCTTTGAGACCAACCCCTCCAGGTCTGCTTACACACAGGCCTCTAGCGTGTAAATTACTCCCAGCTGAGTTATACTAGTGCTTTAAGTCAGCAGCTCCTGAATTATATTGCAGAGTGACACCAGCAAATTCCCAGTCTCCAGAAACTCATCCCCAGAAATATGTGCTTTTCACTGTCCAGTTCTTCTGGACAATACAAGCTAATAAAAAGTCCATCATTTTATATGTATATATATATATATATATATAAAACATTTTAAAAAGACAATCTTTCTAAAAGCGCACCAAAAGACTAAAAATAAAGTTTTCAACTAGCAATGAAGGAGAAAGATGGGATGGCTAACAGTTAGCAACTACCTTGAATCGTACTTAGCCATCCAATTTCTCCTAAATTGCTAGCTGAAAACTTTTAACTTTAGTCTTTTGGCGTACTTTTAGAAAGATTGCCTTTTTACAATTTTTTTTTCTATTTTTTTTTTGGTCTTTTTTATCTTAAATGTAGTGTGTTTCCATTAGAAAAAACTGCAAGGTTCTTGACCACCCAGAGCTCGGGGGCAACGGGAAAGAGCCACCCATCCTGTCTCGGGGGCAGCTCTGCTTCCACTCTGGTGCTCTGGGGACTCAGCCTCCTCCGTCTCCTTTTCCCGTGCTCTAATGGCTCAGTCTCCTCCTTCCCCTTTCCCTGTGCTCTGTGGGCTCACCTCCCACTGTCTGTACTTCTCTCTCCATGCGGCGCTGCACTGAGCCAGGCTGCGTTGACACGTGCGCAGGAGCGGTAAGTTGAAGATCCCATGACAGACAGACAAGAATGGTGGCCGCTGAATAGAAAGATTGTCTAATAATAATAATACTTAGACAATAACACACACAAGTCCTATTATCTCCAATGGATGTTCCAAACATGCATTGTTTGAGATAAAACACATTTATTAACTAGAAAAGATTTTAAGAGGTTCCATATGATGAGTTATAAAAGGCAGAATTGATTACAAAGAAATAAAAGGTAAAATGCAAATGCCTCTCTTAACAAGGTAAGTGAACTTAAAGCAAAAGGGTTTCTGCCACCATATGTGCACAGCAATCCGGCTGGATCTCTTAACCAGGACTCCTCCACACTCTGCTACTTCTATTTGCTTTCTTTGTCTTTCAAAGATCATTGATACCATGGGTAGAAGAGGGAGTGATCTGTGTCTGCGTTCCCCCTTCTAATAACATTTATCTCCTTTAAGAATCATCTTCAGCCGTGGTTCAGGAAACAGCAAGTTTACCCTCTAAGATGTAAATTTCTCACTCACACCCTTCTTCCTGTTAAAAAATGGCCACTTAATCAGGTGATAGTGATAGTCCATTTGATTTTGCTGACATCTGACTGAGGGGCTGGCTAGCCATTTGTCTCTTAGGAACTGATCTGAAGTTGTTTCCCCAGACCTAGGCTTATCAGGTAGTCAAGTGGACTAGTCAACTACTGTACATGCTTTCCTCCCCGCCCCTTGCTACCTCTGCATCAGAGACAGGAAAGGTAGGAAGAAGAAGCTGGAGCTGGGGGGGCGGATCTAGCTTAAAAGCTGGTTCCCACGAGCACGTTTCCGTGGTGCTGCCTGCCTGCCCTCCCCGCTGCTGTCTCTATCAGCGGGGGAGGCAGCTGCAAAGCAACCTCTACCTGTGGCGGGCCCGGGCTTACCATGGGCAGAGGCTGCTCTGGCAGCAGCCCTGTTAGCACCAGCCCTGGCAGCTGCCCCTGTTCAGGAGCTGGGATTGAGGAAACCTTCCCTTATCAACTAATTGTGTAGTCGATACAAATTTCCTCCCAGCACCATCTCCCCGGGGAGTGGGGAGGTAGAGGCACAGTGAGAAAAGGTGCAAGCAGGGACTGAAGCAGTCTCCGCTTGCACCAGCTCTACTGCGATTCTGCTTTTGAAATGTACAAGAGCTCCGGCAGGGTTCAAAGGCTCAGGCGCCACAGGGAGTGCAGGGTCAATCACCTGCTGGGCCCGGGCTCCCTGTGGGGCTTCCGCTTTTGAACTGTAGCAGGAGCCCGACAGTTCAAAGATGGAGGCGCCCTTATTGACTAATCAAATAGTTGATGGAAATCCCATTGACTATTTGTTTAGTTAATTAATCTAAATTTAACATCCCTAGCTCACCCTGGTATGAAGCATGAATGGAATTATGCCAGTATAAAAGGTAGCACAATCAGCCTCAGTGCTTTTCTGACAACTATTTGCCTTCAGTGCCAGTTAAATTGTCTGAGAGTGAGCATATGTTTCAATAGTTGTATGCTTGTCTAAGCAAGACCATGTAAGTAGCAGTTCACATAAAGTTCTCAGTTTCTCTTTTAATAACAGCTTGTTGCTTGAAGGTGTCTTTCATCCACTATGCATTTTTGACACTTACTTCAAAATGATTTGCTCATTTAATTGACAAGATAATGTTAGGCAGTGCTGTACTTGTGGGTTGTTGGGTTTTTTTTAAAAAAAAAACCTTTCTGTGCATACTTTCAAAGCCACTTTCAAAATCATATGGAATCTGCATAAAATGGAATTTAAATTATAGTCATTAAGCAGTTAAATAAGTATGAAGACAAAAGAGTAACCAGTCACCTTTCTCACTGCACAATCAGGCAGCTGCTGAGCAAAATGATGGTGCAGAAGGGTATTCAATTGCAGAGAACATAAATTAGAATATTTGTATTTGTCTAGATTTAACAACTCATTTGCAATTTCAGTCTCTTACAACTCTCATGTAAAAAATTAAAAACATTAAGAAGCTAATCCGAAATGCACTGAAGTCAATGGAAAGACGCTTAGACTTTTTGTCTCTCATTGAATTCATTAGCCTTTGGATCAAGCCCCAGTCACCAGAAAACATGTTGATTAAACCTATGAGAATACAGACATTATTGTATAGTTAAACTGAATAACACAGAAATATTTCAGGGAGATTACATGTATTCTGTCATGTAAATCATTCCATAGTACATCACAGTACGCCATTTATGCTTGGCAAAATTTGCTTTTTGCTTTTTTATAGTTTTGATGGATAATATAGATTATTTATTAGGTGTTTCCCCCAATTTCTATCTATTTAGCTGTTCGCAGCTATGGAAAATTAGGGGGCGGGTGTGAAACAATAACTGCTTAATGACAGTAGAAGGTGAAATTCAAAAAGTTAAAGCTGTATAACCATTACATCATATATTGTCAACATCACATGTGAAAATATACTAAGTATGTATCTCAAATGAAACTCTAACAAGTGCTCATGCAAGCAAAGACAGAAAAATGCTATCTGTAAATTTCATTGGCTATCAATGGAAAAAAATTGTTGGTTTGTGCCTTGCATGAACAACAAAAGAAAACAGAAGTAAGGAAACTGAGATCGGTGGTGGACAAAACGTGAATTCATAACTAGCCTTGTAAATAACATGTACTTAGTAAGTAAAAAAAAAATAGTAAAGAGACTAACGTGTGATAGGTTTGCAGCTGCAGTTTTGTTTACTAGCATATTTTGTAGCTTGTGGACTGTTCAGAATTTGCTTATGTAATGCAGATGCATGTATATAGACTATCTCTCTTTGAAGTTGTGGTGTCTTCCTATACCTACCCCATTGCATTTAAACTTAATCACCTCACGGCAATGCTGCTGTAGCCAATACTAAATCTGGGTATGAGCAACTTCTTGGGAAGCAAGTGGAAAGGAAAAGAACCCCAATATCCTGTGAATTGGACATTGGTAATCCTTCCAGACAGAGCCGGCCCAAGCTACGTGCTGACCGGGCTACCTCCCGGAGCGCCCCATTGTAGGAGGCGCCATGCAGGGCTGTCGGACCGGGCGGGGGTGGGGTCGCGCATGCGCCACACTCCCAGGGGCGGCGCCGCAGTCCTGGGGCCCGGAGCGCATGAAATGGCTCGGGCCAGCCCTGCTTCCAGACCCACAGATATTGGATGAAATCTTAGCCTGGTAGCAGTCAATGGCAAAATAGTGTCAGTGGATTTCTTCCCTTCTCTCTTATCTTGCCATTGTCCATTCTTCTATGGTCAATTCCCCCTTCATCTGTTTTTCATAGGTGCATATGTCATCTAGTTCAATCATTTGTGAATCACGGGCCATTACATTTCACCTGTATTCCCAATAACTTGTGTCTTGGTTAAAGCATAACTTCTAGAAAGGCATCTCGTCTTGATTTGAAGAGTGCAGGTTATGGAGAATCCCAGCCTATCCTCCCGAAACTTATCCATTTTTTAAACCCAGTTATACTTTTGGCCTTTACAGTATCCCCTGACATTGAATTCCACAGCTTGACTCTGCGTTGTGTGAAGAACTTCCTTATTAGTTTTAAACCTACCACCTATTAATTTCATTGGGTGACCCCTGATTCATATGTTATATGAAAGGGGTAATTAACACTTCCTTATTCTCTTTTTCTCCACATCATTTATGATTTGATAGATCTCTATCATATCCCCTCCTCAGTTGTCTCTTTTTCAAGATGAACAGTTTCAGTTTATTTAATCTCACCACATATGGTAGCTGTTCCATCCTCCTAATCATTTTTGTTGCCCTTCTCTGTACTTTTTTCAATTCTAATATATCTTTTTTTAAAATGAGAACAACCATAACTGCACACAGTATTCAAGGTGCAGGTAAATCATGGATTTATATAATGTCATGATAATACATTTTCTCTTGCCATGAAATACCAGACAGTCCCAAAGCAACTACAGGAGTATCAGCCCCTGTCATTGTATTTCTATAACTGCAGGGAGTTAAATATAGCTTGTGTGAGAAGTGGACACAACTTTGCCAATGTTTGGAGGTAACACTAAACAGTTTTATCATTGCAAGCATTTGCTTCTACTCACTGCCTGCTATTTGTACAGTAGCTCACTGGATGCAAAAAAAAGAAAAAAAAAAGAGCTGAACAGTTTGAAAATAAATTAATATCCTGTTCAAATGCCTGGAAGCTCAACTCATCTTGTCATTCTTCTGAGCTACAAAGCTGCATGCACCTCAGTTTAGCTATGTCCTATATGCTTTGAATGTCGTTAAAGAATCCACACAGTACTCCCGCCCCACCTTAGAGTTCATGCCCTATGCCCCAGAGTTGTGACAGTATAGCTATAGAGGTGAAAAGCATTTTCTGATGTGTGGAAATTGTCCAAACAGCTTCCATTTGCACTTATGAAGTCAAAAGAGCGCATCACCTACAAATGTGACAGATTTTCACGTGTGCTTAGCATGTGACACCGGAATTTCTGTTGAAATCAGCGGGAGCTGGTGAGTGCAGAGTTCTTCTGAAAATGTTGCCTGTGGTGTTTAATTGCATTTGTAGTATTTAAATGGTTGCTCTGTCATTAGCAGGGGCCAACAGAGTTGCTGGGTCCCTGAGCAAGATGTGGGGGGGATAGTGGCTCTGTGCTCCTAAAAGGGGACAGGCCGTGGGTGGAAGCCCGGAGTATGCTGTGCTGGGTCCCCGCCAAAGCAGCCCTCAGCACCACCTCCTGGAGTGATTTAAAGGGCCCAGGGCTTTGACCACCATTGCTTCTTTTGAATCACTGGGCCTGGGGGAGTTGCATCCTTTCCCTGCCCCCCACCCCATCAGGCCTGTCTGTCAAGAACTTAAACAGCTGTTTCATCCATAAACCTAGAAACATCCTGTAACACACAAATGTAGAAATCTCTGGGCTATTTGAAAGCAAATTACCCCTTCTAAAGTTCTGTTTGACCAGACATACACAATAGCTAGGTATTTCAGGCATACAGTACATGTCATCAGACTGATAACGGCACAAGCAAAGTTATTAAAAAAGTCGAGCCAACATTACAGATACCGATTTCTGGTAAAACTAGTCCAGGGAAAACCAAGACTTTAGTAATTTAATTTTAACTCCTCCTACTCAATATGAATATGGAGAAGAAGGAGGAAAAAGTTGAGGTGTCTTGGGAAAGAAAAAACATAACCAAGAAAGTTTGCATTATGTGAAACTTCAATGGAAGTATTCAGTTTGGAGGTATTGTCTCTCACCATCTTCTTTTCCCCCCACAGGAAAATGCAAAAGAGAGCCTGTCACTTAGAACATAAAAACGGTCATACTGGGTCAGACCAAAGGTCCATCTACCCCAGTATCCTTCTGCCGACAGTGGCCAATACCAGATGCCCCAGAAGGAGGGAATCACAACAGGTAATCCTCACGCGATCCTCCCCTGTCACCCATCTCCAGAGAAACAGAGGCTAGGGATACCATTCCTACCCATCCTGGCTAATAGCCATTGATGGACCTAACCTCCATGAATCTATATAGTTCCTTTTTGAACCCTGTTAAACTTCTAGCCTTCACTGCACCCTCTGGCAAGGAGTTCCACAGGTTGACTGTACGCTGAGTGAATAAAACTTCCTTTTGTTTGTTTTAAACCTGCTGCCTATTGATTTCATTTGGGGACCCCTAGTTCTTATATTGTGGGAATAAGTAAATAACTTTTGCTTATTCACTTTTTCCATACCAGTCATGATTTTATAGACTCCTATCATATCCGTCTGCCATATACATTGGACAAACGTCTCAGACACTTCGCCAAAGGATCAATGCCCACAAAACAGATATTAGACAGGATCACAAAGAAAAAACAGTCTCTTGTCATTTCAACCAGAAAGGACATTGTCTCAATGACTTGATTACCTACATCCTGCTTCAAAGGCCTTTTAAGAATACACTTGAAAGAGAATCCTCTGAACTGTCATTCATGCTCAAATTCGACACTTTACATTTAGGTCTGAACAAAGACTCTAATTACCTTACCCATTACAAAGATAGCTTCCCCAATTATCACCTCTAATATCACTAGCTCACAGACATTTACCTTCTTCCCCCCCATCCCTTTCTGTTCTGAAATTTGATTTGTCCTTTTCATATGTGTTCATTTTTTAAATTGTATCCTTTGGTATATATGGTTGTGACAATTTTCTTCCACTATTTGATCTGAGGAAGTGGGTCTGGCCCACGAAAGCTCATCGCCTAATAAACCATCTTGTTAGTCTTTAAAGTGCTACATAGTCCGGGTTTTTTGTTTTATCATATACACCCTTAGTCTCCTCTTTTCTAAGCTGAAAAGTCCAAGTCTTTTTAATCTCTCTTCATATGGGACCCATTCCAAGCCCCTAATCATTTTTGTTGCCCTTTTCTGAACCTTCTCCAATGCCAATATCTTTTTTGAGATGAGGTGACCACATCTGTATGCAGTGTTCAAGATGTGGGCGTACCATGGTTTTATATAGTGGCAATAAGATATTTTCTGTCTTATTCTCAATCCCTTTTTAAATGACTCCTAATGTTCTAGTTGCTTTTTTTGACTGCTGCTGCACACTGAGTGGATGTTTTCAGTAAAACTTAAAACCATGGTGCTACTATTTATACTTCGGGGCAGATGTGGTCAGAAAGGGACAGCTGTCTGAGGAACTGAGAGTTTAACTGTGCTCTGAGGCAGATCATAATCTTTGATTTCATGTAGACTCCACACGTAGCTGCTGGAGCTAGGAGAGCTGGAGGTGCTGCCGCAGTCTCTGGCATGAGGTGGTTTCCATCACACACAGTTTGGCTCAACGGCTCTCAGCACTCTCACTATAAAATTGTTCCAGCACCCCTGATTCCAAGGCCACTGTGACCATTTGGTATGACCACCTATATAACACAGACAACAAAGCTCTCCCCAAAATAATTCCTAGAGCAGAGCTTTTAGAAAACCATCCAATCTTGATTTTAAAGTTGTCAGTGATGGAGACTTCACTAACATCCATGGTAAATCGTTCCAATGGTTAATTACTCACACAGTTAAAAATAAATGCCTTGTGTTTGGTTCAGTTTCAACTTCCAGCTATTGGATCATGTCATTCCTTTCTCTCCTACAATAAAGAGCCCATTATTAAATATGTAGCTACTTTACAGACTTAAAATTAAAAATGCTCCAGAGGTTATCCCAGCGATTACAAGCCAGTAAGCCTAACGTCAGTGCCAGGCAAATTGGTTGAAACTATAGTAAAAAACAGAATTATCACACATACAGATGACCATGATTTGTGGGGGAAGAGTCAGCCTGGTTTTTATAAAGGGAAATCATGCCTCACCAATATACTAGAAGTCTTTGAGGGGATCAACAAACATGTGAACAAGAGTGATCCTGTGGGTATAGTACACTTAGATTTTCAGAAAGCCTTTGAGAAGGTCCCTCGTCAAAGGCTTTTAACCAAAGTAAGCTCTCATGAGTTAAGAGGGAAGGTCCTTTCATGGATCAATAAGGGTGTGTCTACACAGCAAAGTTATTTTGGAATAACGGCTATTATTCCAAAATAACTATGTGAGCGTCTACACAGCAATTCTGTTATTTTGAAATAATTTTGAAATAACGGACGGCTTATTCCGACTTCTGTAAACCTCATTCTACAAAGATAACGCCTATTCCAAAATAGCTATTTCGAAATAAGGCACGTGTGGCAGAAGTGGAGCGTCTATTTCAAAATAGAATGGCCATGGTGAGAGGCTAAATTATTCCTCCTGGGACTCTAAATCTGGATAGCACGTCTACATTAGAGAAGCCTGCCTTGGACTTATTTTGAGGCTTCCCTTCAATTTAGATGTGCTATTTCAAAATAAACTATTTCGGAATAACTATTCCAGAATAGCTTATTCTGAAATAACTGTGCAGTGTAGATGTAGCCTAACTGGTTAAAAGATAGTAAACAAGGGGTAGGAATAAATGGTCCATTTTCAGAATGGAGAGGGATAAATAGCGATAATCCCTAGGAGTGTTAACTAATACTAGTACTTCATTCATCTGAAGATGTGGGTTGTGCCCATGAAATATCACGTTACCATCTAAATGTTTTGTTAGTCTCTAAGGTGCTGCAAGACTATTGGTTGTTTTTTAATTTTTTCCAGTTACAGACTAACTCGGCTACCCCCTGAAGCTTTTGGTACTAGCACGGTTCAACATATTCATATATGATCTGATTATTTTATGTTGATATGTCAGTTGTGCAGTCTTTTTAATAATCAGAGAAATTAGTCTAAAATATTTTGGATGCTGATCTTTAAACTAATGTTGAAGTCTTCCAAATGATTTAGATCTAGACCTCTAGAGCAGTGGTTCTCAATCTTTCCAGACTCCTGTACTCCTTTCAGGGGCCTGATCTGTCTTATGTACCACAAGTTTCACCTCCTTTATAAATTACTTGCTTACAGAATCAGACGTAAAAATACAAAAGTATCACAGAACACTGGAAAATTGCTTGCTTTCTCATTTTTACCATATAATTATAAAATAAATCAACTGGAATATAACTATTATATTTCAGTGTATAATAGTATAAACAAGTAATATCTGTACAAAAATGTAGTTGTACTGACTTCATTAGCAATTTGTATGTAGCCTTTAGTAAAACTAGAAAAATATCTAGATGAGTTGAGGTAGCCCATGGAAGACCTCTGTGTATCTCCAGAAGTACACATGCCCCTGGTTGAGAACTACTGATCTGCATGAGAACTAATTAGATAGAAATGTCTATGTCTATAAAATATTAACATCAACTAACAGCCTCAATATATAATTCATTGTAACCGAACTACTAAGACTATAAAATGAAAATGAAAAATATCGTGGAGAAAGACATGTTTGCATCCACTCTTTGCCTTCCTCATGTGTTACAATGTGAATTTATGACTCTCCATCTCTGTTCTTGAGCCAATCAATGATTTACTGGTGAAATTGACTGGTAAAAGTATCGATGCTTGCAGACGAAATTAAAAAGGATGTTGTCAAATACTTCCCCAACAATGCAACTCTCAGGAAAACAGGTTTGAAGGGGAAAATTACCTTCTCTAGGCCTGGCAATTTAGTGACCAAATCAAGTAAGAGATCATTATGAAAGTAGCAATGCACGTTCCTAGTCACTGATGGAGGGGTAGGCATTCCAAGAGCAAGAAGGCAAGCACTATAGGGATTACAGACACTACATCGTATAGGCTCACCTACCGGAGGCCCTGTCTACATTAAGGGCATTGCCACCAGTGTGACTGCTTCAACATGGTTACACTCCTGCAGACTCAGAAGAAATGCTGCTCTGGGAAAATGCTGGTAGGGTTGCCAGGTGTCCGGTTTTGAACCAGACAGTCCAATATTTGAGCTTTCTGTCCAAGAAATAAATTGAGAAAATACCGGACATATAAATGTCCGGTATTTTCTAATTAAG
>JANRFK010001234.1:8495616-8522176 GCA_030068395.1 Apalone spinifera | reverse complement strand
CGGGGTGTATTTCAGTTTGCGTGCCAGTATTCATGCTTTTATCCTCGCTTCCGGTGTGCCACATTTCTAAATCATCCTGTGTCTGACCAGTCCTGCAAGATACAGGCCAGTCCTGAAAGATGCTTAGTGTCCTCACCTCCTGCGGGAAACAGGGCACTCAGCCCCTTCGATGGGCTCTTTATTTCTAGGTCCCCAACCCTGAAATAAACTCTGATTTTGAGTGCTCTTGCACTTGTATGGTGTTCCGTTGAAGCCATTACGACTCCATGGAGATTCAGGGGGCTCCCTGGGCAGAATTCATTTTAGGCATTGGGGCTTTGATGGTCTAAATCTTGTTCAAACTGGCATAATTCCGCTTTATTTGTTACCACTTTCCAGTTCTGTAATTTTACTGCAAATAGGGTATCAAGTATTTCTTGTGCTTTACCTCTTGCTTTTGTCCATATGATCAGTTGTCCCTAATTCATTCTGTCTGTCTTAGATTGATTACTCTTAAGCAAAGCTGTGCTTTATTTTAAACTCCTGATCTGACTCTAAAATTGTGCAGTCAGGTTTCTTGGATGCTGTTGGTTTTTGTGTGGTGGCGGTGGTTCTTGGTTGGTTCTATCGGTTGCAGTGATGGGACCACCCCATGGAGAGAGCTTTCTTGAAAGGTGATTGAATTACTCATGATATTGTTTCTTGTAATCCTGTCCCAGAAGGGATGAGAGAAGCAGATAATGTTGCCCTAGGTTATTTCATGCTACTGGTTTAAAGAAGGCTTTGCAAAAATTCTCAAGACAATTTGCTATCTTAGGCAAAAAATCAATTTCCCCACCTCTAACCCTAATGTTAAAAAAAAAAAAAAGATGCTTTATTTGCCCGCTTTAAAAAAAAAAAAAAAAAAAAAAAAGATTACTTGCCCTGGGCAGGCAGGATTAATATGGCTGACTTAAACAGTTGCTTTTCAGCTGCTGTGTAGCTCACAATGCCCCTTTCCCTGCATCTCTGACACAGGCACAGTGTTTTGAATTTTTTAAAAACCCCTTTGTATTTAAATTGTATAAAAATCTCTCTGGCTATGTGGTTTTAGTCTTCCCCCTCAAGCTTGGCTAATGTTTTTACTGTCATAGAGTGATGAGTCTGTAGGCTTTTGCAACCTTTAGATTAGTTTATTGCAGTGCTTTATTTACAATTACCTCAGGGATACATATATATGGCACTAGGTTTTGTAAGGTATAGCTAGTAGAAGTTTAGCTCCGGGAAAGCAACCATAATGTCTTATTCCAAACTTGGGGAAATCTTCTTTGGCTCTCTGCTAACAATTATATTTGCTTTTAAAATTGTTCATATGCTTTGGAAACGTAGTGCATGGTTCTGTGCCTTGTTCTGATCTGCTCTGTCTGGAAAAACTGTGGGTTTGAGCTCTGCAGAGCTAATCTATTGGCTTTCCCAACAAGCGTTGAAACACTTCAGTGTGTGTGTGCTTTTAATTGCTCTGCACCTCAAATTTGGAATGTTCTCAGCTGGGGTTTGGAAGGCCT
The DNA here is from genome assembly GCA_030068395.1 of Apalone spinifera. Lineage (NCBI taxonomy): Eukaryota > Metazoa > Chordata > Testudines > Trionychidae > Apalone > Apalone spinifera. The sequence continues at coordinate 8,520,653 of JANRFK010001234.1, read as the reverse complement.
CATTAAGAGACTCTTCTTAATCTGTTCTTTGTATATTCTTATAGATTCTTGCTTCTTGTGTGTTCGGGATCTAATTTAAAACACCTTTTGAGACATTTGCATGAAACGTTTCTCTGCTAGTATAAATCTATTGGGTCGCTTAAATGCCCTTTCCAAAAATATATTGCACTGTAGCTATTTGAAGAAGTATAGATTGCTCTGCTGTGTGTTAGGGGCTACTACTCCTCTGTGTCTGTTCCAGCTACTGCTGGAGTACAGGCTGCTGAAGGCCTTCAGGGTGGAAAGTCTGTGGGAAGGGAAATAATGCCACAAAACAACTAGGAGTTCCCTTATATTGGGGTGCTGCTTGTCTGGGATGGGGCCTGGCCAAGACAGCTCCAGGATATGCACCTTGGGGGTCTCTCAGCAGTAGTTGCTGTTCATAGAGTTTGGGGTGGACATTACAGATTAAAGCAATATCTTGTATGCACCTCCTAACAACTGATAGGAACCATGAAAGAGGAGGGTTGTGGCAATCACACCCTCTCTCCTCTTTTGGGGTGAATCTTTGTGGAGCTTTGCTGGCAGCTAGAGGTTTAATATTGTATGCTCTTTGGGGTAGCAGATGACTTCGTTCTGGGTTAGCAAAGTGCCTGGTACAGTGGGGTCCTAGTCCAGGTCTGAAAGCACCTAGTGCTACTGCAGTTCTCTTAATAACTAAGACACTGACGTTTGCAATGGAAAATTGGGCCTTTGTTTTACAGTTGCTTTTTGAGAGATAGGGAAGGGCGACAGTGTATGGATTAGGGAAGTAAGTGACTAGTCAACTATCCAATAAGCAAAAACTTATCCATAAGCAAAAGTCAACATGCTAGTTGACGAGTCGCTCCCCTCCCCCGCCCCCGGCGCCCCTTGTTGCCTCTGTCAGAAAGAGGCAGCAAGAGGGGAGGAGAAGGGAGTGCTGGGGGGAGCCGGCTTAAAAGCTGGTTTCCTTCAGCTCTGTGGGAGAGGTGAAGTGGCAGCATTCCGCCTTTGAAATGTACAAGAGCCCCTGCTGGGGCTCTTGTGCATTTCGAAGACTGAAATGCATGTGGAGTCAGGAGTCAGCCCTGATGGGCTCTTGTACATTTCAAAGGCAGAACATCACATGGCACTTCATCCTTTGAAAGGCAGCAAGAGCCTGCCCAGCTGTTGCTACATTTCAAAGTGGAAGTGCCCTTATTGATCAATCAAATAGTTGATGGAAATTCCAATAGTCAATTATTCTAATTTTAACATCCCTAGTATGGATGGGCTGGTTTGGGTAATGGCTGACTGACTCTGTATATTTCATAGGAAGTGGGTAAGAATCCAGCCCAGGTTGGAAGCGAAAGGACCCGAAGCTATTGCTTACTAATAGGGTGGTATGATTTAAATCGCAAAGAGAATCATTGATTTTAAATTAAACTTTTCGCTGATTTTTCTTAATGGTACAGATCTCATCACTAAAACATGTTCATTTACAACTAACTCAGTACAGCATTTTACAACATGTAGGAGGGTATACTTTGTGTAACTTTTTAGGTGACTTTACTTTAGGAAACAGTGCATAATAACCTGCGTCATGCTGCATATGCAGCATCAGTACATTAGGAATGGTAAGAACTAAATCATACACAAACACAATAACGCTTCTACTTTATTAAACTAAATCTTAAAAGTTACATTTACATCTCTGGAACCGTTGGCTGATGGCTGTCCTTGCACTTTAATTTTCCAATTTTTTTTTTAACTCAAACAGAAAAGCCATCACAACACTAAAGGTACAGTCTCATTAAAACTTCTCCAACTTCTACTTCTGATCTTCTCCACTTCCACTTGGATTTTTTTTATTCATAGACTGAAACTGAAATACAAATTTTCCTGCTTTTTCAATTCCCAGTCAATTTCTTAGCTTTGAATGAATAATGCCAACCGATGAAATTATCTATGCCTGCAGAGAAAGCTACTGTTGTGAAAATTTGGCTGAGAAGCTGTGTTTCAAGATGCCTGGCTAATGATTCCAACCAAACCAGGGGAGTGATTTTGTTCATAACATCAGTAAACAGGTTCAGATTAAATGGTTTTGCTCCATAGGATGTAAGTACTAGTCGACAAACCTAGGTTTATCAGGTAGTTGAGTCACTACTCAACTAGTTACCTCCTCCCCTGCTGCCTTTGTATCTGAGGCAGCAAGGGGGGGGGAGCATGGGCCAGTGCAGGAGCCAGCTTAAAAGCCATTCCACCCAGCATGGTCTCCACAGACGACAGGAGAGGCAGAGGTTCAATGGGGGAACCTGTGCGAGTGGGGACCGAAGTAGTCTCCACTGGCATGTGTCCAAACTGCTGCGCTTCTCCCTTTGAAATGTACAAGAGCTGCATGCCTCTCTTGTACATTTCAAAGGCAGAAGCACAGCGGGATATTGAACGTTTTAGTGCTTGATCATCCGCTTCTTTCCTGCCTGCAGTTTAACTTTCTGGTGAGGTATTTTTTTCCTCAGTGTCTCTTGAAGTGCCTTCCAAATTTCAATAGCATGGGCAACTCATTAGCAATTTCTCTGAAGTTTGTTTAAAGCTGTGGAGCTAGGCTTCAGTATACTGAGCATAAATTCCTGGAGAAGATGTACAAGTCTTTAGCTGAAAGGTGCATTAAATAGGCACTGCAGCAGTATGTTAAGGAGCATACTTCTGTTAAATACCTTCTCATCTTTGCCAGGTTTGCAGCATTATTTGTGACAAAACTGTGCATGTGACAGTTGAATTTTTGTTCACAGTTGATTACAGCTTTCATTGCCACTTCTTTTAAATATTCTATTGTGTGGGCACTTAAAAAACAATAGCTATATTGGGAACGAGATGCAACCCAATCTTCTGTTGTCAAACAGACACATATTACTGGATCATTGTGTACATTGCTTCACCCCTCAAGGCTTAAACTGGCAAACTTCCCCACACTGTTCAAGTTCCTTCTCCTACGTTGCAACTAGTAACTTTCCACCAATGCCTGTTCTACCAGGTGGCGTGTAGTCCGGTTGTAAAAACTTAACGATGTCAATGAAGTGTTTAAAAATATGAAAAGGAAAGTTTATGGCATAAATGTACCCAGCAATCTTTTTATCTATGGTGTCTTGTACTTGCTGATCCTTACAACAAACGCATCCATGGTGGTATTTTTACTGGATGATTGAAATCTTTTGCTTGCTCCTGATACTCCTTTGTTGTCTGAAATGTATTTAGTGGCAGCACTGCTGCTAAAAGTACTAATGGATTACTCTGAAGTGGTTGCAGGTAGACTATCACAGTTTCTTATGATTAAATGAGATTCTGAAACAAAATGAGGGGCTTGGAATGGCTGTCATATGAGGAAAGATTAAAAAGACTGGGACTTCTCAGCTTAGAAAAGAGGAGACTAAGGAAGGATATGATAGCGATCTATTAAAATGACTGGTGTGGAGAAAGTGAATAAGGAAAAGTTGTTGTTCCCATAACACACAAACTAAGGGGTCACCAAATAAATTAATAGGCAGCAGATTTAAAACAAAAGGAAACATTTCTTCACGCAACACGCAGTCAACCTGTGGAACTCCTTGCCAGAGGATGTTGTGAAGACTAGGACTTTAACAGGATTCAAAAAAAGAACTAGATAAATTCACGGAGGATAGGTCCATCAATATCTGTTAACCAGGATGGGTAGGAATGGTATCCCTAGCCTTCGTCAAACTGGGAATGAGTGACAGGGGAGGGATCACTTGATTATCTGTTCCGTTCATTCTGTCTGGGGCACCTGGCATTGGCCACTGACAGAGTAGAGGATGCTGGGTTAGATGGACCTTTTGGTCTGACCCCGTATGGCCATTCTGATGCTCTTGAATACTAAGATAATGACACCCCAAGGCAACTGGCAACTCTAGACTTCTCTTAACGGCAGCATTCTGTACTGCAGGGGTAGGCAATAAGCTGGAGGCAGTTTGCCAGGGTTCGCCGCTGGCAGGCTGCCAGTGCTTTCTTTAGCTGCACGTTTGCAGGTGTGGCAGCTTGCAGGACCCGTTGGCTGCGGATTGCCATTACTGGTCAATGGGAGGCACAGGAAGTGGTGTCCGGGTCGCTGAGCACAGCTCGCATTGGCTGGAACAGCAATCGGTGGCGAATGGGAGCTGCAAACGTCCGTACCTTTAGATGCATAGGTAAATACAGTACCGGTGGCCCACCAAGGGCTAACCCTGGAGAACTGTATCTGGCCCATTCGCTGCTTATTGCTCTTTCCTGCTGTGCTGTATACTTGGGTGATAGATTCTAAACCTAGTTAACGAATTAGCTAAGCCATAAGGATTACCCAAACTAAACTTCTTTCCTAATAACATCCAGCATAGCAAACAACTAGGGCATTTAATTGTTAAATCACACTTTTTTATATTGAAAGGCATAGAAAAGTGTTGAAGAATTATGCATGGCAAAATGAATTGATTCACACTGTTCAGACATTCACATCTTCATCCATGTTGTTTTCTCCCAATAAGTGGTTTTCCTTATGATGTTTCATTCTTGCAACTAGGCCCTGCATCATCATCATTTTTCACTGCTTACACTTGGCACATTTTCCTTTTACCCAGGGAAGGAATTTCTTCAAAATATTCCCAGAGAGATAGTCGCCCTTACTCCCAGAAGCGATTTTCCTGTGGCAAAAATGTGGGGGAATATGGGAAGCTGTGTGTGCTGAATAATGTCTTTCCTTTTTCTTTCAATTCTATTCTTCCTTTCTGTTCTGCCGCCATCCTTTCCTATGTTGTCTTAAAGACCGAGACAGTATCTTGCATAACTCCCAGCAATTGTTGTTTTTAAAGAGAAATTTAGTATTTTTTATCACAAATTTTGTATTTAAATGTTTGTTTTATCAACACTGTTCACTAATGGTTGTGAAATGGCTATCGTGAAATGAGTTTGGTGATCCTAGGTCTGCTCACAGCAGGCAAGTCTTAGGAACTGAGCATCTAGTACAGCATTTCTTAAAGTGTGTTCTGCAGCACACAGGTGTGCCACGAGGCAGTTGGAGGTGTGCCGTGGAGAGAACAGAATTCAAAATCGCTACCCTTAAAGGGACAAGGCTTAGTGTTCCCCATTTAAAAAAAAAAAATGGTCTTAAAAAGTTAAACACTGATCTACTACAAATCTGTTAATGCTTGTAATGTATATGCCTAAGTAAGTAGAACCAGATCTAGTGGTGGTGTATTTTGCATTCTCACTCGCCCTTTTGCTAGCAGTATCTCAGGGTTACACTTAGGAAAATTAAGGCAAATCAACTAAAAGTATGAAGTAAGGATCTTAAATTTAGATTTAATCAACAAATCGAATTTGCATTGATTATTTGTTTAGTCCATAAGGACGACTCCACCTTTGAAAGTAGCCGTTTCAAAGGCGGAAGCACTGCCAGGAGTGTGGCGCCAGCCTCTGAGGCGCTTTTCCTGTTTACCTCTGAGGCACTCGCTCCTTATTGGATCTCAGCAACCGTGTATCATCTCCTGAAGCCATTGATGGGGGGCAGGCTGCAGGGCTGTTTCCATAAGGAGCTATGACTCTGTGAATTCACAAAGTCCAAATTTATTTGTCTTAGGCTCTGTTTCTCTAGGCTTTAGTAGTGGGGGAATTCTTGGGCTGGAGGAGAATCATCTTGGTCTAATTTTAGTTTGGCACTGTGTAGTTCTTAATGATGTATTTTGTATGTGTACCCAGAACTCTGGATTGGATAAATAGACCATAAAGATCCAACAATCTTTTTCACTTCTTGAGGTGTGTTGTCTGGGTTGAGACAATAGAAGAAAACATACCGTTACGTGTACTATATCTGTTCTGTGGATAAATCACTGGCTTTGGTCTCCAGAACTGTCAATCTTGCACCTTTAATTAGCATTGCAGTATACCTTCACATTTTAGAAATATCTTTTTTAGTTACTAAGGTAATTCAAGCTTTACAGATAATCTCTTTAATAAGATCTGATGTTTTAAAATATGTACCAGAATTGTAGACATGGTTTTGAGTTTATTCCACTAACTTTGCTTAGGCACTTTTTTGTTTATAGAATACACTTTCAAAGGCACTAATGACAATTGGGCACCTAACTGCCCCTTTTTGCCTCTGAAAAATCTCCTACATAATTGTCTTCTCTCCTGTCAGCCTCCTGTTCTCAAGGGCTTATTCTTCCAGTGTCCCTCCATTACCAGGTCTCCAGTGTAGCTTGTGCTTGATGAGAAACAAAATACTGTACATACTTATTCTCACAACTTAGAAATGATAGTTTAGTGAGCTCAGCAGCTCAGAATCCCCTTGGGAGATTTCCTTCCACAGAAAAACCCTTCTCTTTGCATGTCTGCGGTTGTCACTGCAGCTCTGGTTACTAATTCTGACCTGCTACCGAACTAGAGTCCTTAAAAGCTTGCATCTTTACTTGTTTTATTTCTTCAGCTGCTTTTAGAAGCAGAATATTCTGGTAGGTAGAGCAATGGAGTGGGATTCAGAAGACCAGAATGCTATTCCTGGCTCTGCCACTGGTCTCCTGTATGTCCTTGGGCATGCCAGTTTACCTCTACCTGCCTCTGTGTTTGTACAGTTCTTGTAAAAATGTTTTGAGGTCTCCTGACGAAGAAACACTTATGTAGGAGTTCGGTGATAGTATTCTCTCTCTTTTTTTTGGTCGTTTATTTAAAATGTGACCTGATTTACCCTACACTTGTATGTGTAACTGAGGAATCTGATTGGAAGGGAAGATCAGGCTCATGTACTGACTTATTTTAACTCTGATTCTCAATTCTTGTAGTAAAAGTTCAGTTTGTCCCTACTTCCTCTGAAACTTCAGGTGCTGCTCTGTTCATATAGAAAGTATTTCAGCTGCATTTTTTTTTTAAACCCTAAAAACATATACTGAAATTTTATATCAAAGCTGCTACTACTCTGAAGCTTGCAGAAAGTTCATTAATATTTTGCCAGAGGGACTGGTGATAAAAACCTCTGTGCCTGATGGATTTTACACAGGGGGGTGTTAAATTGAAGAAGAAAGCTAAGTCCTTAGAAGTCTAACTTTTATTGATGGCCTTATTTAGATTTTTTTCAAGCAATGGGTAACCAATAGCTAATTCAGTATTGTTAACCCCATTTTACTGAACAGGAAGGCTTTAATGATTTTTCACAAGGTTATGCATGGCAGTGGCAGAGCTGAGCTTAGCCCTCAGACGTTGGAGGTAGGCCCGTCCCATTCTGCTGGGGCCGCACCTAGGGATGTTAAATTTTAGGTTAATCGGCTAATAGAATATTCAATGCAATTTGCATTTGAAACTGGAAACGCCGACCCGGGCCACGGAGGCCGAAATCGACGTCCGGAGCCCGAAAACCGCCTCCCGGGTACGGGTCGGCGTTTTCGGCTTCAAAAGTCGATTTCAGCCATCGTGACCTGGGGGAGGAGGGGGTGTTTTCGGGCTCCGGACGTCGATTTCGGCCTCCGCATCGCGGGTCGGCGTTTTCGTCGACCCTGGGCTGCACGTGGAGTTTCAAAGCAGCAGTGCCACATGGAGCCCAGGGTCTGGCTCCAGGTTCCACACGGCACTGCCACTTTGAAGCAACCCCATCTCCTTTTCTTTCCGCACTCCCCGCTGCCTCTTTGTGATAGAGGCAGCAAGTGGGGAGCGGGGGGAAGGAAGTGACTAATCGACTAGTGTGCTAACTATCCAATAAGTGTTTGCTTATCGGATAGTCGACTAGTCGTTCGCATCCCTAGCCCCATCCCCATGAGAGGAGGCAGGGCAGTGTGCGCCTGATACGTCTCTTCTCTTTCTCCCTCCCTCCCTTCCCAGGCCTAAGCTACTGGACAACTATGGCCTCAGGAGTTCCTGGCTCCTAGTTCCATGATCAGACCACTAGATCATGCTTTCCCCCTTCTACTCATTGCTAAATTCTGCAAGGCAGCAGAAGTAAACATCTGCTTGTAAATTTCACTGGGGTTCTTAGAAGGAAAGAGCAGGGGTGGGGATTGAATTGTGGAGGGCAGCCCTGTTCTTTCTTCCCCCTTGTCCACAAAATTCAACAACTGAAGATTGGAGCCTCAGTCTTTCAAAGTATTTACATACATAAAGAGGGGCACCTAGATACCTGTGAGGATCTGGATTTAAGTCTCGTCTGCTGCTGCTACTGTCCTTGTCAATTAGATTTTTTTTTAGGCCTTTAATATGACCTAACCATCATTCAGTTTACAGTCATGTAACTTATTGTAATGCCTTAAAGTCTGAGACCTTGGTCCTGTCATGAGGGCAGGGGGCTGGACTCGATGACCTCTTGAGGTCCCTTCCAGTTCTATAATTCCATTGCCTGCTTTTTGGCTTGCTCTTGGTCTGACTGCTACTGCTTTGACTGCTAGGAATGATTGCCCTAGGTATGAGTCTAAAAGGACATTGTTTGGGGAGGTGGTGATGTTATGCCAACAGAAACACTCCTATGCGTGTAGGCTGCATCTGAGTTAGAGGGCTATGTTGCCATAGCCATGTTAACAGGCTCTGTAATGTAGATGCACCATCAGCTTTCATATTAAAAAGTGATTTCGAGTCCTTAGGCTTGCAGAGAAAAGGCTGAGAACATGACCTGTGCGTGTCCTCAAGGCTCAAAGCAAAGACATATTTACCCCCCCCCCCAATTATCTGCCTAAGACTTTAGATTTCTCAGTTTTCTGTTGTAGGCAGATATTTTCTGTTTTCCTCTGTTCCCTAAGTGCAGATGCTGTTTATGTACTCTTTTATTTAATGGAAAGCTGCAGTTGGTAACAATATGCAATACACTACAGGTGAAACCTCTCTGGTCCAGCAATACCTATGATCCAGCATGATTTTAGTTAGCTGGAAGTCCACTTATGGATGTGGCCAAGTTTCCCATGGTCCCATAAAGTTTGTTTATAGCCACAAGTCCTGGCTCTCTGTTCTTTTATGTTAAGTTCTAATTGTCTCTGAAATATCTTCTAAGAGCCCAGTAAGTGTTGGTCAATGTTGTCTAGTGGCATTACCTCCTATGGTTGGGCAACCAGTTGGGTCCTGAGAGTGCCAGACTAGAGAGGTTCAACCTATAGTCTGAACAACATATTATTTCAAATACTCCGTTTTGCTTGTCAATACAGAGCTCAAATGATTTTTTAACTAGATAAGTAGGGTATTGAATTAAGACATTTGTCAGAGGTTCACATGTCCTTGTGACATTACTTTTGCCTTTGTTCCACAAGCCATATTCTCTGCTTGTATAACTATTTCAGCAGCATTACACCAGCTGAAAGCATTGTCCCCAAAATCTTGAGGCTTTGCTGTCATAATTCAGTTTAAATGTTAAATGCTCTGGTAAGTACTACTATACTGTCCAGCTGGTGGTCGCTGTCTTTGGAAGATCAAGCTGCTATACATAAGTCCTCTCCCAGCTGTAGCTTGTTCTTTATTGGTGAAACAAAATTTGAAGCACATGGAGCTACAAATGCTGCTGTAATGGGATGTATGGAACCAATGCTAGCTTCAGCCTAAATATTTTGCAAAGCAAGCGGAAGGGGAAACTCAAAGATGCAGATGTTGGCACACCCTAAATCTGCAGTTTGCTTCCTCTGGGCAGTGAAGTGGCATATGGGGATAAAATAGTCCGTGTGTTTCTAATAATTACCTTATTCATTGGTGTCCTCTTGAGAACTTCCCAGCTTGAGTTACTTAGGCTTCTGATGCAAAAAACCTGTACAGATGCCCCAGGACTAGCCTAACACAGAGGTTTGCACCAACTTGGCAGCAGGTATTTGCAGAGAACAGATAACACACGCTCTGTTCTAGTGGACAATGGGAATTGGATCATTCCACGGGTGGGGATAGGGATGTAAGTGACTAGCCGATAAGCACAAACTTATTGGCTAGTGGACTAGTGATGTGACTAGTCACGCTCTCTTCCTTCCCCTCCCTGCTGCCTCTCTGATTGGGGAGGGGGGGAGGGAGGCAGTTTAAAAGCCAGTTCTCCCCAGCACTGTTTCTGTGGGGCCAGAGGAGGTAAAGGCACGGTGGGAAATGGCGACGGTGGGGACTGAAGTAGTCTCTGCTCCTGCTGGTTCTGCTGCAGTTCTGCTTTTGAAATGTGCAAGAGCCCCAGTAGGGCTCCTGTACATTTCAAGAGCAGAACCCCTGCAGGGAGCTCGGGGCCAGCTGGAATTCTCTGCTGGTCCTGCTTCCTGCAGTGCTTCCAGGGGCTGAATTTGGTCCCTGGGCTTTAGGTTCCACACCCCTGGTTTATGCGATGTCTAAATGGCATCTTGGAGAAACAGAGAACACATGATCCTTATGGATAATTTAACTTTGTAATTCTTGAATTGTCTTCAGTTAATGAGGAGGAGGGCATCATTGTATTGCCTCGGTGCCTAAGAATTCTGTTCTACATTGTTTCAAAGGTAGCTTACTTCTCTTTCCTTCATAATTGTTTCCTCCTAGTGCCTTAAACTGCACCCTTACGTTGGCAGTAATCACTGATCGCTTTCTCTGAATCTGGTCCGAGTTTGCAGAGCAAAATGTTGGCTTCACGCTGAGTTTAGTTTGGTTTTAAATAAATGTATGGTGGTGGTTGCTTTCACTGAGAATCCTGCTTGCTATTGTGAAGGGGAACCAAATTATTGTAATTGCTCTGTGTGTGCTAGACACACAATATAACTTGATAGAAACAAGACTTAAGAACAATAAGAGTTTTTTACTCAATTTTGTTTTTTGTTGCTGTTCAGTTATATTAATGACTGGCTAGTTCTGCCAAAAATAAATACATAAAAAATTGAGCTCTTGCTCAGTCTGTTTCATGTGTATCTAGTTGCAAATGTATTACAATCATCCAAGGCAGATGAGTGCGTTGCTTGCAAAGCAGTGCACAGTGGTTTTGTTTCTCAATGTATATCAAACTAGCATCAAAAACTAGACTTTCAGTCATAAAATGCAGTGGTCATTCTAAAAATACTATCAGAAGTAACTTAAGTGATGTCAGAGGGCTAGATTGGTGTAACTAACAGGTAACTAGGACTCTGTATTAACATGTTTGTTATGAGGGGAGCAAAGAGCAGTTTCAAAATTCTGGGCGGAGTGGGGGTGGTGATGGTGTTTAACTTTTAGTATGTACGGAAGGTGTACTCTCTAGTCCGAATTTGAGCCAACTTGAGGTAAACCAGTGCAGCTGTAGTCTTGAGACCAAAGAGAAGAGGATGCATTGGAGGAAGGGTGTATACAATTTTGCTCAGTACTGTACAGTTGACACCTCATATTTGTCTTTCATTTTGACTAGAATCAGAATAAAAAGTGGCTTTTATAGATCACAACTGTTTCTTCAAGTTCCCAGTCTGTCTGTATCCATTTTTTTCCCCTATAGTCCTGGGCTTAAAGTGTAAGCTCATCTGGGCAGGGACCACATCTTTGTTTTCATTTAGTGCCTGGCATAGTAGAGTCCTGCTCTGTAGCTGCAAGGACAGTAGTAAACATACATAATCCTGACTTTGCAGACATAGCGCGCACACAGATAAGTCAGCCTGACTATTGTGTGAGATTTGAGTGCCCAGAAATTGCAGGACTGGGCCCAATAAATGGGCACAGTCAAATGTTAAAACCAGATCTGGACAAATAAAGTAAGGGACATGTCAGAGCAGAGTAAAGAGCAACAGTACGGTGTCCTTTTTAGCAATGTTTTGGTTTGAAGAGGTTCATACAAAGTTTCTTGTTTTTTGGTTAAATTTTAATACAGATTCACTTGTCAAGTTGTTTTGCTTTGAATGTGGGTTCAAATAAACCAAAATCTCAATGCGTAATTCATCAAAAATGAGAGAGAGGGTCTTATATTTTGTAGCTGCAGATAATCTCATGTGGGGGCTAGAGTGTGAGTTTGCATGTTGCCCATAGTAAGCAGGAGTGTTTGTATGGTCTCAGAAGCAGTGCCGGTGAAGCAACTGGGACTAAATTCTGCCACTGGTTTATACCGGTAGGCAATTACTTCCTGTCTGTCAGGCCAGCTTGCAAAAAGAGGGTGAACAGAACAAAGACAGCTTATTACTGTCCTCCAGAGTCATGCCTTGAGCACGTGTCAGTGGACTTGGGATTCAGCATTCTTCCCCGTCACTAAAAATGCTTGATGTTTTATTTCTGAAAGCCAAGAGCTACTGCCGCACATGCCTCTCCTTTGTTGAATCTTTTGTAACACTTCTTATCTATAGGTAAGATATAGATATACCCCCCAACAGTCACTTTTTTATATAATAAGGGAACTCTTCTAAACAGAAGTTTAAAGTTATCAATAAATTACTAAAAGTCCAACTGGTGTCATAGGTTGTTAGTCTAATTCATTGCTTGTAATCTTGATTTTTATGACTGTCTAGAACATCATCTGTTATATGTGCTGATATTCTGTAAATATTCTGTTCAGGTCTGTAAAATACTTATAACTAAGCTTGAAAGCATTAGATTTTCACAGGAAAATGTCAGTAAATGTTTTCACTGTACATGCACAAACAGAAAAATATTTCCATTGACTGAAACTTACAGATTGATGAAGTAAGAAACTGCTTACTAGTTTAAGGATATTTATTTTGTATATGTTGGCATGTGTCCTCTGCAATTCGTGTTGTAATGGTCATAAAGCTTTAACCTTTTGAAATCTATTTAATGACTGTGGACATTGTTATTGTCTAACCCAGTGGCTTTCAACCTCTTTTCCCTTTGTGGAGTCCTAAAAAGTGCAAATAAAGATGTGGACTCATTTAGGAAATATTAGACCTAATCTGCAAATCTCCTCCCTTCCCTTCTTCTCTTTTTTTTTCTCCCCCCTGAAGTCCATGGAGCACAGGTTGAAAACCACTGGCTACTCCACCCTGTTGTTTGATCTCCCCACCCCTTAACTTCTTGCAACTTTGATAATTTAAATGGATAAAAATCGGGAAAAATGCTTCAACATCAGTATCAGTCCCTTAGGAAATGTATCAAATTCTGACCACTCTTCTTATGTCTATTGATCGTTTATTAACCCTTTTGAAACTGGCTTTGTGTTAAGGGTAAGGATAGCGTGACCTTCTGTGCTATCTAAAGAGCTATTCATCAATATCCCGGCACTGTTATAGAGAAATGGCACAGTCTGTCCACAGAGGACACATCTTTGGCTCAACTGTAGGTTTCTATCGGACTTTGCAAGTGCAGATGGTTTTCTTTGGGTAAGGCTTTGGTGCAGAGGTGATCCTGCTATAGTTTTCTAAAGATGACAAAGGGTTGATCTTGCTCACTGCAAAGCTTTAGGTCTGTTCTTGAGCAAGCTCTCTTCAGATTCCTTCAGCCTTGTATGTGGTCTCCATTATTTCTAGAAGTGAGTGGATTATTGTACTTTGGTCTCTGGGGAGGAGAGGCCATTGCTCTGTGGCCTAGTGCAGTAGCGATACTAGAACCTTGGCCTGGATCATGTGAGTGATTTGGGAGCAGGTTGTGACACACCAGTAAAAATACTGTGCTCTTCAAAGGGTTTTATTTCCAAGCTGGGTTGCTGTGTGAGGTGGTGTATCTTCAGAGCTCTTCTGCTTGTAGAGCAAGTCGCCTTGTCGAACTGCACAACTGCTGCTTGCCAGCTGATGTTGGGAGACTACCTGTTCTGAATGTCCACACTACAGCTGCTCCTTGGGCTGTCAGTCTAGTCCAAGGGCAACGACTGAATAGATGCTGTGATTTTTTTTTTTTAACCACCTTTTTTTTTTTTTTTCTCCTCTTGTGGTGGCCTTCTAGAGCAGCATGGAGATGGCAATGTACATTGGAGAAGCTTGGTCTGTCTCGATCATGATGTAACCATTCCAGACGTGATAGAAGTTCTCTACACAGCTTGTGGCTGTTGTAAGCCTTCCAGCTTACAAAACACTGCCTATACAGTTGCTTTTAGAGTACTAGCATAAACTCTGCTCACCCAAGTTGACCGACATGGTCCAGAGACGTGCTCCCTTGGGCTGTGTAGATGTAGTACCTCAGGAACACACCCACGCATTTAATTGGATGTAGTACAAATATTTTTACCAATGATGGGACCTTGGAAGTATCTTTTGTGGAGGCAGCTCATCTGTTTGCGTCTGAGCACACACACACATCTGAGTTGCCTAAGGAACTCCAGCCTGACTTTCATAAAGCTGGATTCAAAGCAACAATGCCAGTCTTTCCAGTGTGTTTCCTTCAATATGGCCCTTCTTTGTGCATGTGGTCTGTGCGCTTTGTAAAGCATGGCGTATGTTTGTGAGAATAGAGGTGCTTAAAAATCTTAATTTGTATGCAAGTTAGTTTCAGCCTCTAGGGCTCCTTGGCAGGTTGCCCAGGGCGCACTCAGCGCTGCAAAAGTTGTGTGCCACTTTGGCTTACCGGGATAGGGATGTTAAACATTGGTTAATTAATCGACTGTTCAACCTCATGAATTCTTATTGGTTACTCGACTATTCTATAGTCCCTGGGGATGGAGCTGGAAGCCAGTATGCTTGAGCCCCCTGTCACTCCGCACTGCTGCCTCTGTATCGGAGGCAGTAGTGCGAGGTGCCATGTGGGAGCTAGTCCAAAAACCAGCTTCCCTTGTGGACCAGCTGCTTGTCGCTCTGTGCTGCTGCCTCTTGATACAGAGGCAGCAGTGTGGGGTGGCAGCAGCCCCTGTCGGGTTTGTGGGGGAGGGTTTGAGATCGGCACGCACCAGGTCCAGGAACTGAGCCGGTCTGCATGCCCGCCCGGCTTCTAATACACTTTTTAAATGCAGAGCTGTAGCTGGGGTAGGTCCCAGACCCAGTGGAAGCCAGCCTGCTAAACAGTTAATGGCAAGGGAGGAGGAGAAATGCGTGTAGTCTATAGCATTAACTGATAAGCAAAAGCTTATAGGTTAATGCTATAATCAGCTATACTATTGCATCCCTATACTGGGACACTTTCAAGTGTTGAATTTTATTGTCTCCCCCCCCCCCCCCCCCCCCCCCCCATTTTCAGCTTGTTTGTCCTCCTTGGTTTGGAAAATAAATGTCTCTTCTATTGGGCAAAAGGATTATTTTTTCTCCCACCCTGTGGACCGCCTTCTCTTACTCCCAGTTATGGTTCTTTTCTCTGTCGTAGGTGCACCTGTGTTTGTTCCTTTAAGGCACTTTGGAAAGTGACTTAGTCCTTTGCTGCAGCTATCCGGCTCTTCAGTGAGGCGCATATGCTCTCTCTGAACCCCGGGTGCTTCCCTGCAGTGGAACAGCTGCCTCTGTGTAAATCCTTAACCCCTTAGGGTTAATCTTTTGCTCCTTCTCGCTTCTGCTGGTAAATTGTGTAGCTAAGTGCTTGGCCATACTTCGGTTCATTATGAAATATTCTCAAGAGCCCAAATAACCAATATCAGTCAGGTTTATTGTTCAGTCAGTACAGCCAGTTTCCAGGAAGATGTGTTGGGAGTGCTGTTGAATTCATCGTACAAAGAAGGTTTTGCTTTTAAAGTGACACGTTTCAGGTGATGCTATTTTTACAGGACGATTTTACAAGTTACAGAACTCTTTACGCATCACTCAATCAACCCTGCCAGTTCGCACCAGCTCCTTAACTTGTGCTTTATCTTCCTTATCTTTGTTTTCGCTACTAACATTTCAGGTTCTGGTCTGTGGATGTGCCTCTCTTGCTTGTTCTAGCTAGGACTAGGGATGCTAAAATATGTTTGTTCAAGTAAACGTGTAATTGCTGAAAATCCCAGTGGTTTTGCAGTTACCTATGGTGAGGGGTGGATCTGGTTTAAAAGCCGCCTCGTGCATTCCAGCTCCCGCTTACCCCTCTGCGCTGCTGCCTCTACTGCGCTCATTGATTAACTGTGTAAACGGTTACACTTTCACATCCCTAACTAGAACATTAATGTACTTTGTTGCCTATTTTCTGAAGCCAAAGCTGACTTCAGTTTTGCAAAATTTTGGATACTCTAGTGTAAGTGAACAGGTTATAGAAAGGCACCAATTCATCCTAGGGATGTTAATGGTTAATCAGTGGGAACCCCCCCCCCCCCCCCGTGGGCAGGGATTCCACTGCTTGCCCTGATTAACTGTTTAATTAAATAGGATTTTACATCCCTAATTCAGTCCATGTAGCAGCTAGAAATAAATAAACAATATAATGTTCTATTGATAGTGTGTGCTTAGTACATCGTAGTTATATAGTGTGAATAATATATATTGATAATACATAGATTATCCCAGTATATATGAGAGAACACTCCCTTCCTTGTGCATAGGTGCCCTTGCAGCTGGGGGAAAAGATGCAGATTGCATCTCGTTTGCGTTCTTGGGGATGAATCAGCTAGATATGTTAAATTGTTTATCTGTGTAACTGCTGAATTTTTTTTTTTTAAGCGATTACATGTTTACACGTGGGGGGAGGAGGGGAAGAAAGGACCGATGGGACCCAGTGATCATGGAGAGCAGGCATTTAAGGAGGCTCCCACTGCCTTCCCGCCCTGCATTGCTGCCCCTATGGGAGGCAGGGGAGGGAGGTGGGAGGGGTGCAGGAAGGGAAGCAGCTTTGTGGGAGCCTCCTTGCACAGAGCTAGCTTACAAGCTGATTCCTCACGGGCACGACTCCTGCCTTCTCCCTCCTTGCTGCCTCTGATACAGAGGCAGCAGTGCGTGTGCGTGTGTGTAAGTAACGGTTACAATTAACCAATGAGCCTGCGATTATCAATTAATCCACTTATGCAACTTGCATAAGTTTTACTCTTGAAGTCTAGTTTTATAAACTTACCAATAGGTCTTGTTTGTTCATGTATGTAGTGTGTTCATCTGTCAGATATGGTATGTGTATTATTTAGTCTTAACAGTTTCTATTGAATGAGTCACCCAAATTTCATTTCATTACAAGCCCACAATAAAATTATGAAAAGTCTTCATACTGACCTTTTGTTGTGTTCTCATGTGTACATCAGAAAAGTGCAGTACAAAAAGTGAATCATGATCAAGTAGGTGTATAATCGCATATATCCTATATGAATGCCCTTTGTGTAATCGTGTATAAAATATATTTATAAACATTGTATGTGGGCTTCGTGCAGTTCCATACTGACTGCTGTAATCCAAGAGAAATGAAGGCACGTATGATACACAGCCTGTCATACAAAATCGTGAGTTTGCCAAGTTAAGACTCTCCAGGTTCAGTTGAAGTACAGACAGTTGTTTCTTCTGTAACATTAATGGTGGGCTTAGCATTGTCTGCCACATTTATTAAAGACATGGGTAGAACATCTCTCTTCTTGGGCAGCCCGAATTGTGCATTTGCCTGTGTTCATTTTATTTACACTGCAGTCTTACTCTTCTATTGCATCAGTTGCTCTCTTCTGGGGAGAGGCAGCAATTGACCTGCCCTGTGTGTCCTAGGAATAGTTGTACCATTCAAGTCTTTTGCGATACACCCCCTCATTGACTGCTTCTTTCTCTTGCAAGAGCTGGCCTTGTTTTCACCATCCAGGCATTGCTGATGCGAGGAGAGAGGGCTGAAGGGAAGAAATGTTCTCTTGCGGTTTCTTCCCTTGCATCAGCTACTTTCCCACCTGTGTAGTTATAGTCCACATACAATCAGAGAAATACCTCTTGCCAGGAGTGGAAACACCAGTGGGATTGCTGGCTGTCTCAGAAGAATCCCTGTGTCGAGAGTCTTATGAGAGGAACGGGTGCTTGGTAGGAGATACTGGTTCAGGGTTTCTTTGTGCAAAGGAGTTGGGAGCACATTTGAAAGCATCACCTTTGGGAGAAGAGGTTAAGCAGGAGTGAGTGACTGCATTAGTGTGCTGTGCTGTACGTGAATGTTGCTAGAATGGATGTTTGGTCGATATAGAAAAACAATTTACAATTCTGGTGTAGACCGACTAACTTCAAAACAAGGCCAGAGAAGAAGTTGATTGATCTAGCTTGAAATGTGTATATTTAAACCAAATAACCAGAGATGTAAAAGTCCTGAAAGATTGACTTTTTTGCTTGAAATCTTTAGCCCCTTTTGATATTTTATGTCTGGAGTTTAAGGCATGTTTGCTTGTGTTTCCGTGTTAGGAAATCAAGATATGATAGTCACAAATATTTTAAATAAAGGGACGTGATGTGCTTGGGATGTTGTGAAGGCCAAGACCATTGCAGGGTTCAGAAGAGAACTAGATAAATTCATGGAGGGAGGGTCCCTTAGTGGGTATTAGCCATGCTGGACAGAGATGGTGTCCCTAGCCTCTGTGTACTAGAAGTTGGGAATGGGTGACGGGATAGATCACTTGATTTCCTCTTCTGCTCATTCTCTCTAGAGCACCTGGCATTGGCCACTATCGAAAGACAGGATACTGGACTAGATGGACCGGTGATCTGACCTAGTATGGCTGTTTTTTACTTTCTTAGGTTAAAGGTTACTCATGCTTATTGTAAAATGTGAGGAGAAAAGGATCTTTGTGCTTCCAAAACAGCCCTTGTAACTTGACTTTTGTTCACGGGGCTCACACTTTAGGTGCTGCTGTTTTGAGGTATAAGAACAGAATTTAGGACAGTGTTTTGGGGGACTGATCCAAAACCTATGGAAGATGGTGAAGTCTTTCCATTGACTTTAATGGGCTTCGGATCAGATCCTAAAAGCATTGCTTGTCTTATCCCCCACCACCCTATTCTCTCCCTCCCTCCTTTGTTTACTTATTTTTATCTCCTATCAAGTTAAATGTTCACATAGTTGCAGTGTTTTCCAATTAGGTACTCTATGGTCAAGACTGTACAGGCTGCAGTTGAAATCCTGTTGGATGTTACCCAGCAAGGATTACCTGAACAAAGAATGTTGTTTCACTAACTTAGTTATATAGCAACTGAACTGCTAAAAGTCTAATTACATTTGAAAATAAATGTAGCCAGCTTCTGTACTGTGGAGTCCCTGAAAAAAATCCAATGTTGAGGGCTTTATTTAGCAGGTAGGAAAGACAGATTTCAGTGATGTGGAAGCTAGTGTTTGTTTTATCTGAATCTGTTTGTAAGGACCAAATCCAACTCCTGTAGAAACCAAGGAATATTTCCATTGACTTGTTCTACCTGCAGTTGGATCAGGTTCTAAATTATGATTAGGGATCTAAAATCCCCTTGAATCAGTTAATGGGTTAAAACCTAATGTTTAACCAGTTAACTACTTAAATAGAGGCAGATTATGATTGTGAGGTGCTTCCGAAAGGTAGCCATCACAGCCCCCAATAGAGGAGGGCTAGATTCTTCCCCCACCTGGCCCTTTGCGTTGTCACACACATGTGCAAAGCGAGTGTTCAAGGCCATTATTCTGATTTGTTGGTGTTTTGCACCCACTCTATAGAAGTGCAAAGGACCGTGTAAGATGGGGGTGGATCAGGCCCCAGATCTGTGCTTCGGAACCAACAGTTCTAATTCTGCACACGTTCAAGTGAGCGAGAGTTTTGCTAGCGAGTGTGGGATTGGACTCCACTGTGTGAATCAAGCCTGCAGGCCGTGTGATCTCTCACTGGTTTTACAGCTGGGTAATTCCAGTGGAATTACTCCTGCCTTACTGTGGCGTAAAAGTCTTCCCCTGAGAAGAGCTGTCTGGGGGAGGGGGGAGAACGGTAAATGAAAGTACAGCTATCCAAACAATTCCAGAGCATGTAAAAGGCCAACTTCACTTCTGCTTTGGAAACTTTCCCATGTGACTGCACTTCAATAAAGATTAATTCTGTGTAAATCCCAAACTGACCCATTAGAAGCCAACATCAAGGTATTTGTTATTATTTGTAAAGTATTTTTATCTGTTTAGAATAATTCACTAGGAACTTGAATCCGAAATGTTTCTTATGAAATTCTCTCGATTGACTGTTACTTTGGTTCATTATTGTAGCATTAAGTTGGCTTGGGTTTGGCTAACAAGCTTAGGGGCTTTGTTTGCTTTACTTTGAACCACTTGTTTTGGAAGAATCTCAGAAGAGGTGATTCAGGCTATGCACAGAGCTGCATACATAACTTAAACTGTAGTTGTAGGTGTAAGTGGTATTGAAGTGTTTAGGCCTTATGCCTCCTGGATGGGGTGAATAACACCTATTAAAAAGTGCAGGAATCTTTCAACAGACTAAAACTTGGTTTAGTCTTCCTTAAATTTGTGGTAATAGCATACTGAATCTGCCTTTTTCAAAACAAACATGTTTGATTGACAGAAATCAGTTTTCTCTTGTCATTCTACGTATGCTCTTACATTTGTCAGAAATAGCAGTGGGTTATCTTACTATAAAATTTGGAAGAAGCATGGTCTATGTTGTGTATACCTCTAATAACTGCAGTCTTTGTAAATAGCCTGGCCAGGAGTTGGCCAGCCTCCTCTGTATTGTGTTTCAGATTTCACAAGAGAGCACTTAACTAGTTCAAGGTTTAAATACTTTCCCATGGACTTACATTTGTAGCATGAATTCTTTTGCCTAAATGGCTTGATTGTACCAAGAAATCTGAATTTAAATTGTTTTCTCTTGAAAACATCTATTCTCTGAGTGAGCTCTATTCAAGAGTCCATTTAAAAATGTTTTGGGGGCTGGGGTAAAATTGTAACACATAACATCTAAGTTTTAGTTCAGAAAGCTGTTGGGGTAGGGGGAACAGACCCTCCCCTTCTGTTTGTTTGTTTTGTGCATTTGTGGGAAGGTTTTATAAGGAAATGGGACTTCTGCTCTTAAATTCTGTAGGCTTGTGTGGGAAACTTCCTCCTCGATTTATCTAGATTGCAGGGCATTTATGCCTTTTTCTAAGCTAATGAGTTTTATATAGATTCCCGTGAGTGCTCCAGCTGAACTGGTGTTAATGGTGGATGCCTTCAGATTAGCTGAGTTTCGTCAGTGGTAGTGCGAATACTGATCCATTTGCCTTGGGATAGCACTGCTGGGGTACTTTGTATTTTAACAGTATTCCTTGGTGTAGACTTGCACATGTCAATTTGTAATGCCAGTATGGATGTAAACAGGTAACCCGTTACCCAATAAGTATCACTCTTCAGTGGGTGATGCTTACCTGGGAAGTTACCCAGAAGTAACCACCCGCCTCTGGTGGGCCATGGAGCAGGGGCTGCTGGTTCCCAGTCCACGTGGGCTGGGAGTCTGTAGCCTTGTGTGGGGCCAATAGCGACAGCTGGGGAATGGACTGGGGTGAGGAGGAAGCCGTCAGTGTAGCATGGGGCCAGAAGCAGCTCGGCTGGAGCAGTTAATCAGTTAACTGGTTAAACTAAACTTTTAACTGGTTGGTTAATTAGACAGGATTTTACATCCCTAATGTGCAGTTGAATTCCCCTCCACAGATTAAATTTTACCTACTTGTACTGGTAAGTATCATTGCAGGGTATGTGAAGCCAGTTGAAATTTCTGTCAACTATAAAGAATTATAAACCACCTTATGGGTAAAACATTTGAAAGTGCTGAAGTGACTTACGAATCCAACCAACCTCCCTCAGGTCTTTTGCCAGTGTGGGTCAGCTTTCAGGATCTGGGCCCATATGCAGTAGTGCACTTGTTTACAAAATAGACTCAACATGTCTATGGAGCTGTACGTAAGCACCAAGAATCCCTGACAGTGGATTTCAGATGGACGTAGTTTTTCTTTCTAGATGTGTTCTTAGCGGGAGTACTGTTTGGTTAAAGCAGTTTGATCGTCCTTGTTAATCACTTTAGGAAAATCACTGGTTTCGAGGTGTAGTGCCCTGCAATGGTGCCCGGACAAGGGACGTTAGATAGTGATTAATTGAAAAAAATCATCTAACTGCATCACATTTTAGTGGTTATGCTGCTGTTTGATAGTCCATGGGATGGGGCTGGCAGCTAGTGCAGTGCGCTCCTGGCCCCATTCCTGGGAGCCGCCTGCCATCCCGTGCTGCTCCATCTGTATCGGAGGCAGCAGCACAGGGTGGCAGACAGGAGCTGGTCCGCCAGGGGAGCAGATGTTTAAAAACCAGCTCCCCGTATAGACCAGCTTCTGCCTGACACCCCCGTCCATAGGGGAGGGGGACAAGCTTCCCACGGACAGAGGCTGCTCCGTGGCAGCTTCCCTTGCCCCTGCCTCCGTCTTGGCTGGAGATAGTGGGGGGAGGGGGAACAGGCAGCTTGTGTGGGGATCCAGCCTGAAAGCTGGCTTCCTGCATATACCAGCTCCTGTTTTTCTTCCTCCCCCCTCTTCTGCCTGTCATAAAGAGGGGTGTGTGTGTGTGTGTGTGTGTGTGTGTGTGTGTGTGTGTGGTCAATTAACCAGTAAGCCCAGGCTTATCTGTTAATCGTGTACACGTTGAAATTCCTAGCCCAGACGTAAATCGCTGTGCGATTGATGCACATTAATTTATTCAATAACCGTCCAAAGTGTGTTAGACAGAATCACTTAATTCTCACTGCTGTTTGTCCTCCCAATTTGCTCCTTTTCAGTATCCCACAAGGACAGCATTGTGGAAGATTAATGTAGACGTGGGGTAGGGTGTGGTGTGGTGTGTTTCTATTTATTTATTTTATTTATTTTTTAAGCATTCATTTCCAACATTTGTCATGGGCTCAATGGCAAAATTGCTCTCCTCTTTCTCAGTGATTTGTAAATAGTTCCATTTTGTGCAGCCCTTGAGCTGCAGAAGTCTATACTCCTGTTTTTAAATCTGTCTCGCCCAGTTGTGTCACTGGTTTGTTTGCTTTTGCAGGTAGCTGTATCCAGTTGGGTGATAGGCGGATCCAAGGATCACCATGAAGTTTTCGGGGTCCCTGGAGAGCCAGAGATTGTCTCTCCTCCTGGAGATGGCAATCTCTAGAGAAGCTCAGATGTGGAAAGTGCATATGCCCAAAATTCAGCTCAATCAGGTAAAGTCTCTCCTGTTCATCTTTTTACTCTGTGGGGCTATTTCCTGGCATAGTTTTCAGTAAATAACTGAACCCATTACATGAGAAGTGATCCTATTGCTTGGGGGAAGGTTAACCTTCTATTCAATGTAATGATTAATGCTTTGTTTCAGGAACGTACCCACAGTCTAAGGCACAGAACGTGCTGTAGAGAATAGTGTTAAGTCGCTGCTCTTTCTTCTAGGAGGGGACACACACGTTTTGGTTTAATTAAATTGACTCTCTGAATTGCACTGATAATTAATACACGTTTGCGGCTGTACAGTTGATTTGAAAAGCAACTCAATTGTATTAGGTTAAGTGTGACTTATAATATTGTTGCTGAAACCCTAAGCAGTTGTCTGAATGAAGTGCCCTGTGGCTGCTCTCTGAATTACTGTTGGCATTCGCTTAGCATGCAGGCAGTCCCTCTTGGTTTTTTTTTTTTTTCCTTTTCAAACCTAGAGCCTGATTCTGCCACCCTTACTAAAATTGGGCTAGATTGCCATGTAACGTAGGTTGGTGTTACTCCATTGACTTCAGTGGAGTTACTCTGGTTTACCCTACCTGAGGATCTGGCGTGGTGAATAATACCCTACTTCAGTGGTTATCAAACTGGGTCAGGACTTCAGAATGGGTTGGGACCCCCTTTGAATAGGGTTACCAGGGCTGGCTTTGGCTTTGCTGGGCTCTGGGGCAGCAGCCCGAGCCCCACTGCCCAGGGGGTAAAGCCAAAGCTTGAGGATTTAGGCCCTGTGCTTCAGCTTTGGCCCCTCAGGTTTGCCCCACACACACCTGGAGCAGTGGGGCTTGAGTGGGCTCAGGCTTTGGTCCCCCCCAACCATGGGGTAATGACGTAACTTTGCTTGTCAGAAGGAGGCACAGTGCAGTGAAGCTGTGGCAGCCCTCCCCTACTCCGTGAGTAGCCCCATTAATTGGTTTCAGAGGAGGGTACTATTTAGTTTAAAGGTAGCAGAACTGGGCACAGAATTCTCTCCAGTAAACCGTAAGTTTCTACTTGCGTTTGGTATACCAAAAAACACCACCTCACATTTTTGTTTGACTGGCCTGGGTGCTACACAGCAGGTGTAGTTTAATTTAAAACAAAATATCCCAGTGACAGGGGGAGGGATTGGACCTTCCTATTCTTCCCTCTTAGAAACTGGGAGCACATCAAGTCATATGCTTGGGACTCTTTGACTGACGGAGAGAGTGGTATTGACAAGTTCTGGAACAAAAAAGGTCCATCCTCTAGCTTGGTACGCAGCAAACACATTAGTGCAGGCGCTCAGTAGCTTCTATTGACTTCAGGTATTTACCAGAAACCAATATCTTAGTCACAGATCTTCATCTCTATGCGGGCAGTATCCAGAACCCTAATTACACATCTGCCAAGAAGTGGTTACTTACATTCAAGGCATCAGTCATTCTTTGCAACAACTATTGTATTCTAAAATTGGTTTAGTACCCACTGAAGTACAGGTTCCCCAACCTGTCTCTGTGGTAGTGGTGGTTTGAATTCAATCTTTACACCTTGCTGTAGCTGCATGGCAGTAGTCTTGCTCACAGTCTTTTTTGGGGCCTCTTCTTCTGTGTTAGTGACTATTTCAGGACCTTAGAAATAGGCTGACCTAAAATGAGGGGTATGGTGTTCTGCTTCCTGCAGGGTAAGTACAGATTCAATGACATTGATTTGACTTAATGTTTTTGGCCATCTGCAGATACGAAAATAGGGAGGCAGTGTTATTGGAGTCTGTGAAACGTCAGAATAGTGTAAAGCCATGGAAACAGTCTTGGTTAATACTTGTGATACTTGCAAAAATCCTACAATGTTTCTTTTCAGTAGAATTTGCAGTTACAGAATTTAATGATTCAGGGCTTTGGTTAGTAGTATGCCATGATGCCATTATACATAAGGATGACTTAGTTAATTCTTATTGTTAAGTTACTGGCCTTGAAAAGGTTTTTGGAAGCGCCTGGGTGGACTGCTACAATCTTAGAAGTTCATTAAAATTGCATCATTTTAATTATCATCTTGCGTTTTTCCATACTTCAGTTCAGACATGATTCTCTCAGCTGGAGTGCCAGACTGCTTTGACGCAATATGAAATGTCATTTTCTAGCATTAGTGATTTCAGCGAAAATAATCACTAAAGCAGGCTGAAATTTAAGCCGG
>JANRFK010001234.1:8478759-8489770 GCA_030068395.1 Apalone spinifera | reverse complement strand
TTCACCTTTTGGAATAGGCAACGTGGAGGTTTCAAACGCTTCTCCCAGCCTTCCCGTACTGAGCTCACCTCTTTCTGACACCTCACAAAATGAATAATGTTCAGACTAATAACCTCTCTCCGTTCCTCCAGTTTAACAAGAAATTGAATCCACAATGTGCAGCTTTTACTTCGTGTTGTTTTAAGACTGAATTTTGTGACTTGCCAGTGTTTTCTTCAGTTGACTGTTGGGTCTGGGCCCGGGTCTGTCACGCTAAGGTCTCATGGCCGAATGCGACACTTCCTGGAGGCGTCCTCTTTCTCTACAGTGTCAGAGGCCCAGCTTTTGGGAGGATGTGGTCAGAGACCTATAGCTGAAGAAACAGTTTGGGGAAATGTCTCACAGCTGTAGAGACAGATACAGGCATGTAAACCCTAAGCTACTGTATAGGCAAGTGACCTTGCACTACATGCTTCCTTAGGGACCTAGCTGGAAGGGAGATGCCTAAATTCTACTGCTGGGGAAGGTGAGGGAGCAGATGAGACCAGCCTAGTTTGTACGAAGTTGGGGGTCAGCAGGGATGTCCTGGCAGCTGGCCAGGAACTGCTCCCATCAGCAATGGGTATGAGAGCCTCCATTTCCTCCTCCTTTCCCCCCCCCCGATCCCTTGTACACAGATGCATGCAGCAAGAGGAAATGCTTCAGAAAGCGACACTGCTGTTTATTTTCAATAGTATTTATTTTTAATCTTTCCTTTTGCCCACTAAAGCCCGTGGCCTGTTGCCATTGGTGCCTCTGGCAAAAACTCTTACTGACTGGACTGGGCTAATATTCTAGCTGTGATTGGGGTCCTGTTTTTAAAAGTGTGTTTTGGTTTGTCTGAAGAAGCATTTTGGTTCGGCTTGGATGCGTTTTTTATATTTGGAGTTTAGCTTCCAGGTTCGCCCAGCTACTGCATTTTCAAACTAAGCCGTTAAGCTGCTTGAAATCCTTTTAAGTCAGCGACTCTGTCCAAACTGGGTTGCAGCTATGTTTCCCTTTATGTATTCTGCCTTGTAATAAAAATTAACACTGGATAAAGGGATAGTGGCATTCCTTCTGCCGAGAACTCTGCCGCTTTCCACCCTTTGAGTATTGTTTTGAAGTAGGCTGAGAGAGATTTGTATTTGGTGTACCATTTTTATCTCTGTCACATTAACATGTGATGTGTATCAGAGGGGTAGCCATGTTCGCCTGAATCTGCAAAAACAACGAGAAGTCCTGTGGCACCTTATAGACTAGAAGATTTATTGTAGCATAAGCTTTTGAGGCCGAAGACCCACTTGGTCAAATGCAGCTGACGAAGTGGGTCTTTGCCCACGAAAGCTTATGCTCCAATAAATCTGCTAGTCCATGTGATGTGTTCCTTGGATCATCTAGCTCAGTGGTTCCCAAACTTTTTGACATCACGCCCCCCCTTCTTGATTTTTTTTTTAAACCCTAACCCTAACCCCCCCCCCCCCCAATAGTAGCAAAACTTGTTGAGCAAAAAAAGGAAAAAACTGAACAGGGCAGCAAAACTTGATGGGGGGGAGGGCGGAAGCTTGGTCGCCTCGTGGGCCCCCCCCCCGGAATTTCTTCATGCCCCCCAGTTTGGGAACCCATGATCTAGCTGTTCCCTATTATTTTACACAACAAATGGCATTTCCAGGGTAAGTGAAATTCTGACCACATCTGAAGTCAATGGAAATGTTGCTATTGATGTCACAGCCCAGGATTTCATCCATACAGCCTAATGAGACTTGCTAAAATGATATGATGTTATAGAAATAAATGTACTGTCTCTCTAGAAGACTGTACCATTTTAAAAACAAATCTGTTACTATGTGGTGTTTGTATTACAGTAGTAGGTCTCCACTTTTTGTGCTAGATACTTTACCTACGCATAGTAATGTATTCCCAGCCCCAAGAACTTGCGAAGTCTTGTGTATTTAGCTTTATGCCTCGTAAGTTCATTGTAATAGTTAAGCTCATATACTGTGGTTTGTGTGTGTGTGGTGTGTGGTTTTTATTTTCATTTTTATTTATTTTGCACAAGTTCGGGGCCTAAACACATAAGACCGAGGGGGAGAAGTGAAGTATCCTGCAAAACGCTTGAGCATGTGCGTGACTTTAAATACAGTGAGGGCAAAGGACAAGTTAAGGATCACTTGACTTTACCCCCAAATGGTGGCAGAGCCAAGCATTGAGCTCAGTCCATTGCCTTAACCATACCATCATGCTTCTAACTGTTTCCGTAAATGTTTGTAAAATACAGGAAATATGTCTCAAAGTGAAGAACTGGTTAGCAAGCAGTGCTTTGAAAAAATGTGCGTAAAAATCTAAAGAATCACATTCACAGCAATTTAAAACTGTCTGAGAAGTTAATGTGAGTTTTAAAAACCAGTTGCATAGTGGGTTTTTTGTTTCTGGTGGGGTTTTTTGGGTCAGCACTGCTGCTAACTTTGTACAGGTGTCAGACGTGGTTCTGACTTTAGATGTCTCAAAATGTTCTGACTCTGCCAGCTGTTGGGCTTCGGTAGGTTACCTGAGGTTTGAGTTTGAGTCTAGTTCGTCTAACAGCTTGATTTCTTTTATGGGTGCTGCACTGTTGGTGATTCTACACACTGTACCTGAGGAGGTATCCAAACAGCTTATCTATGCATAGTTCAGTGGTGCCTGGTCTTACTACATAGGAGGGCCACGTAAATCTAAGCACAGCCTTGTGTTGGTCAAACGAATGCTACAGATTTTAATAAGATTTAAAGTCCCCTGTATTGATATTTAAATCCAGTTTGTTTGGTATGTATTTAGACAGGTTGTCTAAGTACGGTATGTTTACAAAAATGACGTAAACCTGATGATTCAGCCATTAGTATATTGTAGCCGGCTTTATGCAATGCTGTGGTAAGCCATGTACAGTCTGTGGGCTGTAGGTCAGGCACACCTTAAATATATTCATTTGAACACTGCTGTACTTAAATCGATACAACGCCAGCATCGACACTGTTGAACCAGTGTAAATGTGATATATTGGTACAGATTATTTCCATGCATTTAATAAACTGTACCCATATAAAGCACTACAGCCCCTCTATGGGATATATTGATTTAACAGTTCAGTTTAAAAAACAAAACAAAAAAACCACCCCAAGTGAAATTTGATCAGCTTTAGGCATGGTCTATGCTGTTTTTGTGCTGGAGTCTGGTCCTGTGTACAGGGTCATTCAGGGGAGGGAGGGCAGGAGAGCCATTTGGCTTGGGCCTCAAACTCAAAGGTGGGGCGGGGTCTCAAATGTAGACACTTGTTAATTGAAAGCTAGATTTTTCCTCAATGATTAGTGCATTTGCACAGAAAAGGGCTAGAAAAGCACTTGTTACAATAAAAAAAATCTTCAAATTATGTGTGGTGGGTTTTTTTTGTGTGTGTGTGTGCTCCTTATTTTGTTCCCATGTTTGTCATTTTAAAATTTTTATTATGCCTAAGAACCTTACATTTGTAAGTGGCCCGGGCACCTCTGGACATCTGAGGGGGCTGTGTACGTGCTCTGCTGTATTTAATACATAAACTTTTAGTTTGTCAAAAAGGAAATTATATGCATAGAATAGACACTGCGCTGGAGAGAGCATTAATCCCTTGTTTGTCAGAACAGATTTCTGAGTTACTGCTTCAGTGGTGGGTGGGTGTTTGGGTTTTTGTGTGTTGTTTTTTTAATTGCTTTTCTCCTTTCTCCTTTGTGTTTGTGCTGAAAAGGGAAACAACCGAGGACATATCAGTATAGCTTGGCATTGTGTTTGTGCAAGCTGTTAGCTCTCTTTGCCACGGTGTGCTGGCAGCCAGCATTTAATTCCACATTTTGAAACCACATTAACAGCCGAGAGAGGGCTTCAGGTCTTTCAAGGACACCTTCATGGTAGAAAAAGCACACCTGAGGGCTGCTTCCCTTGTAGCTCTGTAAGTTAAACTCACCAGAGTTGAAGTGGGAAACAGCCCCATGCCTCAATGTTTTATGCAGACAATTGTAAATATTTCAGAAGAGGAAATGAGGCTCTGCGTGCAAGCAGAGCAGAAGGTTTTGATGGTCGTGCCAGTGACTACTGTAGTTAAGGTTGAAATGTAACTTGGGCCATAAACCTTCATTTGCAGTTACTCGTGACTATAGCTAGCAAACTCTCTTGGGGCTCAAGTTTTCTATTCTTTAGCGGGGCCAGCGGTAATCTGATTGTTGAAATCTTTAGTGAAATGTGTTCTGAGCTGACTTTGAGTTCAGTAAGTATATGTTAAACTTAAAAACAAAACAAGAAAACCTCATCCCACATGTGCTATCAGAAACTATGTGCATACCTAGTTCCAGCGTCTGACTCACTCCTGTTCAGACCGGGCTTGTTTGGTAGGTATTCGTGATAGCTTTAAAAAACTGGAGCCAAGCTGAAGGCGGTTTGGTCGGTGCCTTAGAAGTTAACAATACTGAGGCTTTTTTCCTTCCAACCGTGTGATGTACAACCGTTGGTTTGGGGATTAGGCCAGGAGTACTGAAAGCGTTTCAGCTCGATCCAGGCCTTTAAGGGTGGGTTTTTTCCAAAGGCTGACTTTCCCTGGGACTCAAGTGTTAACTCCCTTTGACATTTCTTTTAAAACGCCCATCCAGGAAGTGCAGAAAACCTGATACCCAGGGAAGATGAGGCATTGGGGGGGAGGGGGAGTGTTTGGTTCCAGGAGTCCATATGGGTTAGGGCAAGAGTGGGGAACCTTTTTTGGGTCGGGGAGCCTCTGTTTCATAGAAAAATCAGTCAGGGGGGCCACACCCACATGAGAAAGTAACAACAACAAAAAGCCCTCACTGACAGACACTTCCCCACATTCCCCTTGCACACCAGAGCCTGGGGGGCTTAGGCTATTAGATTTTGTGTGCTCCAGCCCCATGGAGGGGCTGGGGAGCACTGATCCTTGGGGGCTGGATCCAGGCAAGCCAGGGGCCACATCCAGACCCATGGCCTTAGGTTCCCCATCCCTGGGTTAGAGAGAGCACTGGTGGTGAGGGTCCACACTCAAGAGCTCTAATGCTGCCTCCTCATGCTGAAGAGAAAGCTTTCCTGCCTCAGGTGTGCCCTTACCTTGCTACTGTAAAGCTCACTCTTGAGCTGCTGACCGTTTTCGCTTGGTAGATGGGAAGAGACTTCGCCACCCAGCAGTTATGGCAGATCAGTTGTCCAGAGTACTGGAGCTAGAGAACCATACAAATGTAGGGCTGGAAGGGACCTAAAAAAATCCTCTGGTTCACCCCCAGTGCCGAGGCAGAACCAGGTAAACCCAGACCATCCCTGACACACATTCGTCTAACCTGGTCTTAAAAACCTCCACGGATGGGAATTTCTGATGAACAAGCACAACCTCTGGGCAAGTAAATGTGGAGTGGAGGGGGAGGGGGGAGAC
This sequence comes from Apalone spinifera, assembly GCA_030068395.1. Taxonomy (NCBI): domain Eukaryota; kingdom Metazoa; phylum Chordata; order Testudines; family Trionychidae; genus Apalone; species Apalone spinifera. Next base: position 8,484,339 of record JANRFK010001234.1, on the reverse strand, counting down.
TTAGCATTGCAGTAAGATGCCACACTCTGCTATTCCCTTTTAGACGTGGCGCATAATCTGTTGCACATACTGGGAGATAAATGGCTGTCTGCCCCTTTCCCATGGGGCTCAGGGCCTCAAATGAGATCTGTGGGTATTCAGTGCCTCTGAAAATCAGGCCCTGCTATTGTTGGTTTGAATATGGAAAAGTAGATGGGGGGGGGGGAGTGGTATGCATGAACGTTATAACACCTGCTGTGAGTTAGGGCAAAAATAAGGTTGCATTGATTCTTAGGAGCTCTGCCAGCTGTTGATTAGGGTAATGTATATTAGAGTAAATATCACAGGAGTGGATTATTATACCTTCAGCTAGTGGCCATTTATTTACCTAACGCCTCGGAGTCTGGAAAACACCTGGGATTTATGGGTTAACACTGTGGTAGATTTTCATTTTGCAGTGCAAACATAACGAACCGTAGATGGCCAAAGCTTTGGTGCTTCACCCCTGCAGCCAAGAGACACAGTGTTTCAGGTTTCCAGAATTCACATGATCAGGAATGGCAAAGAATTTGTCTCTTAATAGAGTGTTTGTATCCACACAGCTCAGTAATTGGCAGCTTCATTCAGAGGAGGAGACTTACTCATTAAGCCTTAAAATGCCCTTAGTCTTTTGTTTTTTCCCCGTGAGATAACAATACCTGACATGTTACCAAATCCTGCAGTCCCTTAAACATTGTAGGATATAACATACTAGGATCACAGTAATTTAAGAAGGTTGGGGGGAAGCGATCTAGATAATAAAATTCATCCCTTGTGGCAGCTCTTCAGAGTGTCTTAAAACGAAGCCAGGAGTATCTGATGGTTACTAAGGAACCATTGTTACAGTAGCAACCCAGCTGTGAATGATGTGGTTATTCTAGCTATCCTGGGACACTTCCAATGAGGCTGGACAATAATCGTTCTTTCGTTACGGTCAAATCTGTCATCTGCCTGGGAAGGAAGAGGTCGAATTATTTCACGTAAACAATGCAGATAATGGAAAATGAATATGTATCCGAGGACATGGCCTCCTCCTCTTTAGACACATGAGGTTTTTGGAGAATCGGGCTTTGATGGCCGCCTTTCCCAAGTGGTGGCACGTCCGTGACTTTCACGGGAGCACACTTAGCTGTCTCTTTCACCGTGGGAACTGCATTGTGGGTCTCTGGAGCATCGTGCTCACGCTTCAGTAACACGCAGAAGATGGGGGTGGTTCTGCTTTTTGAGGTTTGATTTATTGAAGCCTAACCTTAAGCGAGAGGAGGTGTTGCTGTTTAGGTCATGCAAAGCTGTTCCTTAGCTACATGAAAACCACAAGCCCCATGAAGATGATGTACAGAGCTGATGGAAATATGCTCTTGGAAGTTAAATAGATCTGAAACTTAAGCTCCTTATGGGTGGAACCCCTCCTGTAGTTGAAGGGGTCACTGCAGGCATAGGGACCAGGGGGTTGTTCTTGCAAATTGCTGATTACGGTTGAGTCGCACTGATTTTGGTCAGAGCAGAGGGTGCTCAGTGCTATGCAGGATGTGCACCATAGTTACCAGTAACTATAAAATAGGTTTCACATTTGCTGAATTGCATCTTTTACCTGAATAGTGCATTTTTATGTAACTTTGGTTAAATACGAGGCTAGCATCTCCTTATGTAGCCTTTTCAGCCATAACACTATAGGATTGGAGCTCTTCAGTTTTCATACACATTCTAAAAGTCTGTCCTACAGTTTTGCAGGCGTGCTGTGGCTTAAGCCTGCTAGACTTTGAACGCCATGGGTGTGCCCACAAATCAAGGCAGGTGTCGTCAAATACGACAACTAAGAACCCCAGCTGCAAACATGGGAAAGTGGCTTCAGTCGGTGTTAAAAGCGTTCCCACTATCCCCTTCCCATAAACAGGCATTTGTTTCTCTGTAGGTTAATGTTCTGCTTTCTCTCTCACCTTTCAGCCGTCAGCTTCCAGGTCTGAATGCATTTTTATTTTTTCCCTCCAACAGGATGTAGCCATTTCTCCAGCACAGCGGGATGAGGTGATTCAGTGGCTGGCTAAACTCAAGTACCAGTTCCACCTTTATCCAGAAACACTTGCCCTGGCCATCAGTGTCTTGGACCGGTTTTTAGCCACAGTAAAGGTAAATAATTGACGGGTCTGCATCTTGCAGTGGATGCGTCCCCCCGCTCGTGGCTTCGGAAGTGAGTCTCCTTACTGCTGCTTCGGTGTAAGAGTGCACTTCCAGTTTACACATGCACGACATCTTAGATTTCAGATGCTGAGCAAGATCAGTGTCTTCGTTATAGCCTTACCTAGCCATCTCTGGTAACGCACTGCCATGAGAGAACAATGTGTCTGGCCCATGGCTAGGGCACGTAGGAGCTACAGCAATACAAATAATAATAGATGGCTTTCTGGACCAGTCTCATTTTTTGATCTCATGGGCCAGATCTTTACTTGATATACATCAACACAGTTCCGTTGATTGCTGTGGAGACATGTCCACCTAACTCTGCTGAGGATCTGCCCCAATGCCTACCAGTGTCAGGAATATTTGCTCTTTTCCCTGCTCTGCCAGATTTCATTGGCATGGTGCAGCCCATCAGTTTAACCCAAAAGAGGAGAAATCACTCCACCCTTTTAGAAGCTGTCCATGTTCTTGCTGTCTCTGGTCAGGTCTACACTAACCCCCACTGCCGATCTAATCAGTGTGACTTCTGTTACGCGAAGAGTACAGCTGAAGCTGATGTATTTACTGCAGGATCTTGCATGCAGGCAGGTTGGTCCATTGGCACTAGCTAATATCCTCCTCCTGGCGGGGTGCCGGCGTCAACAGGAGAGCTCTTGGAGATTGATTTCTCGCATCTAAGCAAGCATGCTAAATAGACAGCCAGTGGATTGATTTGTTGCAGTGTGGATACCTGGTATAGTGGAGACAAGCTCGCTGTTAACCTGGTTTGAACATTGAATTGGCCTTACCTAGCTGTATCCAAATATTGTCCCCTACAAGTGTGTGTGTGTGGGGGGGGGGCTGAAGGGTCTAAAATCATGAAGTATCCTCTGGCTTAAAAAAATTACAGAAAGGCTCACTAAATAGACTCTGAAGGACACTTGCCTGGTAAGCCCTTCCTATACTCGCCTGTCCCACAGAATGACATGGAGGGTCCGTTGAGTTACCTTCTATAATATTTAACGGAGACACTTGGCAGGTCTGAGTTTGTCTTGTATCACTGGGAGCCACTGTTGCCTAGGGGCTGGGGACATAGGAGTGGTGGGATGGCAGTGGTGTGGCCAGGAACAGGAGTCAGATTCTGAGGCACTATGCTAATCATTTAGTCTGACCTCCCGTATACTATAGGCCAGCAAACCTCCTCAGAATAATTCCTGGGGTGCAGGGTGGTGGAAGATTGTTTGAGAAGGCTAGCGACAGCTGTACGAAGGAAAGGGCTTCAGGAACAGAGGGAAGTGTGGAGGCCTTTAATGCCAGGAGCCTGAACCAAAGCCCATTGAAGTCTGTGGGGTGGATCTGGTAAGGGAGGGCTACATGAGGATGGTTGGATAGTGGGGTCCTGGCCTAGGATTATGGCTCCAAGAATGCTGAAGTAATCTAAATAAATAAGAAATGTGGGAGACTCTCTGTGAATGCCATAAAGGGAGGTGTGGCCTGCCATGTGGTCTTTTGGTGTGGAGCTGGGAGCGTGCCCAGTCGAAGATGGAGAACACACTGATGTACTCATTAAAGTATTTTTAAAATCAGCCTTTTGGGGCGTACATGGTGCTGCGACTCACTGCCCCTGAATCCATGCTGACCGGCCCCTGGTGCAGTCACTTACAGCTGTGCAGAGTGAATGCCAAGCCGGACTCAAATGCCGCTGAATTAGAATGGGTAGCGCTCTGCAGTGGCTTTGCACCTTTGTGAGTGACCACAGAAGATCGTGGCAGTGGAGAAACATATTGCCCGGGCCTTGAGTTCTAGCAACTGGGCAGCTTGCCTTTGGCTAATGTAATCCTGTATTCTGTTTGCTCTCTTAAACTCAGCTCTCAGTAAATGAGCAGTCTGCTCTGAGAGTTTAATTCCATTACAAGCATTCCCTGAGTCCAGCAATGTGTCACAGCACTTACATTTTTACCTCGGTGGTGACCTCATGAATATAACGTGACTCTCTAGAGTGCAGATGGGATCCATCTTAGTCTTTGATATGGTGAAATGCTGATAGTGCTTAAATGGCAAAACACTGGAAAAAGTGTTCTTTAAAGAAAGAAAAACCTGTTACGGCACCTCCAGTGATTGGGTCCAACACTGAATGGATAGATAAATGTATTATTTAAACCTCTAAATAGCAAATTCCCTTAGGATATGGTTGTGTGTTCATTATTTCTGTAGCAGTCGGAGGCTTTGACAGCCTAATAGAGGCTGCTGCTGTGAAAAAGTGGCACAAATGAGTACCAAAATAAACTCCATTCTGTACTGTACAGAGTGGTGAAGATAGAAAACACTGAAAGCAGTTTGAGTGCACTTCCCCCAGGTATAACATTTTGTTGATTTTAAATGTTGTCCTTTTTCTCTCCCTAATGCAAATGAATTGGGCCTTATTTTACTTGCATTTAAATCAGATTTGCAACCGGGTCACTCCATTGACTTGGGTTATTCCTGATTCACGCTGGTGTGATAGAAGAATCCGTCTGGGAAGCTATTCTGTCTTGGTATAAAAATCCCTCAAACATGAATGTGCCTTGAAATAGTTCCAACTATCCTGTGCCACCCCTGTCCTCTTGCCCAGCCGTGCTCTCATTCAGTCACATACCAGCAGTGGCTTTTGCTGTTGCTCACGGCACTAAATAACTAATCCTCAACATAATTACAGTCTTCGATTCACGGTGTGCCGGTTGCCAGTGAATAGGGAGCCCAGAGTGGGTGCTGGAGGCACGACAGCAGTGTGACTGCCCTTCTCACAGACCCTGATGATCTGTTTTCGTTTAGAGCCCCAATGATGTCTGGGATGGGGACACAATTTCTATTACAATAATGTGGTATTTTATGGGGGAATTTTTTAAATACACATTGAAAGTCCCCCACAAGCTGTTTTAAAAGGCTCCTTGTCCATTCTGTACACACAGTGATCTGCCTTTAGCCCTGTCCTGTGATACTCTGTGCTGCTCTGGCAGCTTTCACGTTCTTGGGACAATTATTAAATAAAAAGTACTAGCTTTTTTTTCCTCCACAAATCTCAGACTCTTTTTCTCTTGTTCCACTGTACCCTTCTCCAACCTCTTCTGTCCAAGGAGGTCAAAGCACTTCAAAACTTGAACTAAGCTTCTCTGCATCCCTGTAACACAAGGAAATATTGTCCCTATTTGTACACCTGAGGAAACTGAGGCATAAGTTGATTGCAAGCCTGATCTGAAGCCCTTTGAATTCAGAGTCCCTAAGTGATTTGGCCAAGGTCTTGTAGTTCTTTAGCTAAGACAGGAGTAGAACCCAGTTTCCCGTTGCAGACGGCAGTTGTTAAGCAGATGTCTCGCTTATCAGCTAGTCAAGTCTACTACTCTCATTTCGCTGCTCCCCTCCCCCCCC
>JANRFK010001234.1:8467028-8478512 GCA_030068395.1 Apalone spinifera | reverse complement strand
GTGGTCCCTGTGGACAGGGGCTGCTGCTGGAGCAGCCTCTGTTTGCTTCCAGGCCCTAGGACCCCCAGTGGACAGGGGCTGCTGGACCCAGTGTGAGCTGGGACCAAGCAAGCCTGGCTCAGTCCTGGCTTGCGGCGGGGTCCAGGAGCTACCTCCACTGCGGCTCTGCAATTTAAATGTAGTGAGGGGTGGGCAGGCACGCAGGTAGCCCGGCTTCTACTACATTTAAACTGCAGAGCCGCAGTGGGGGGTAGCTCTGAGACTTCCTCCCTCATCGACTAATTGTGTAGTTGATAGGCAGAGAGTGAGTAACTAATGTCAATAGAAATTCTGACACCCCTAGTGTGCCTGACCCCAGCGATGTCAGGTGGCAGCAGATGCAATAGTGTGTATGCTGGGGACTTAGGGTTTACTCACTGAGCACTCTCGGGGTGAGCAGAGGGAGTTACCCGGGGCCCTGGCTAAGAGGCAGCACGTCGTAGTGATGTTCCTGGTGCAGACCAGGGAAAACTGGCAGTCTCCATTTGCTCCCTGTTGGTTCCCCACTTGCACCAGGGATGTAAGATCCCATTTAATTAACTGATTAAATGCTAAGTTTAACCATTTAACTGATTGAACAGAGGTGGGTGGGGTAGGAGGGGAGCAGCCCTGCGAGAGGGACTGGTGGTGCTGGAGCAGCTTTCAGCTGTGGGTTGGGGGCTGCTCCTCAGGTACTGGTTAACCGTTACCTAGTAACCATCACCAGTTAAAGGGGATGGTTACCAGTTAACCGGTTACCTGTTAACATCCCTAACTCCCACTAAGGGAAAATTAATTGGTGCTGGCCCTTTACTGTGTACAGATCACATCTCCCTCAGTGGAGGCTCAGCTGTGCTCTGTAGGAGGGGGGTGAAGGAGGGATGTAAAAGTTTAAACTTACCCATTTCCATTACGGTTACGTGCCAGCTCCTGGGCACTGTCTGCCGCCTGTTGCTGTGGGCTCTGCAGTATAAAGTTATACTGCAGAGCCCTTGGCGGGAGTTGGCTCCCCAAAAAGCAGGGCTGGGAGCTCCCTGCTGCTGGCCTCACTCCCCGGGCGCTGGCTGCTGCCCAGTGCTGCAAGCTTTTCAGTATAAAGCTTATAAGCTTAATACTGCAGCACGTGTAACCACTGGGATTTTTAATGGTTACGTTTTTCACAGACTTTCTTTTAAACATCTCTGGGTTGAATCAAGACCTCCCCCTCCTCCCCACTTGTGGCTCATGGAGGCTGCTCCTTCCTCCTGCACTGTCACCTGTGGTGTGTAGGGATGTTGGTGTGTACCACAGACTCTGGCTCCCCTCCCCCCCCTTGCTGCATCTGATACAGAAGCAGTGGGGGATGGAGGGGAGCGGGGTTGCATGTAACTGTTGGGATTAACCAGTGAGTCCAGGCTTATCTCACAAGGAAATAAGGCAGGGCAGGGTGCAAGTACCCACGTCACTAGGATGTTAAAAACCACATGTTTGTGTAAACATATAACCACTGACATTTTTAGTGGTTACATGTTTACATGCAAGGGGGGCGGGCAGGAGCCAGTGGTCGATGGGAGCCGGCTTTTAACCCGGCTCCTACCTGCCCCCCCCCCCCTTCGCTGCTGCCTCTTAGAGACGCAGCAGCAAGGGGGGGGATGCAAAGTGGCTCTGCAGGAGCTGGTACATGCAGGGAGCTGGCTTAAAAGCCAGCTTCCTGTGTGTGCTGGCTCCCGCCTACCCCTCCCACCCCCTGTGCTGCTCCCTCTCTAGTAGGGCAGCCGGCTCCCGTGATACCTGTGTCTGTGGAGCCGACTTGTCTCTCTGTCAGCACCCCGTGGGTGCCCTGCCTTATTTCCTTGTGCGGGCGTGTAGGACAAACCGCAGATTCACCCTCCGGGAAGTGACTCTCCGCAGTACCTGGGCACGTTGAAACACGGGTAGACTCAACAGATATTTACCTGTCGCTCGCTACTAGACGCCAAAGCGCCTGGAGATCACACATTCCTTCCTAAGTGTAACCTCACTGCGTGTGTGTGGTTTGCAGGGTCAGCCCTTTGAACTGCCCCCCAGCTCCATTCTGTCTGCTAGCATTAATCTGCCTGCAATTAATCACGGAAGTGCTCCAGGTTAAAAATGGATTCGGCGTTCTCTGCAGGGCTGCGACTTCCTTATTTCTCTCCCTTGCCTTGCGGCGTCTGTCGGTTCTGCGTTCCACCGGGGCATTTAAATTCTTTTCAGCGCAGACAGCGTGAGGGGAAACTGCCAGCTGTCTGTCTGGAAGTGGCTGGGGTGTAGGGAGGTGCTCAGTGTGAATGCAGGGTGCTGTCCTAGGTCTTAGCTGATGTTCCTGGTTTTCGCAGGAGCCAAAGTTGAAGCCCGAGCCCCACCTTCCCAGGGCTGCCGTAGATACCTTCAGGCTCCAACCCTGGGCAGGATGGGGGCCTCTGTTACGGGCCCCCCCGCTGGAGGCTGAAGGCCTTGGGTTTCAGCTATGGACTCCCTGCTTGGGGCAGTAGGGTTCAGATGGGCTCAGGCTCCAGTCCCCCTGCTGGGTCGTGTAGTAATTTTTGTAGTCCGAAGAGGTTCCCGGTGCAGACACGTTTGAGAACCCCTACTGTACTCTGTGTAGAATAGAGGGGCTTGTCTTTTTCTCACTCTCCCACTCCACTAGTGTGGGAGACAAGGTCCTGAATCACATTAATACAGCCACCGAGGTCCTGATTCAGCAAAACTGTTACACATGTGCTTAACTTTAGTCATCCCTGTTGATTTTCAATTGACTTAAGCACATGCTTAAGTGCTTTTGCAGAATCGGGGCCCATAACAAGGACTCCTCATTGTTGCCACTAGAGATTCTCTTAGAGTGACTGGATATCCAGATGTTCTTCCCGGTACTTGTGGCTTTGTCTTAAATAGGCAGCTCTAGACCCCATCATCTGATTTTTCACACTTGCTATTTGATCGTCCTAGGCTCTCTGCTGTGCTCACCCCCTCGCCCTGTGCCCCCGCACTCCCCCGCTTGCTTGATTAAACCATTTCACCTGACTGACAGCTGAGCTTCTTTTTGGGGGACCACTGTTTGAGAGCTGTTGCCGTAAAACATAGTTCTCTTGACCCTGGTCTACGCGAGGATCTTAGTCCGAAATAACCCTCCAAGTTTGAATGTGTAAGTGGTGCACCCGTGCTACCAAGCCCGTTCTGGAATAAGGGGCTGCGAAATTCAACCTCTGCACTTCTGCTGTCCATGAGGAGTAACGCTACTCCTGAGCGTGCAAGTCTGAAATAACATAAGTGTGGATGCTCCGGTGCCGCTAATGCGAACTAATTGGCCTCCGGGCCGTCAGCAGCGTCCCAGAGTGCTTCCTGGGGCTCTGAGTCCACATGAATGGAGCCTGCTTTGAAGGACATTCAATTCTTCCCTTTCGTGAGGGGACAGAACTTGGAATTGGTTGAGTCTGGAGTCCAGAAGTCCAATTTAGTAAATTCAAAATAATTTCCTAGTGTAGACGTTGCCTGGGGGTTTAGCTAGATACAATGTCAACATCTCAGGTCTGTGTTCTTCCTTGCTTCACACCTAACTCCTGTTGTTCTCCAGGCCTGCTCCCTGGCTTGTGCTGACATGCTAGTGGAGCATCTAGCTTTTGTCTTTCTCCTTCCTAGTACTGCTGCTCCCACTGAAAACAAACTCCTGTTCCTCTCCAGTGATACGCATCACTGGATGCTAATTAAGGCCGCTGGGGCTGACTGACTTCTCTCCTGCCTCATCATGGGGTATGGATTTTTGCCTTCTGTGGCTCACAACAGTAACAGCGTAGTTGGAGGTCAGCCTGCCTGCTTTGTTTTGGCATCCTTCAATTGATCACAGGGTAGGGGAGCTAGAGCCATGTGATCACAGATCAGTTTCTGCATTGTACTCACTCTGTGACATTTTTCTGTTGCCTAGGCCCGTCCAAAGTACTTGAATTGTATTGCAATCAGCTGCTTCTTCCTTGCTGCCAAGACCATTGAGGAAGATGAGGTAATATTTTCTCTAAAGGCCTAGTATCTACTTGAAATTATATGCTCCCCTAATTCTCTAGCTGCTTGAGCTGGGATGGGGAGGTGAGGGAAGGGGTTTGCCACTTTCCAGATATGACCGATCTGTTTGTTTGGGTTTTTTTGGTAAGTTTAAACTGTCTGTTTCTGCAGAGGATTCCAGTACTGAAGGTGTTGGCCAGAGACAGCTTTTGTGGCTGTTCTCCAGCTGAAATTCGCAGAATGGAGAAGATTATTCTGGATAAACTGCACTGGGATCTTCACATGGCTACGCCACTGGATTTCCTTCATATTGTAAATATGTTGCTAATTACATTTTTTCCAATGCTGGCTCTGTGTGTGTGTGTGTGTGTGTTTCGTTGGTATTCATGTGAGTATGCACCAGATCTTAAGGGACTTACTCAGATTTGGCTCAGACAAAAATCCCTAATGTTGGGGTAGGTGAGGAGTGTAGAATTTGATCATCTAGTCAAAGACCTGGCCTAACCAAAAAAGACTAAGCAGAGACTTTCAAAAGTGACTAGTGAGGTTTTTTGTTTGGGTTGTTTATTTTTGGGGGGGGGGGGGGGGGGCGGCCATAATATGGGGCATTCAATGTGCCTGATTTTTAGAATGGGCTGGGCTTACCCTCTGATAATCAGAGTCCTTGAGATCTAACCTGGCCATGTATCAGTTCAGGCTGGAAATTTGAAGGTTTGTAACCATGGGAAGAGTGCGGTCCTGGAACAGCCTTCCAATAGGAGTGGGGGGCGGGGAAGACAACCGCCGCCTAGTTTTAAAATGGAGCTTGTAAATTAATGAGGAGGGTTGTCTGATGGGTGTGTCTGTGGCGGCACAAGACTGGACCTGGTGACAGCCGAGATCCCTTCCAGGTTCTGTATCCCGATGGAAGGTGTCTTCAGCACCCAAAACCATTAGTCCCTCTTCAAAATCTTAGCCCCAAATGTTACTTGCCAGTCTGTTTGCCCCAGGTTCAAAGCAAGGCAACAATAGAGCACAAAGGAATTAGGAAGGAGCTGGTGGCGGGGGAATGAGACCTAAGTGGTAGACATGAAGGGTGCTTCAGTGTGTCCTTAACTGCCACAGGCTTTTGTTTACCTGATAAAAACCGGGCCGAGGGAGCTGTTTTGTGTGGTGAAACCCATGGCAGGGCGACAATGGCAAGGAAAACGGAGTCTCCCCTCACAGAATTCCTGCGGGTTCCTCCCAGTGCGGGGAGCAGGCAGGAGGCCCTGTTTGTCCCTGGCCAGTTGAACCATTGAGCCTACAGTTGCGGAAGAGGGTAGGGCCATCCCTACAGGGGCTTGTGTCCTCCCTGGCAGCCCTGTGCCAACAGAAATGCTCTATCCGGGACTCCCCCTGGTCACGGCTGCCCTGGGACGCTGCTCCCCTTACAAGACAGACCCCACCCCACACGGCTCCGTGGGAGGGGTAATCGTCGCCCAGGAACGGTGACGCAGCTGGGGCATCTCCCAAGGCCCACCGAGGCGATGGTGTGCATCTGTTGGTCCCATCTCACCTCGGTATGAGGCTTCCCACTCTCGCCGAGCTGTCTGCTGGGAGGCCAGTGCCTGGCTGGGAGGGGAGGCAGAGCGTGGGATCTCGCCCTGCGTGTGCTGTTGGGGTTCAAGTGGGCTAGGCCCTTTCAAAGGCGCAGGGGCGGAGAGCTCGGTGATATTGAGCTCTGGGTGCTCCTGCTGTTGCACGTGCTTATGAAGCAGGGGGCTGGACTCGATGACCTCCTGAGGGCTCTTCCAGCCCCTGCTGTTCTGTGGGACACTCTCCGTAACCCAGCCTCTGGTTTGCTTCTCCCTTTTCCTCAGTTCCATGCAGTTGCTGTGTCCACCAGGCCTCAGTTACTGACCGCCCTGCCCAAGATGAACCCGTCTCAGCACGTGGCCGTTCTCACCAAGCAGTTACTGCACTGTATGGCCTGTCACCAGCTGCTGCAATTCAAGGGCTCCATGCTGGCGCTGGCCATCGTCAGTCTGGAGCTGGAGAAGCTGATTCCTGATTGGCTGGCGCTCATCTTCGAACTGCTCCAGAAAGCACAGGTGAGGGCAGAGGTCTTCGGACATCCCCTCTCACTGGCCTGCTGGCTAGGAGAAGGGTCTCTTGTTTCTGGGACAGCCACTGCAAGGAGGTGGAGGAGAAGCTGATGGTCTGCACTAGACCAGCAGCTGTGGCGAGGAAGCCTCTCTCCTCTCGTGACTTACTCTGGCCATAGGCAGCAGCTTCCTCTTGGTCCAGGGTGGGCTCGGCCCCCCACTTTGTCCTCTCGCAGGCCTGGTCCTGACTCCACTCCAGAACCTCCTGCACACTGTGAAACAGCTGATTGCAGGAAGTGCTGCGTTAGGAGGCAGGGAGATCTGGCTGCCAGTGGGTGCTGTGCCCCTGCTAATTGTTTGTGGGTGCTCCGGGACTGTAGCACCCACAGGAGCAGCACAGATCATTCTGGCAGCAGATAATTGAGAGAGAATCACTTGGGTTAGCCATAGGCTAGGAAGTGAATCATCAAGCTAATGGAGAGAGCCGAATAGGTTGAAATTCAGCAGGACTGGTGGTTTTTCCCTCCCTCTTATCTCTCTTGCACTCACCATCTCTCCCCACCTTGCTGAAGACAAACATAGACCTACTACGTGTTCGTTCACATTGATTTGTGCCCGTGGGCTCTAGGAAATCTTTGACTGCAGCAACTACTATGCTGGCGTTGGCGTAGCACACCCTTCCAAATAAAAGCTGAGTCATGTAATAGGTGAGTTACAGGAAGGTACATGTCCCTTTAACGATCTGTCCGCATGGCCAAGAGACAGACTGGGGCTGATTCTTCTCTCGCTTGTGCTGGGAGAAGTCAAGGATTTCCCCATTGAAAGTCAAGGGATTTCACTAGTGTCAAATGGGTCTGAAAGTGAAGCCAGACTGTATGGTACAGATCTGTAGCTGGTTATGACACTGTCAGCTTCAGTGGAACTGTGTGCTGCTTCGGTATCTGAAACGGGACAGAAAACAGCCTTTTCTCTGTGGGGTGGGTAAGCTGTCAGAATCCCAGCCTCTGAGCTTTGGATGCAAGGTTTTGTGTTTGGGAATGTTTCGTGTTGTTATGGAAGGGGTAGGAAGGGAGGGTGGAATTGTTTCTGTGTTTTGCAAAGCCGATCGTTTGCAAAGTCTGAATGGTCGAGCTTTAGAGACATCTCTGCAACTCCTTTGCATTGTTCAGCAATTGATACTCTCTCCCCTGGATGGAGGGAACATAATGCAGGTGCTAATGTGCCAACCAAAACTGTACAGCTGAGAGCTCCCAACTGGCCTGGCCACAAGGGGTTAAACTAACCAGAAGGATGCAGCCCTGCCTGCTTTCCACCCTTCCTTCCCCCACCGGTGTGTCAAGGAAAGGTATGCAATACTCCCAACACGCTGGAGATGAAAGTGGTTGTAGCGCACTTAAATACGGGAAGGGTCCTAACTAGAAAGGCTTTGTGGAAGGATTTTTGTTTTTCTGCTGCGTACAGACCTAATGAAGAGGCAGGCACATGCAGTCCCTCGATAAATCATTTTGGACGACATTTGCAAAGCCTCTTAGTGGATACAGACACCCAATTCTCATGCACTGTAACGAGAGCGAGTTGTCCAGGTCTCTTGGGCAGCTTTGAAATATCTTAGTCTTTTTAAGCCGAAAAATGTTGCCCCCAAATCACTTTCACCCCAGTGTCCCGTTCAGCGCACAAACAAGATGCAACTAAGTATGTGGAAAATGGCCAAGTGTAGCAAGCCAGAATGACGCTGATTTCCTAGCCCTTTTTGTCCTTACCAGTGTCTTGCTTTCATTTTGCAATGCCTGTGTCTTTTCCCTCTGTCTAGATGGACAGCTCCCAGCTGATCCACTGTCGGGAGCTTGTGGCCCGCCATCTTTCCACTCTGCAGTCTGCTCTGCCGCCCAATTCTGTATATGTCTACAGTCCCCTCAAGCATACCCTGGTGACCTGTAACAGAGGAGCGTTCAAATTCAACCCCTCCTCTGTCCCAGGCCCAGAATTCTCCAAGGACAACAGCCGACCAGAAGTGCCAATCAAAGGTACAGCCGGGTTCTACCAGCGTCTGGCAGTTCCCACTGGGTGTAAGCAAGCCTCTGCCAAGCGCAAAGTGGAAGAGATGGAGGTGGATGACTTCTATGACGGAATCAAGCGGCTCTACAACGAAGACAGTGCCCCCGAAGCGGTGGCGCTAGAAAATGTGGGGTCTGTTTGTGGGGCTGATGCGTCGAGGCAAGAGGGCAGCAGTTCCCCTTGCCCACCTTTGCAGCCGGTCTCTGTTATGTAGCTACCGCCTGCACAAGCCGTCAGAGGAAAGCTACTTTTTAAACCATGCCAAGTCGGGCTGTGATGTGTTTGGGAGGGGACTGGGGAAAGAAGCTGTATCTGATCAGGCTGAACTGAAGAGAGCCAAGAAAACTTTTTTTTTTTTTTTTTTTGAAGATTTCCCCTCCGCCCCTATAGTGTGGCTAATTATCGTTCAACTATTATTTAAGCACTTAAAAACACAAAAAGTATAAAAAATCTATAAAAGACCCCAAAAAAACAAAAAAAGTAGCAATTTTGTTTCTTTCTAGTGTCATTGGTTCCACTGTTTTTCTGCTACTGTGATGTAATCCGTCTTCCATGTCCAAGAGCTCACATTGATTGTGCAAAATTGTGCCAGGTTTTCCAGCCGTCTCTCTGTCCCGTTTTCCTTTTTCCTCCTTGCTCTCTTCCTGTTTGCTCTTCCTTTAACACTCTGCAAGTCTTGTGTGTGATTTTCTGTACTCTGACCTTTGCCGCAGATAATTTTTCATTATAACCAAAAATCTTTCTTTATCTCATTAGCCACTTCGGTGTTTTAATGTGAGAATATTTCAAACTGGCTTTAAAGATTTGTAAAAAAAAAAAATCCTATGTGTTTGCAAACTCTTCTCTTCTTCCCCCCCTTCTCCCCTTCCCCCATTTCCTGGCCTTTAAAAATCCAAAGCAATGTGAACATGCTATAGAAAAGCGTTAGGTAGTAAGAGGGAGCCTGTATTTAGTGTCTCCACAATTACTAATTATTTGTGTATCTTTAGAAACTAAGTGTGTTTACTTTCATTTTAAAATTAAAAAAAAAAATCAGTCAACTAATTAGGCCAATTTTATTTTATTTTTTTGCATCCACACCGGAATTTTTGCACTCAGTTGGCTCTCTTGTAGATGCTCACAAAGGTTTAATTATGTGTGCATCAAATGCAAACCGTAAATTTGCGATTGATTTTGATTCCTATGTTTGTTTGTAAACTTTAGCATGAGATCAGTGCTGTTCAGTTAGAGGCTGGGACAGTTCTGTGATCCTGAATTTTGGAACTTGTGTAATTATATGCCACAAAATACCCCAAGTTTAAATTGTCGGTTTGTCACTTTTAACTGACAATTTAAAAAAAAAATCTTTAAAGGCTTGTCTTTTTAAATGTTATACCTCTGTTTCTCAGAACGATTTGCCCTGGATCTTTAGCTCTCTCCGCAGCTCTGAGGAAGGTATGGTGTTCAGAGCCATTGTACTGATGAAAGTCTTCTGGTAGCAATAAAAAAAGTTGTCCTTTATTTTCGGAGGTGTGTTGTGTGTTCATTTTTTTGCGCTGGGCTAAAGTGAGTACATGAGAGCTAGAGGAATGCTGCTAAGCTACAGCCTGCTGGGTGGTTCCAAGCGTGGCACTTCAGAGAAAAGGAAATGTAGGTTTTAGTACACTGTAATCCTGACTTTTCTGTCTTTTTCCAGAGCTGCTAAGATTCAGGGTGCCAAGTGAGTCACGTGCCACCTGGATTTCATTGCATCCATTCTTTCTCCATCTCTTTACTTCTGAGACTCTCCTCGTTTCTCCTTATCCTTCCCCCTCTGGTTCCTTGCTTTCCAAACACAAGTGCAATCATGTCTCTTCCATTATCAACCATACATCTCCCAAACCCATCTGCCTGCCTCTCTGCTATCTTTCCCTCCAAACACACTGAACAAGCTGTTTGAGTGGATTCAGAGAAAAGTCAGCCGCTGTAGTCAGGATTTCCCTTCCTCCTCCTCATTGAAAATGAGGCTTCTAATAACCTACTCCTGGGCCACATCTCAAGGTCTCTAATCCGTCCTTGCTCTCCCTACACTCCCAGCTGCTGTAGACCTCATGCCCTCCTTCTGGACAGGTACCCTCTCTGGGCAGGCCTTTCTAGGACAGAGGTAAGAACTCGGGTGGCCAGGCTACATGAATGCTCCAGTCATTGGTAGCGTTGGTGGGGCTGCTGCTGTAGGTGAGTTCCACGCTGGCCAGCTCTGAGGTAAGCCCATACATGGCTGAATGTAACTGTCTTGAGAACAGCATCCTGTTGAGGCTTCCCAAGGAGGTTGCTAGAGAGACATAACAGGCTCTCGTTGCCTTTAAACATGAGGTGGAAAGTGTCTTGCATGTTCCCGAGAGGCTGAGTGGGAGCAGATTGGGGATCGGGCCTTTGGACACCCTTTCTAGCTATTTCCTTCTCTCAGTTTCTTAGCCATCTTGTTCCCTTCTCCTGAGCTGTGACTAATTTGTGGGGCCTGGGGAGACTGTTTTACAGAGCTCTCTGCTGCCACGGAGGACGTGAAGGGGCTGGAAAATGCATGTCGCTGTTTCTTGATGCTGCTGGACATTTGGCGAATGCCTGGCAACCTGGACAAGGTGATGTGGATAGAGAAACCAAACAGACAAGCTAAAGAAGCAGAGAGGTGAGACACAGCCCCCTGGGAGAGTGCCAGGCCCTGGGCAGTACAGGGGGCGGGAGTGTGAATTGCTACTTGGTTAGGTGCGGTGGAGCCCTGTGGGGAGATGCTGTTCACAGCCAGCCATGCACTAACTGGTTACAAATTAAGTTACTGTACTTTAGCGAATATAACCCGCGGGTTATGCAAAGTTTTACATATCCCTCCCCCAGGCTATACTCGTCTGCATGTAATACAGGTTTTTTTTTTTTTACTGAAAGGAAGACAAGACTGACTTTTACTTGATAAAAGCAGCATATTTTAATTTAATAATGGAGGCAGTTATATTAAAATTCATTAAAATAAATTAAAATTCATTAGTTTACTGTGCAACTAGTAAAAGAAAAACAATTTAAAAAAACCCCGTCTTCGCATTCTCATTCACTCTGATCTCTAGAATCAGCGCCAGCAGCATCCTCCTCAGCCAGTGGCGGCCCGTCAGTACAGGCGAACTAGGTGGTTGCCTAGGGCGCCAAGATAAACGGCCGTTGAGGGCTTTGGAGGTGGGGGCGCCAATCGCGCGTTTCCCCTAGGGCGCCAGTTGCCGGCAGCTCATCTAGGGCCGCTCCTGTCCTCAGCGTCTGAGTTCTCAAAACTCTCGTCATAGTCACTGTCTTTAAAAAAATCCATAGCCAAGGCTAGGTCGGCTTCTGTGACAGTTGAGGTCTGTGGTGC
>JANRFK010001234.1:8414633-8451669 GCA_030068395.1 Apalone spinifera | reverse complement strand
TTTCACTTAACACAATCATTTTATGAAACATATCTATAGTGTTCAATGAGGAATTACTGTATTAGTTCTGCACTGATCTGCTTTTTTGGATTCTTTTTTTAAGTTAGATGAGTTTTCAGTACACATGAAAATGCTGTATTTTGCATAAGCTTTTAAGGCCAGATCCTCAGCTAATGTAAGCTAGCTCGGCTCCACAGGAGCTACATTGATTTACATCTGTGACACCCACCCTGTGTTGTTTTAAAATGTCTTTGCTCACATCCTTGTACCAATGGAAGCTGGAGTGTCTGTTTCTCTCTCTCTGGTTTCTGCGGTGGGATTAAGTGCTCTGAAAAAATCACACCCAGTAAAGAGCCACTTACCAGTGTGGAATAACATGCGAGTGCACACAAAATAAAGCAGCACCTCACTCGTTTGCACTAGTCCCCTTATGAAGGTCGACGTTTGCTCAGTTAACAAAGTCTTACCCACATTTTTTAAAAGGGGGTGGGTGGGCGGGCCGAGTTAAAGCATCCCAGCCATTCCTCTATGGGGACAAGCCCTACGTAACCAAAGAACAAAAGCCGCATCATTAATTGCACTTCATCCATTTTTCCTCTCAGCGGCGGCAGCTTAGTGTTAATTATTCATGACCGTGTTTCATAGCATACCAGGAAATGCACTATGCCATGTGTATAATGCAAGAGCTCGCTGGAGCATTGGCTAGCAAACATTTGCTGAGGTCTGGGGACAGCGATTTTTTGCGTGGAATAAGAAGTGTGTTACAGGAGACTCTCACTGAGTATCAGCCTCTTCTTGGCATATGATTTCAGTGAAATAAATGCGTGCTTTTCTCTCAGGAAGCAATCCAACGGGGGCTCCTGTTCTACCTGAGAATGGCAGTGAGTAGCTATTGGTACTTTTTACCTAACACCAGCCACAGTTAGGATGTTAACAGGTAAACGGTTAAATGGTTCCCCAGTAAACATCATCCTTTACGGATGATGCTAGTACCCAGAAATGGCTCGTGCCCCGCCACCCCCTTCCCCCATAACGGGGCTGACTGCTACCAGCCCACACAGGCTGGCAGGGGCAGCCAGAGGATGAAAACTGCGGCAGCAGCCTTCGCATGGAGCTGGGAGCAGCTGCTGGAGCATACCCCACCCTCCCCAGCCCATCTTCCTTTAAACGCAGTGTCAGCCCTACCATTTAACCAATTAAACAGGATTTTACATCCCTAGTTACAATAGCTTGCCCTGTTCTGCTCTGCAGACAAGCCATTCTTAAAACAAAGAAAAAAACCCCAAATAGTCTAGTGTCACTTTAAAGACTACCAAAACATGTAGATGGTACATGTTTTGTTAGTCTTTAAGGTGCTACTAAGACTATTTGCTGTTTTTTAAAGTTTTTCCTGTTACAGACTAACTCGGCTCCCCCTCTGAAGCTTTTAATCCATTCTTATTCCGCTTCAGCTCAGTCAAATTCGTACGGTGCCATTGTACATCTCCAATTCAGAGTCAGTCTGGGGTTTGTTTGTTTTTTAAGCAGAATGGGGCAGTCAGTGCATTAACAAAATACAGACCGCGTATACCAATTTTGACAGCTAGTGCAACGTGAGCTAATAGGCACAGTTCCTGCTGGGGAAAAACCCAGTCTCTCACAAATGAAGACAGCAAAAAGCAGGTGACATTGAAATATTAACTTAAAAAAAAGTTAATCTCCTAAAGTTGGGGGGGGGAGTGTGATTTGGTAAGAGGGAGGGGCAGGAATCTAGAAAACAGCTCAACAGCTGCTTCTTGGTCAGTCTGGAAGCCATTTGAGTCCAGAGCTTTACAAAGGATGGGTTTTCGAACGGGCTCACCACTGGGCATGCTCCGCTCTCATTGAAGCCAATCGGCATTTTGCCGTCAGTTTCAACAGGAGCAAAGTTGACCCAGGAAGAACATAGGAACGACCAGACTGGGTCAGACCAAAGGTCCATCTAGCCCAGTGTCCTGTCTGCCGACAGTGGCCAATACCAGGTGCTCCAGAGGGAATGAACAGAACAGGGAATCATTATCCCCCGTCACTCACTCCAAGGTTCTGGCAAACAGAGGCTAGGGACACCATCCCTGTCCATCCTGGCTAACAGCCCTTGATGGACCTTTCCTGCATGAACTGATCTAGCTGTTTTAAAAGCCAATAAAGGGACAAAGCCTGTCCTTGGATACATTCGGCCCACTGGAAGCCCCATAAGAATTTGAGAGTTGAATATGCCTCCGAGTGTAAGTACACAATGGTAGAAAATACAAGGCATTATCATTTGCTAGATATATTCGTTTTGCTAGCGTATTATATTGAATTACTACCACACGAACGAAATGAACCTGGTACCAGAGTTTAAACAAAAAAGTTAAAGCTTCCAAGTGTTCACTTTTTGGCATTGGGCGGTTCCATGTCAAAATGACACGGCTGTTAAGCTTCTGGCTTGAAATGCATTTATAATTAAAATCACAACCTTACAGTGTTAGGCTCAGGAACTAGCTTTAAAGTATAAACGGGGCAGAGAAGTACAACGAGGGACCCTTTTATACAGGTCAGGAGAGTAAGAAGACTGAACTGAGGGTCCCAAAGTTGGTTCAGAATGTGCTTGAGAAATCCCAGACTAGACCTCCACTTTCCGATGGCTCTCTCCGACCAGCCAGAGGGATCGATTCAACTTTGAAGTACCCTTTTAATGGGAAATTAAAATAATCTCCCCGCCCCACCCCGTGGAGATAGCGTTTTATTGGATCAGTCTGGTAAAAAGCCCAGTTTCCAGTCTGATGATGGAAAAAAGCAAGTACAGACATGCAACAAACAACACAGGCTGGAATAAGGCCACAGGGTCGTAGTGTGACAGCCCCTTACTTTTTCTTGTCCTTGTCTTTCTTCGTTTGTTGAGAACCAGCCTGTTGAGCCTGCGACTGTAGTAGCTGAGCAGCTGCCTTCTTCTTCTGGAAGTTGCTCAGTTCCTCCTCCAGCTCCTTCTTTTTGTCTTCCACTTTTTTCTTCTCTTCTTGGTGCGTCCGCTTGAGATGGTCAAACTTTTCATGGAGCTGCCCAGAAAAGGGGGAAGAGGGAGGAGAACAGAGCTTGCTGTTATTTGCGCGTATGCTACCACTTCCTACAAGGGTGGGAAGTGCACTGGCCTAGGAGCTCTGCACAGACACAAAGCAGAACCACCGCCAAACTGTGGCACCTGCCCCCAAGAGCTTGCGGATAGCCACGGCGGCCAAAGGAAGAACGGTGCAACCGAGGCAGAGAACGAGTACGGGTAAGAGTGAAAGTCAACGGGACTCCCATTTCCAACAATTCCTTATGTATGTAGAACCCTAAGGCACTGTGGCTCTTTTGAAAACGTTACCCCAGGGAGGCTGTAGTAGGGCCGGGAAGTGAGGCTAGATCCTGCTGCCGCAAGGCCTTCGCCACAGACCCAGGGATGGGAAACATGCCTATTCCTCTACGAGGAGCAGCGAAGTTCGGAGAGGTACTGCCAGCTGCTTATACACTAGTTACTCTGCCAATGGGCTTGAGGGGAAGTGAAATGCATGAGGAGAACGGCCTTGCACAGCTGTTTCACTGAAGTAAAGTGAGGATGCCATGAAAGACCCGAGCCAACGCCAGCTCCCTGGAGCCTGTTGGAGCGGCTCTCCCGGATAACGCCACAGGGAGAAGCCCCGCCGCTGCAGCGGGACTGCAGAGAGCAGTGCTGAGCAGCAGAGGTTCTCTGTGCAGCCGCCAGCTTTGAAAGGACTGTCATGGTTAAAGCAGTGGCCCTTTCAAGCCAGTCTGCAGCGCTGCATGCCACCCAGTAAAGCAGGGGTGGGGAACCTACTGTCCGGCCCCTGGCTTGCCTGGATCTGGCCCTTGAGGCTGAGCCCCCTGCCCAGCACTGGCCCTCTAGCACCCACATCCTCCCGCCGTGAGGCTGGAGCACACAAAAATCTACTAGCCTGGGCCCCACAGGCTCTGATGTGCCAGGGGAATACGGGGAGGGATATAAGGGGGGGGGTGTCTTTCTCCTTCTCAGTCAGGGGTCACAGTGAGGGGTTGGGGGGGTATAGCTTCTCACTTGTGTGCGGCCCTTGACTATTTTTCTGTGGGTCAGCGGCCCCCACCCCTGCAATAAAGCCATCAGCTCGTGGGCTGGGCTGCACTCCAGGCAAAGCTGAGCTATATGACCCAGCAAGTGTGCCCCGTTCTTGGGGGGAGGAGGCCGTGGGGCAGGCAAGATTCCCATCTGCAGAGCCAGCACAACATGGAAGTTGGGGCTTTACCAAGAAGCCCAAGGGAGGTTCTCTGTGCCTATTGCACTTATCTGCCCCCCACTACCGCTGTATCTGAACCCCTCAGAGTCTTTAATGTCTACACCTCACAGCACCCCGGTGAAGCAGTGCTGTGCCTCCACCTCCCAGATAGGGGAACTGAGGACCAGGTGTTTAAGTGTCTAACTCCCACTGAAAATCAATGTAGGTGCCTGGACACACTTAAAAATCTGACCTAAAGTAACCTGCCTTAGGTGCCACAGAAAATCTATGTCAGAGCAGAGACTTGAGCCTGGATATCCCAACACCTACAAATGTGCTCTAACCATTGGACCAGCCTTCCTCTCAGGGTAGCAACGGAATCTGAATGCCTAAGTCCTTTAGGCCCCTTTGAAGCCTCCTAGCCTAAACCCTCATGCATAATCCTTTTGGTTAGAAACCACTCACGTCTTTCTCTGCTTCTTTCAATTCTCCTTCCTTCTCCTTCACTCTCATGACGAACATCTGTCTCATTTCTTCCTCCTTCTTCTGCAGTTCACCCAGGAATTCATTCCTCTTTGCTTCGTAGGTCTCTTGGAGACTGTTACAAACACACAAAGGAAAAAGAGTCAAAACTACACGTAGGGCAAGGACCAGAGGTATTGGCTCCAGGCTTTAGGTTCTTGGCACATCGGCCCTCACTCAATATTGATGCGGAATTTCAGAGAAGGGATCTCCAAACACACCTACTGCATATGCATTTACTGCAATCCAGCTGCCAAATTCGCCTTCCACAGCTGCTCATTTATACATTTCTGTCTGCTCCCCATCTTGCCTCATTTTTTCTTTGTCCTGCAACTAGCCTTTGTAAAATGGAGGATCAACAGAACAGAACACAGATTCTGGGCTGGTAGATTTCATAAAGCTGCTATTATTCTTCCTCTGAATCGTTCTCTTTTACCATTTTAATCGCTTCATTCCTCCATCAACACAAAGGAAACTGTTTCTTGACTCTGGTTTACTTCCCAGTGAGGAGATGCTGCAGGAAACATCACAGGGGGATAAAATGGGCAAACCCAGCCCTGTATATAGAGAGCTGTGATTTTCAGTCGCTCAGGAGATTTGGAAGCCAAATTCACATAAACTTTATCCCTTTGGTGGCTTTGAAAAATGTCAGTCATAAGGACAGTCATTCATTTCCCTCCCCCCCTCGCTTTCGTAAAGGGAAGCTGGCAGGAGAGGACGCTTGCTGAATCCTTGGTTCCAAGGGCCGGCACTCATGCCAGCTTCCCTTTAAAAATGCAGAGCAGCAGTGTGTGTGGGGAGAGGGAAAGGGGCGCACGCGCCGAGACCCAGGAACAGGGATTCAGCCAGCATCCTCTCCTGGACGTTGTGCGGAGACCCTGCGTGAACTGGGAGTGAGTGTTCACACTGCCCTCCCTTATCGACTAATCCAGTAGTTGATGGAAATTCCATCGACTTAATTAGCCAATTAACCACTACATAACATCCCTAAAGGATAGCTTACAACAGATGCAGAAGGAGGAGCAATGGTCTCAAGTTACAGCGGGGGGAGGTCTAGGTTGGATATTAGGAAAACTATTAATCTCCATCCCTAGAGGTTTTTAAGTCCCAGCTTGACAAAGCCCTGGCTGGGATGACTTAGTTGGAGTTGGTCCTAATTTGGGCAGAGGGATGGACTTGCTGACCTTCTGAGGTCTCCTCCAGCCCTAGGATTCTATGATTCTAAGTACAGTAAAACTCCAATTGTCCTGCACTCCTGATAGTCCGGCACCAACTGGAACCCGGAAGTGCTCCAGCCAGCTGGACAATTGGAGCTCCTGCGAGCCCCACGCACGCTCAGGGGCCGGGAAAGGGATGGTCTTCGTTAGTCTGCAAGCCCAACCCGACAGCCTGCCAATTGCTAAGTGTTGGGCTTCGTCTTGCACAAAGCACCGAACCAACCCAGCTCCCATTTATGGCACATGGCAGGAATGGGTTCTCACGAGTTGTTCTTTTGCAGCATCAGCCGCAAACAGAGACTGTCTCATGATGCCAGCTGACCTAGCTGGGTCCTAGTTCCCAGTCTCGTAAGGTTCCGTTCTCGTGAGATTCTCACCGACTGAGAATAGCAAAACGGAAATGGGCTTCCTTTAGATCTGGCCTGGTGATAACAGGTAAAAATGTAGAGAAATGAATCAGTCTGAAACTCGATTTTAGATACAAGGTTCTGTTTCAGAGGGGGAGCCTTGTTGGTCTGTATCTGCAAAAACAATGAGAAGTCCTGTGGCACTTTAAAGACTAACAGATTTTTTTGGAGATAAACTTCCCTGGGTAAAAACCAGCACAACGGCATCTGGGTGGGAGGTTTTGCCCATGAAGACTTATGCCCCAAAAAATCTGTTAGTCTTTAAAGTGCCACAGGATCCTCACGGTTCTGTTCTGGCCCAACTCTGATTGAAATCCTTTAAAAAAGAAATCCTTTAAGTGCCCAATTATAGGCGCTGGGAAACACAACCTCCTTCATCGACAGAGCTGCTTCCCTATGCGTGCTCTCAGTTTTATCCCCGAGTGCAGATTAGAAGCTGCAGTTGCAAGATAGCATTCTAGAGAGCAGCAGAGCCATACAAAACAAAACTGAATGCACTCCATACTCAGTTAATCATATCCTGCCTTGCAACCCACATCTTGGTAACCACATTTCCAACAAAAGAGCACAGTGGTGTGGAAGGAAGAAGGCTGGCCAACTCACGGAGAGTTTTTTCTGGCGACAGACAAAATTACTCATTTTTACTGAGACCATCTTATTATTTTAGACTGGGATTTGCAGAAGAGCCTAACAAAGTTCAGCCCTCAACCACAGTGGGAAATCCCACCCTTTGTGGAAAAAACTTTCAAATCCACTCAAGCCAAATTGTTTGTTGATGTAATACCACCAACTTCCCTGACATCTGCCCAGGCCAGATTTTCTAAAAGCACAACGCCATCATGTGTCTAGAATTCATCTGGGCCAAATTCTTTGTTGGGACAACACCCCTGAGCTCTCTGGTGTTAGGCAGCAGAGAATTTAGCCCAGCAATTCAAAATTACATATGGAAAACTCACTTCCAGCCTGGAGGAGTCCAAAAACAAGGTCATTAGGGATTTGAGCAACTTCTCAGTTGCAGCTCTCAAGAGACGCTGTTACTTCAGCTACCAAACAAAGAGGCATAAGCCTACAGTCCAGAGAAAACTCCCAGAATGTGAACATTTATATCCAATTAAGGAAAACGTGTTTTCAAATTACTGACAAATTAAAAAAAAATCTATTTTTTATTTTAAACATTGACAGCAGCTAATAACCCAAGCGACAGGGAAAGGACTCTACAAAGAGGAGGAGAACGCATGGGGAACAAGGGGAATACAATGGGAAAGGGACACTATCTTTTTTTGTAGGGAACAGACCACCTCTTTGCAAACAAAAAGAAGCTCAAACCCAAAAACCTTCTGCTAGATCAGGGGTTCCCAAACCTTTTTCGGTCCCCGTACTCCCTTGGCTTTTAATAAACCTTCCCATACCCCCTATTCAATATGAAAGGAAATAAGTTCTAGACTCTAGGTCCACAACTTTTTTCACTAACACTACTACTTTTGGAATATTTCAATTAGGATAATCTAGTTATTTACCAAATATTCCCCGTACCCCCTTGATAAGCTTCTCGTACCTGCTGGAGGTACACGTACCCCAGGCTGGGAACCCCTGTGCTAGGTACAGACACCTCCTCCTATTTTAGTGCCTCTTTGTGCAGGGGTGGGCCATAAAGCGGTGGCAGTTCGCCAGGGACCAGAACACCGCTTCCCACAGCTCCCATTGGCCGGGAACGGCGATCCACAGCCAATGAGAGATGCAGTTGCCTATACCTAAGGAGGCGCAGGTAAATATAGTGGCAGTGACCCCGGAGAACCGAATCCAGCCCCCCAGCCAGTATTTGCCCACCCGTCTTAGAGTCTGCCGAAGCAGTGGCCTGCATTCTTGCCACGAGCTTCATTTCACTGACCCGGGCCTCTCATTTACATGCTTCTGTTCCAAAACATCCTGTTGAGTGTAAACAGTTTGTTGCAGTCTCATCCAGCTTGGCTTAAGATTAATGGAACCCTTACCGCTCCTGACAGAGAATGTAAACCAGCCCAGGACCCAGGACTGCTGCGGACGTGCGGGCAGTAGAATAGGATACTCGGGCTGAAGGAACGCATGTTTGTTTGTCTTGGGAGGAATAATGGATACGGTCCCCAAAACGACCGGTTCCCTCATTTCTGAAATACTGCTACTGCAGGCAAGAGGACAGGGGTATTTTGCACAAGCCTCCGCCCCATGTATAAAATTAGGTACTTTCCCTATTTCCTTTCTACTTATAAGTTGGTCAAAAGTGGCCTCAAGTGCACAGGAAGCAATGGAAATTCCTGGGATTCCTGCAAGGGAAGGGCCGAGCCTAAGTCATTGCCTTCTGGAAAGGAAATCTACGCCACACTTGAAAGCTGGTTTAAAGAGCAGGGGAGCGGCTTCCCTCTCACTCGTTGCGGGTGGAACTTTGCTTAGCCAGTGAAGCTACACGGGGGGTGTCAATCGGACCTGAGAAAGACACTGATGGACAGACATTACCTTCCAAACCACAAGTCCAGCTCCTCTCTCTCACTGCATTAAGACCAACGATATTATGCTAGCGTTGGTGAGAGAGGCCTTGTGCTACATGGAACACGCCAGAGTTTTATGTTGCCATGGATCACGCCAGAGTTTTATGTTGCCATGGATCAGAAAGAAAACCTGTTTGCACCGATCATTGCAATCTCACAGATTAGCACGGCTATTCTCTTTCACAATTAATAAGCTGCCCCTTCATGATAGGCAACTCAATGCAGAGGCGCATCACAGATTTAGGCGCAGGCTGACTTAGATGCAAAACTGGAGTCTGATTGCATTGCCATTGTTACGCCCCTAACTCACACCAGCCAGGAATGATTTGGGGTACTCAACAGGCAATGTACTCGGCTGTTTGGAAGAGGGAAAACACACACAAAGCCCTGTGAAGCGTGTAGGAGGACAGAGAAGGAAAAAACAACAACCTCACAAGTGACTCACACCAGCAAAGGCACATGGGCTTTGTTACGCTTTCATACCTGAATGGTTTGCTATCCGGGTCTGTGTCTTTGAATCCCATTTCTTCTAGCTTACAACGCCTGTACAATTCATAGTGACGGGTGTGCGTCTGCTCTCTCAAGTCCTCCATGTTCACTCGGATCAGCATCTCACGCAGCTTCACAAAGTCACAATGGTTTTCGTTTTCAACTACAAAAGAAAAAAAAAAAGAAAGAAAGAAAGAAAGAAAGAAAATGGCCCATCAATAAAGACAAAAGAAAGTAACGTCCAGGATTCAGTGGGCTCTTCCCATTCCTCTCTCAGCGTGGTTAATAGTTTCCGTGCACAGACATGTGTCTATGCTGCTTCTGTCTGGAGTTCCACATGCCAGTGTTAAAAAGTTAGGGGCCAAATTCTCTATTTCATGTCAGAGCAGTGTAAACTGGCTTCACTGTAAATGGGAATAAAGCAGGAGGTTTCCTGGGAACAAGAAGAAACTGACAATGCACGTGCCTAATATGTGATTTCCAAATGTGTGTTGCTGAACCCCCATTCGCCCCGAGATGTCGGTGGTTTGAGCGCCTGGCGCGATTCAAGTTGCACAGCAAGCAGGAACAGAACATTTTCCTGCCGTTTTCCCCTCAGAGCTGAGGGAATTATTTTGGAACCACTCCTGCCTTTTACTGCACTGGTCACTCGCGAGGGAAGAGATTCTATTCCTCTTACTTCTTCGTCCCCAAGAATAAAATGGAGGCGGAGGCCAATGTGTGACCTGCTACAACTGAAAAGTTTTCATTCAAAAAGTAAAATTCCCTGTGAATTCCTTGGCAGCAGTAATTCCCTCAGGAGGAGCGGTCATGACTTGCAGCTCTCACAGTAATAACCATACTTTTAGACATTCAGCCCACAGAAGCCCTCAGCTTCCTCTTTGATCCAGACCAGGGTTTCTCAAACTTTGTCAGTCGCGGAGCCCCTACAGGACCATGAAAATTTGATGGCGCCCTTAAAATATCATGATTTTTAATTCAATAGGAACCCAATAAAGTTCTGGAATTTTATTTTTAGTTCTTGTATATTTCTTATTATTTTTTTTCCCCTCAAGAAAACTATCAGAAAATTAGTAACAAAATAATAGGGTCATACAACGATCATTCATATTTCTGTGTGGCGCTCCAGGGCTCCATCGAGCACGCTTTGGGAAACCCTGATCTAGACCATTACCAAGGTAAGGGTCTTCCTCTTTGGACTGGCCACCACAGCCAGGATCTTTACAAAAGGTTCTCAGCAGATTAGATGAGAAGATTGGGATGTCCTTTTGGACAGCTCTGTGTCCCCTGCCAGAGTGCCTGTGTTTAAACGCATCCACATACCAGCACTGGCTGGATTCAGCAGCACGGTGATAAAACGAACCAAGCCCTCACCATTTCATGACATCCACATTTGCTACCAGTTGGGGGGCTGCAGTAGGAGTGGACTGCAGGTCCTAGGTTTTGCCAGTGTTCTGGGTTGGCTCGTCAGACACATTTAGAGCTTGACTCCACTACTGCTGGGATCGATTCTGCAGCAATTGACCCACTGGGGGTTGATTTAGCAGGTCTAGTGAAGACCCACTAAATTGACCACCAATTGCTAGACCATCAACTCTGGTACTCCAGTGGAATGAGATGAGTAAGGGGAGTTGATAGGAGTGTTTCTCCCATTGACCCAGCACAGTGTAGACCCCGTGATAAGCAGATCGAAGCTACATTGCTACTAATACAACTCAAGTAGCGTAGCTTGGGTCAGCATTTCCCCCTAGTGTAGATCTGCCCCATACTGCACACTAATGCGGAGGTAGGACTCAGACTGAATTGTGTGTGGACTGCAGGGGAGCTTGGACTAAAATCTAACTCAGAGCAGCAATAACTCTAGAACCCTGCTAGACTGGTGGGTCAGAGCGAGATTCCTACAGAGACTGGGTCCAACCCTTGGCATTTTGCAGTGTAGACAGCTCAAGCAGCAGATCTAAATCAGAAAGTCTAAGGAGTGCAGAGTGGATGCACTAGCGCAGCCATGAGAGCTGCGTCCAGCAATTGTAAGCAGGGGTTTACAATGCAGTGGGAACACTCAAGTATGGTCCACATGCCCTACTCCCATAGAGCCATGCAATGTAGACAAATTCTGCTCTGGAACATATACATGAGGTGTCCAATGACTTCAGAGGAACCAGCACATCCAAAGGGAGAATTTGGCCTTATGGGCATTTTGTTAAGACTTTCAGGGTGATATTTTCACAAACACTCTGTTCCCAGCTGTGTACTTTTTGAAAATTCCCCCGTGAGAGAGAAAATAAGACAAATCAGTCAACTGGCTGACTATTCCCTATTACTCAGAGATAGTTTGCTGGCACAGAAATGCCAGGACCATCCAAAGAGACCATTAAAAAGAAAAAAGAAAAAACCCCTTACAAATTAAGTATTTGCTAACGTCTCTTAATTCTAACTTGCACTTCCCAAATAAGGCAGTCAGGTGATAGACTCAAGCCTTCCACAAGTGACCAACCTCAAGGTTAAGAAGTGCTGGTGAAGCCCTGTTTTGTTTTGCTTTTCAAATGGCTTTTTGTGACCCTGAGCACTGCAAACTTCTTACTACCCAGGGGCGGAAATTGGCAAGCAGCTTCCACAGATCAGCAATTTGTGTTTCAAACTGGACAGCATAAAACAAATTTCTCTTTCGACATACCCTGCACGACCCCCCATGGATATTGCCTGGCCTTGCTCATCTTATTGCCAATCTTCACTTCTTCAGTGCTGCCAACCACAGCAAAGGGAAGGTGGACCTACAAAAGCAAAGGCACAAAGAGATTAGGGATTTCCTCTGTTGCTTTGCCAGCGCGGGTTTTGGAAGAAAGCTCTGTTTACTGCAGCAGCTATAATTTTTTATTTAAAGTAATTAAAGTGTCTTTGTAACCCAGCTGCTGTCTCTGGATGATCAATGGGAGGCTCTAGATCAGAGGCGTGCTCTCCATTCAGAGGGGAAAAATCCAAAACAGATGAGGCCCCCTCCCCCCCAAAAAAAGTCCAACTAAACCACAGCACTTGCATTTCATTATGACATGGACTTTATAGTTAAAGGTAGTGCACTTCCCTGCAGCTTCCTATCCAACATGCTCGTTTTCATAACAAACTTCACCCCTCTATTATTTGAGATGGGACAGAAATTAAATCCTGCAAATAGGAAAGTGATTAATTTTCTTTTCGCTCTGTGTCTCTCGGGCGACCATACTAACGTTTAGCCTGGTTCCGGTGCCCTTCGCACAAAGGCAATCGAAATGAAAATGCATGTGAATGTTAAAGAAAATCAAACGTTTCACAGTAAAAACAACCGTGCTTCTCAGAAGGGCCCATTTAAAACACAAGTTAAAAATTAACTAGTTGCTCAAGCCTTTTAATTCAGCAATTTGCAGTAGCTGGAAGTTCCATCTTCCAAGCACGGGTGAGGCTGCACAGACGCATGGAACTGGCCCACCACCAGGTCCAGTCAACTGCAGTACCAGCAGGGGGCAGCCTTCCTCACAGTTCCTCCGTGCTAGTGAGTGTGTGCATGCACTAGAGTGTGAATTTGCAGCTCACCCCCAATCAGCTGCCTCTGGTGACCCACTATGGCCAGTTGTGCTAGCCGGTAAGGAGAGCGCCAGAGACCACACCCGAGTCTGAGCGGGGAGAAGGAAAGGAAAAGAGATGGAGCATGTCTCCACCCTGCTGCTTGGGGAGAAAGGTAGAAAGAGCCGGGGGCAGCTGGATCAAAGCCCTGAAAGGGGATTTCAGACCGTCCCGGCAGCTGGAAGAGCTGCACTTGGAATTGCCCGCACGCTCGGATGGGTTTTCAGAAGCAAAAACCCCCGCGCCAAGAGCAAGCTGGGCCCGTGCACGTTTCCACGGCCTGTCCTCTGACAGGGCTCGGAGCAGGGAGTCTGGAGGCCCACCCAGCAGGGCCACGGAGCAGCTGCAGCGACAACAGCCTCCCGCTGGCTGCCCCCCTCCGCTCCAAAGGGGCACAAGTTAGAGAAGCGGGATGTGCTTCTCCTCCCCTAGCCCACCCCCTGCACCTGCCTCTCCCTCCCTTCCTCACTGCCATGCGGGCAGAGCTCTGCACTGTGCCAAGCACAAACCCACTGGCACTTTGCCCCCTTCCCTCTCTGAATCCTGCTCTCCCACCACGACAGAACAGACATAGCCTCAGGCCCTTCAATATGCAACTGTATGACCAGAGTTCTAGGAAGGACCCTTGGGCACTAAAGGAGAAGGTCGAATCGAGATATACAACTCCATTACATAGCTGGAGTCGACGTGCCTTGGTTCGAGTTTCTCTGCTGTCCCCATAGCATGAGATACAAGCAGGAGTACCAGTCACCAACCGGGACGCCCTCTGAGTTTGATTTAGCAAGTCTTGACTAGACTCGCTAAATCAAACTCTGAAAGATCAATTGTGGCCATGTGGATCTTCTGTTTAACATAGACATAGCCTCAGAGGACAACTTGCAGTTTAGTGCTGGCACCACAGAGAGCAAGGACGGCCTTCTGGGAAACAGACGGCCGGGTTCAACTTGTGGCCCTGGGACACAACATGGCCCTTAATGTTTGTAAGGTGCTCTTAATACAGCAGCAGGCTCCAGAGAGATTCCCAAGAAACAAGCTTCAATAGATATTTTTTTAAATACAACAAAACAGAAGTAATTTTCTTTCATGTAGTGTGGCTAGAGGCATACTCCACTCCCAGCGAAGCCCCGCTAACGTGCTCTTAGGCAGCCCAAGCTATAGCCATGAGCTAAGTTGTTGAAAAGGCAGAAACGGTGGCTCTCCTCAAAAGAATGGTTCTCACTACCAAAGAAACAGACCAAACAAGATTTGGGTGGCAGACACCACGCAGCCAGTCCGCCCGTGGCATCGGGGGGAGAAGAACAGTGCGGGAGCATTAAACCTGTGTCCTCTCCAAGGAGAGCAAAGCATACCTGAGTTCAGACAAAGAATCGGTTAAGTTCATGGAGGAAACATCCATCCAGAGATGGCTCTTAGCCTAGATGTTCAGGGAAGTAACCCCAAGCTTTGGGTGGTCCTAGCCTCTAGCAGCCAGGTGCTCTGGACTAGAGGAGGGGATAGATGCAACACTATGTATATGCACAATCCCTAGCACGATGGGGCCCTGATCTTGGCTGGGAGCCTTGATGTGCTACTATAATAGCGAGAGGCAGAAGGACTCAGTTTCCCTGTCTGCTTTTGCAAACAAGGTGCAATTCGTGTCTCCCTGCCTAGCCCTTGGGCAAAGGCCTGTCTGCACTGACTTTCTTTTCCCTAACACTTCTCTTGTTGCTACCACTGGTGCAGTTTGGTGCTGACGTAGGCCCGTTGCCAACAGTCTCCACCCTCTAACCACCGTACCGCTCAGAACTGCTCCCCCTGGCACCAGGGAACCAGCTGCCTGATTCTAACCCTCCCCCCAGGAACAAAATCCCAGGAACAAACAGCGAGTGGCGGCCTGGGAACAGGAGGCGTTGCTCTGAATCTTGATCACTTCATCACTCGGCCCTCCCAGGATATGAATACTTAGCAATGGGGAAAGCATATGAGAAGGACGTGATCCGCAAAGACTTGCTGTCAAGGTTTTTAAATATATATCAGCTCTCCCTCCTCTCCCCCTGCTGCCCTGCTTTGTGCTACAAAGTCCTGCTGACCGGAGTGGAGAGCGGTTTCCATCCATCTCTCTTTACCGGCTCCTATTTGAGTTCCAATTGGAAAAGCAAAAGGATGCAGCATTCCCAGCCCTGAGAGAAAGCACTGATAGGTTCAGGCAAGCAAGACTTACGCTCATCGTAGCATTTATCTCCGCCACCGTCTCTTCATCTGTTGGGAACTGATAGATCTGAACACCATTGCTGACCAGTTCGCTCATGATTTTACTCTTGAATTTATGTAACTCGTTTTTTGCAATTGTATCGGCTTTGGCTATGATAGGGATAATGTTGACCTGCAAGGCAAAGAGAGGGCTGTCATTTTACTTTGCCAGTGGCCTCTTAAAGGACACCTCCCTCAATAGGTTCAACCC
Organism: Apalone spinifera; assembly: GCA_030068395.1. Classification (NCBI taxonomy): domain Eukaryota; kingdom Metazoa; phylum Chordata; order Testudines; family Trionychidae; genus Apalone; species Apalone spinifera. The sequence goes on along the minus strand of JANRFK010001234.1, from coordinate 8,436,231 downwards.
GAGGAGGACAATGCACACGGAACAGCGAGGCAATACCAACTTTCTATTAGAACAGGAATTGTCGGCCCATCCGATTCATTGGATTTCTTTTGGCATTGAAGCTATTAGCATTGCCTTTGACAGGACAGCGCCAATTGCTTTTCATGTGGAGAGCAGTGCTCCATTAACAAGTGAATAGTAATCTGGCAATACAGTATTTCCTCTTTTGTAGCCGCGGTTTTCTTTTTTAACTAGGCCGGAATGGAAATGCAGACTGGACATTACCATCTAGGCCTTCATCCTCTTCAGATCTGCAGAAAGCTTGAATACTTGAGTATTCTTGAAGCTTCATCCTCTTCAGATCTGCTAGGGCTGTGTCTAGACTGGCAAGTTTTTCCGCAAAAGCAGCCGCTTTTGTGCAAAAACTTGCCAGCTGTCTACACTGGCTGCTTGAATTTCCGCAAAAGCACTGACTTCCTACTATATGAAATCAGTGCTTTCTGCGGAAATACTATGCTGTTCCCGTTAGGGTAAAGGGGCCAGTGTAGACAGCTGAGATTTGTTTTGAGCAAAAAAGCCCCGATGGCTAAAATAGCCATCGGGGCTTTCTTGCGCAAAAGCGCGTCTAGACGGGCATGGACGCTTTTCCGCAAAAAGTGCTTTTGTGCAAAAGCATCCGTGCCAATCTAGACGCTCTTTTCCGCAAATGCTTTTAACAGAAAAACTTTTCCATTAAAAGCATTTGCGGAAAATCATGCCAGTCTAGACACAGCCGAGGACTTACCTGCAGAAAATAGTCTAGAGATTTATACTCAGGCACATCTACTAAGAATATTAAGAAGTATTTCACTAATCGTGTAGTCGACAGAATTTGTATCGACTACACGATTAGTCAATAAAGGAAGGCGCTCAGTCCTAGCTTGTGCTGAGTCCAGGAGCTACCCCGGCTGCAGCTCTACAGTTTAAATGTAGTAGGACATAGGCTGCCTGCCCACCCGGCTCTCATCACATTTAAAATGCAGAGCCGCAGTGGGGGTAGCTCCTGGACCCGACGTGAGCCAAGCTTGATTAATCCCAGCTTATACCAGGTCCAGCAGGCCCTGTCCGCGGGGGTCCTAGCATGGAGCTGGGAACTCCCGTGGACAAGGGCTGCTTTGTGGCCACCTTCCCCCTCACAGCCCCCTGCGACACTGCTGCCTCTGATACAGAGGTAGCAAAGGGGGGAGGGGAATGCGAGTAGTCAAGTAGTTGACTCGACTTGTCGATAAGCCTAAGCTTATCGGTTGGTCAACGACTCACTTACATTCCTAACATCTACAGCCTCTTATTAAAAGGAAATGTTCACATCAGAGGAACAAGGTGTAGGGATTGGTACAGAATGAATTGTCCCTTTATTGTTTCTTTCCTGTTTTTTTACCTTGTACCTCTTCCCTATTAATGAAGTTTGCACACCCTATTATACACACTGCCTGGGAGAAAACAATAAGGAGTCCTGTAGCACCTTAGATACGAACACATTTATTTGGGCACAAGCTTCTATGGGCATAAGCTTCCATGGGCAAAGAGCTATTCTGTCAGATGCACTGGAGTGGGACTTACAGAGGCAGCATAGATACCTTGACACATGACGAGGGAGTTACCTTGTCAAAGGGAGGACCAGTGCCAATCAGGTCAATTCCATCAGGGTGGATGTGGCCCACTCCCAATGGCTAAGGAGGAGGGGTGAATACCAAGACAGGAAAAAAGGGCTTTTGTAGTGAGCCAGCCATGCCGAGTCCCTGTTCAAAGTTGGGTCATACCCACCCACCCTGACTGAATTGGCTTAGTGAGCACTGATCCTCCACTTGACAAGGTAACTCCTTCCTTTCCACCTGCTATGCTGCCTCTCGTTTCCACTCCAGTGCATCTGACCAAGTGGGTCTTTGTGCCCACGGAAGCTAAATCTGTTGGTGTTTATCTGCAAAAACAACCAGGAGTCCTGTGGCACCTTAGAGACCGTCATGGCTCCCTCTCCGATTGCCTACGGGAGTGGCATCTAACTCGGCAAATTCCAAGTACATATAAAAACAAACTTGACACGGAGCCAGCTCCTCAGATGGAGCTAGGTGGAGCTCGGAGGACCACGGGGTCATGGCGTTCAGGAAGCTGTGTGCAGGCCATGGCTCTGCTGTGACAAACGAAGATGCTCTATGTATCCTTTTCTTGCTCACTCTCTTGCCCTGGTTTACTGGACAGAGCCAGAGATTACTGGCTCTGGTAACACGCTTATAGTCCCTCAAGGGTCTGGCTAATCGAGCCATAGGTTAACGTAGCGTTTACTAGACAGAGCCTTTTAAACCCACTCTGAAAAGCCCACACTGCTAGGAATAATGAGTAGCCTTCTTTCTGTTCTGCCCAGTGGCAATATAAAACACCGCTACAGCAAGGAAGATGTTAATTTTGACCTATATGGAGAAAATGTAAATACAGTACTTGAAAATCCTCTTAAAATTACAGAAACTAATTTCCTTCTGCAGATGGCTCTGTGTCAGAAATTAATCCCCGTCCAGGGAAAACGTCAATATCAGTGCCAAATACAAGCAAATCCTCAGCCACTCTCTGCAAGCACAGGAAAAGCCAGCTCCATGCTGTACCCACATCACCACCATCAGGCAACCTGTTACCAATTCTTCATGGCTCTTGGGCCCATGCTACTCAACAGGCATGGATGGTTCTACGCATCTGAAATGGAGAGCTCCAACTGCCTGCTTTCCTGCCTTGTGCGCATTACAAACCAGAAAGCAAGCCGCTGACCACATCACAGTGCGGATGTGCAGCAGGCACAAACAATGTAGCAACACCAGCTTCCTTTCAAGTGGGCTTGGCTTTCCACCTCCCTTTTCAATACGAAAAGATGCTCTTTGAACATGAGAAATTGGCACATGAACTTCTCTTTACCCATTTAAGGGCTAAATCAGCCCTCTCTCCCCTACCCCCCAAATAGATCCTTTGGCTGTATCGTCAGTAAGGCTGGTTTTGCCTGTAGCGCAGAACTGCTGAGCCACTACAACTGACTGTGTTCAGTGCCAGCAGTCTCTTGCCTTTGAGGAGCATGGGGGGGGGGGCGCGGTCAGTAACACAGAGTTGACGCCCTGCAACACCAAAAATGTAGCGCACTCAGCATAAAACGAGGGCCATCCTTGATGGCAGACACGACAGGTTCATTCGCAGATGCCTGCTTCAGGATCGCTGCTCCTTTGGGGCAGACGGGGAGCAACATGGCTGATGTTCTCCCTGAACACAGCGGGCCGGTTTGGATGAACAAGGGCACCGATTTTTGCCCAAACCCCTGTTCCTGGTGAGCCGTTGGACATTCACTGGTGCTAACCTGCTCTTGCCACCTAGCAAGCCGACAAGCTGTTTTAAGCCTTCCCTGCACTCCTGTCCCTTCCCAGCAAACGGGTGTTCTCCATACCCCTTTTGCTAGTTCCGTGGCATGGACACCCAATTAAGTGGCAGCAGAAGGGCATCCCAGGGGCAGGAGATGGGCAGCACATACCTTGCTGTCAAGCTTCTTCATGGTGACCAGGTCTAGAGACTTCAGCGAGTGTCCAGTGGGTGCGATGAAATAAAGGCAGGCATGAATCCTTGTGTCGTGGTAATTAAACAGCGAACGCTTGATCTTCAGCTCCTCCTGCAGGTAGGCTTCAAACTGAGTGTCGATATATTCCACGATGGGCTTGTAGCTGAAAGTGGGGAAGGAAACACGTTTTTCAGGTCAGGGCATTGACTGTGGGTACATTAGGCCAGGGCTACCCGAAGAAAACGCATCAGACAAGAGCTCAGTGAGAATGGCTGGCAACTGGGGCTTTCAAATCACTGAAGCCACAACAGCCGTCCATCCCAAAGGAGGACAGATTTCCTCAACACACTCTACGGCACAAACCACTTTCCTGTTTGCATCAAGATACATTTGATGAGAAAAAAATATATATTAATACCATTCATTCTGACCCCAGCTGTTTCACTCTCCTGGCTGGGGAGAAAGACTTACCCAGGAGAACCCCGCTTCTCCGGAGTTTGGCTCGCAGAGCAGAGAAGCCATATTTGTTTGACAGCTGTACTGGAGATACTGCTGTCAATGCAGTCTGGTCCGCTCTGGACTGCACTTTCAGAGAAGGGAGTCATGGGCCCTGCTTTAGTTAGTGCTGTTCAAACTGCCTGCTACTGACCCTGTGAGGAGCTGAGCATTCCTAGCTCCCAGTAAAGACAACAAAAGTTGGCAACCCATGGGACAGACAAGAGCCTCTCCTGCATAGGTGGCATTCATTGGAGTCTCCCTCCAGTCCCCCAGACATGCTACGAGAGCAATTACCCATATTCTTATCCCTGGTTAGAAAACTTTGCTTAATTGACTTCATTTAATCTTTCCTGCAGCTCACGGGCACTCGGTCAATTGGACACAGTGTAAATCTGTGTTGGCCGGCCAGTCCTGAAGCAGTAGCTACTGCTACCCCGAACTAGCCACGTTATTCTGAAAACGTAAATAATTTTGCGAGCCAACTAGCCACACTCAACCCACCAAATAACCACATGTGGCTAGCGCGTAGGACACCAAGTGGGTAAATCTCAGCGGCTCTACATCAGTGACTTCAACGGAATGAGGCCAGTTTACACCAGCTGAGATTCTGAAGTTCATTTGCCAGAGCCCAGCAAAAATGATGGCTCCCCTCCCTACTCTAAGGTAAGGTCCGTTGGCAGGCCCCCCGTTTGAACGCGCTCACATTCATTCACAGGGAATGTGGCCTCAAAACCCCCGACTTCCCATTCTCATTTTGGAGCTCTTTCAAGATTAACAAGGTACCAGGGGCTGCCCCTGTTCATGTTCTGCTGTTTAACCTGTCCCAGCACCAGAGAGCAATGCACACAGCGGGTGCTCATTCGGGTATGTGGCATTACACTGAAATGCAGTAGGGGTCCCACGCAAAAGAGCAGTACCAGACACGGATGCTGTATGAGAGCGCGGAGCAGGGAACCACGCCCACTTCCCGACTGCCGGGCCGTTGTTTTAAGGCTCTGTGCAGCCACATGCGATGGGGTGGGTCTCTCGTGGGCAAAATATGGCCCATGCGATCAGAACCACCCGTGAAGAGATGCCCATCGATAGCTGTTTTGTAGCCACAGTGTCTCACATCTCACTGGGAATGCTCAGCACACAGCAGGGATGCAAAATCCCCTCTAATTGGTTAATCAGTTAAATGTGAAGTTTACCTCACATTCAACCAGTTAACCAATTAAGGGGGGGGCTGCTCCGGTTCAACTGTAACCAATTAAGGGGGGCTGCTCCGGTTCAACTGGGCTGAAGCAGCCCCCTCCCCCCACAGCTGGGCAGGAGCAGCCTCTGCTTGCAACCCCCATAGGCCAGAAACCTAGAGTAGCCCCTGCCTGCGATGTGCCCAGGCCTGCCCCACAGGGTCACCGTGTGGGTGGGGAACTTTTCACATCCCTAGCACAGCTCTCTCGCCAATCTCCCTGGGCACCACTGTCTGAACTGAGCCAGGCGATCCAAGGAGGCCGCAGAGACTAGCGTACTGTAGAAGTGGCTGTGGGGGTCCGCTTGCAGTCTGAAGTTAAAAGACTCTGTACAAAGGGGTCACCAAAATGGGCTGGAAAATCATCTGGTGGTGCTGGTTGCTGTAGTCACGGGTGACACGTCTCGCATGTGCAGAGACAGAACAACGGCTTTCCCAGCCCTCCTCACGCCCTGGCTGCCTCTCTCCAGGAGCTCTGGAGAGCGAAGTCTGAGGGACTTCAGTAAATGCCGCTTACTCCAGCTGGCTGTTGAATGAATCAAATGCAAAGTGACCCAGCAATAACAAGCCGCCCATGTCCCCATAGTGAACACCTGCTCCTTCTCTGCCTTCCAACTGGAGCGCATATGGCAGCGCTCAAAGCACAGAGCTGCCTACGGTCGGCACATGCGGCACGTGTCACTTCTCCTTGGCAGGAAAGCACACAGTGTGTGGGTTAACAGCAGCCACTGAGCAGGAGGAGTGAAGCGAGGATAGTACACATCTCTCTCTCACACACACACACACACACACACACACACACACACACACACACACGGCATTTCGGTGCAATTGCAGCCAACAGCGATGTTTTTAAAAATGGCAGTGGCTATTCAAAAACACAACTAACCGACCAGTCCCATGACTCTAGAGGGACGTTTTTCATCAAGGGACAGAAATGATTAAGACAAGCCTCACAATCGTAAAATACCAAGGGTGACTTTGCAGGGGCAAAAGGATCCTAGCAGAAGGAAGAAGCGTTTTTAAGTGTACGAATGTCTGTCTATTTGGACAGCACAGTTGGGCTGCCTAGAAATAATAAAACCAGTAATTTCTGCAGTGTGTTGGAATGTGCATGGAACAGAATGTTTATTTCTTCTCTACAAAGACAAAATCTGCATCCACATTAAAACCCATCCCCATCCCGTCGCTGGCAAGACAGTGTAATCGGTGAGCGCTCTCATGCTGAGATCTGAAGGAATGGGCACCGAGTCAGAACGGCTAAAATGTGAGTCCCAGCTTTCATGGGTGGCAGGTAATGCAGGCAAGGGAAGACATTGCTTTCCCAAAACTGCAGCACAGCACTCCAGTTGGCCAGCAAGAATCTGGCTTCAGGGCGGGACCCGGCTCTGGGCCCAGGGAGAGGTGGCTGAAGGGATGGGGTCTTGGGCGGGTGAAGAAAGGGCAGGGTGAGGCAGGGACTTCTCTTTCCTAGCTGAGCCTTCACCTACCACCCATGCCAGCTTTGACACCGACTTGAACGACCTGTCGGCAAGTCACTTCACTCGCCGTGTCAATTTTTTCCCCTCCAGCAAAGAGCAATAGTAGCTACCTGCTTTACAGGCCTCTAGCGGAGGACTAACCAGTGCTTTCAGCTTGCAAAGCGTTATCTAAATTCTAAATGAAGCAATATTATTTAATACAAATTACCATCCTATACAGTTTAGATCAAATTCATTTACACTCAGCTACACAGTTGAATGAGCTGCTCCCTCAAACCGAGTTTCAGAAGCAACTCAACTTTTGCTTGGCACAATAAATCTCCACCATGCACTGCTTTATTCTGCATTATTATTTCGATTACAGCAGTGCCTAGAGGTCCCCAATCGGAATCGGCACTTCCTTATACTCCAGCATTGCACCTGCACTTAAGAAAATACAGTCTCCACCCTGAAGAGTTTCCATTCTAAACAGACAAGACTGACAAAGGGGTGGGAGGAGACAGAAGCTTAGGGGAGGTTTACACAGCAACTAGACACCTGTGCCAGCCAACGTGGAGTCATGGGGCAGTTTCATTGCTCCCACAGCCCAGACTCAAGCCCATGCCCAGAAGTCTACTCAGTAATGAAACAACCCTGCAAGCCTGAGTCAGTTGGCTTGGGCCAGCCATGTGTTTTTCTTTGCTGTATAGACCCATAGAGAGCGAGGGACTCGTGTAAGGTCACACAGGTCCGTGGCAAATGTGGAAATAAATCCTGGTTCTGTGGAGTGTCTGTCCCATACCACTAAACCCGACTATGACTACAGCACCGGGTTTTTGACGCTGCAGGCCTCAAGGGCACTGGATACTAGATATCATTCCTGTAGTAGGGCCAAGCCCTTCCCACCTCAAGATGAATTAATGCTGAATTAATCCTTTTCTTATGCAAAACCAACTTTACCTGTCATCTTTATTAATCTGATCTCCAAATCCAACTGTGTCAACAATAGTCAGCTTCAGGCGGACGTTGCTCTCCTGGAGTTCATAGCTTCTTGCTTTCAACCTCACGCCAGGCTCGTTGTGGGTGGCCGGGTCACTTTCAAACTTTGTGTTAAACAGAGTGTCCATTAACGTTGACTTGCCAATGCCGGTTTCACCTGAGCAGACAGAGGATGCATTAGAGCTAGCCATCACTCCGCCCCCTCCCATTCCGTCCCGAGCGCTCTTCACAGAGAGCGCATGAGAGCCACTGTTACTTCTGTAGCACCAAAATCAGAGCGACTGGTTCTCCGACAGTGAGATAAGCTCTACAGGCCTACACACCTTCTAAGATGGCTGCCATCTTGGCCAGCTCTCTCAGATTGAACAGAGGACATTCAGAGCTAAAAGCAAGCGCTACAACAGCTTGAGCTGTGACTCATTTACGGGATTGTAACAGACTCCAGGTCAGGCATTGAGGGGGACCTGTACGATATACACATCATAGGACTATCTTAGGGTTGTCAACGCTCCAGGATTGCCCTGGAGTCTCTGGGAATTAACAGTTCATCTTTCACGTGATGAAACCTCCAGGAATACATCCGACCACAGTTGGCAACTCCAGTCTACCTACAACTTCTGAGCAAAGGAAGCTCAGCCCGAGCGAGCGCCCAATCCGCTATGTGAGGGCCGCCAGTATGGCAGACATCAGGTAGATCTAGGAGGATGAATTTCTGCGGCCTGAGCCAGGCTATATAGCTGAGAGCCGTAACCGACTCCCATTCAGCATGGATCAGACCAGGGACACACACCTACTACCACTGGGTCACATTTACAGTTATAGACCATGTACAGACACTGGATGGGATACCACTGATACCAGCAGCATGAAACACAATCATGTTTCATCATTTTGGAGAGGGCCAGAGGGCTAATAAATATACATTCCGACAACAATTTTGTTAACTCTTCTCTTGGGGTGGGGAGAGAGAGAGCTAACTAGGGCTCATAGCACTCCTGGAAGAGGTGCACTTAGAGGAGGAAAGATTAGAAAGCTGGTAGGTTGGGTAGGACAGAAAGGGTTACTGCACATGCTGAAACATGCAACATTGGTCAACAGAGCAGATGAGTTCTCCAGATGAGGGAAAGCAAAGGTCACTTTCCACTGAAGGAGCAGGAATCTGCCAGCAATGGAGGAAGGTAATTAGGCCTGCTAGGCACAAGATGTAAATATAGCAAGTCCTACTTTCCTGAATACCCTTTTCTTTTGTGCATTCTTCTGCCCTTGCTGATTATTTTTAAGCTGCACCAATTATGGAATATCCTCTCTACAGGCTCGTGAAGAAGTAATTAATTCTTTCCTCATAGACTGTATTCAAAACGTGCGCATCCCAAATACTCGCAACTCGTACACAACTTTGGCATTCAAAAGAATGTGACAGCATTTAGAATGTTATCTTGAGAAAGAACTGTGCTTAAATTCCCTCTTAAAACCCTGAGCCTGATACTAGTTTTGCATTTTTCTTTTAAAGAAACAAGGCAAAGGAACCTTCCCAACTCAGATTTATAGACTTTTTTTTTTAAATGTTAAATTCAAGTGGAAGCTGTCACATTAAACAAACATACAATAAATTCAATCCCCTTGCAGTATTTTTCAGACTAAATCACCATAGTGTCATAAACCCAATAATGAAACAATCCATACAAATTAATTGACTTAATTTTCATTGTCCAAGTTGAAAGGCAAAAGTGTAAAAACACCTGAACATGTAACAAACTTTTTAAATTATTTCAGTTTTATTGATTTGAAATGTAATTACCAACAGTGGTAAATGAATTTCTTTTAAAATAAGATTAGTAAATTGAAGGGTTTGTTTAAATCTACAAGCTCAAAGTCTCTCTCATCATACCACACTAGAATCATAGACTACTAGGACTGGAAGGGACCTCGAGAGATGGTAAACAGTGGGAGAGAGGAGGGGTATATGACTGGTCTATGCCCGGTTGTGGAAATCAAAGCTAGCAATCCCCTGTATTCATATTGAAACCCACGGAAATCAGTAATTATGTTGTTTGAAGCTGATGGGGCTTTGCGTAGGTTCAGGGTCTGGATGTAGATTTAACTGCACGATTGAGGCCTTCACAAGAAAACTACCATATAGACACATTAGAAAAGCAAATTAATTTTTCAAGGTAATTTAAAGGCAAAGGATTATAAATACTAAAAATGGGGCTTGTGAGGTTTTATCCAATTTATGATTAGTCTGGTCAGAGTTTGATTTATTGTTTTATAATTTTGAAAGATAATATACTTTTATTTAAACAGTTATTTTATTTTTAACAGTTGCCAAAGTTATGGGGAGGGTCATACAACAATGATTTAACAGCAAGAGATGTTAAGATTAAAAAAATTAGATCTTTATAACCAGGGCTCGACAATTAGTGTAATCTACTCACCAGTGGCAAGTAGATTACAAGCCGGCACAGCCGCGCAGCGCGGTCTGAGCATGCGCAGTGTGCTGAACCACGCGGCTGGCGAGCCCTGTTTATAACCATTAGCACACAAACCAACTATATCGCATCAAAATATACAAAATAAATATCAAATCAAACTAAGTTCTCAAGCAGCATTTTGAGAACATTTTCTTACTTTACCTACATGTAAATTTTAATAGTCACTGATAGAAATATTTTTTCACTGGTTTGCCTGTGTACAGTGAGATCTGAATCCTTCCAAGCCTGATGTGCACAGAAAGATGTAAGGTTTCTTTTTTAGTTTAGTTCTTGAAACTGTTTTTCTGCTTGTCTGGTCTTCTCCAGTTTTGCTGAGAGCTTCGAAGCTTGATCATTATGAGCACTCACACATTCGTTATCAAAGAATTCCTTTAAACAAAATGTTAGTCCTGGAACTTAACAGTAAGTCAGTATTGATAAAACTAAACTAGAAGCTATAAATCACGGAAACCAAGAATGTAAAAAGAGGACTATAAATCTCTTCTCGCAAATGCTCAACTTTCATTCTTGTGACCACTGCACTAGTTATCACACAGCATGCCAGGGTAGGGATGTGAACGGTTAACTGGTAAGCACCAACAATTAAACCAGTGGGGGCTGGAACAGCCCCCGCCCACTGGCAAGATTTTCCAATGCTGAGATATCTTTTTCCGAGAAGAGGTGACCACATCTGCATTCAGTATTCAAGGTGTGGGCGTACCATGGAACTATATAGAGGCAATAAGATATTTTCTGTCTGATTCTCTGTCCTTTTTTTAATGATTCCCAATATTCGGTTTGCTTTTTTGACTGCCACTGCACACTGAGCGTATGTTGTCAGAGAAAACAACAAGCAAAAAGGGTTTGGGAGCCCAATTTGTCTTCAGGTCACCACGAAGATATCTTGATGGAAGGCAGTACAAAGGAATGGTGTCTTCATGAAAATAAAGGGTAATATGAGAACTCCTCGTAAGAAAGACCAGCAGCAAAGATTCACACTTCTGTGATGGCTGTTTGCATTTAATAACCAAAGACAATCTGCCTGTTTTTAGGGGAAGGATCTCTTATTTACCATGGTACTCTTCTTTCTCATTATTAACACGGTGTCCTCTTATTTCAAGCGATCGTTGCCTCGGTTTGCCTGGACTATGGAAAGAAAGGTTGGCGACCATGACAACCGTGCATGTTGCACCGACACTCACACTGTGTCCCGGGAGGTACATCCAGACGACAATCACTGTGCTCTAAGGATGGGTCCCCAATTGCAGAGCTGTTCCAAGCAGGAATCACACCATGCTGCTGGACCTGGGCTTGTATAAGCTGGGTTTCATTCTAACCTAACAGGGCTGATTTGAGCTAGGGATGTAACAGTGTAGTGAATTAACCAATCAGCAAATGCTTATAGGTCAATGCTGTAGACTTCATTCATTTCCCCCTGCCCTAGCCAGTACATTTTTTAGCAGGCTGGCCAGCAGCCTGTCTCAGTCCTGGCTTGCAATGGGTCCGGGACCTGCTCCTGCTGCGGCTCTAAAGTGTTATTAGGAGCCAGGCAGGCAGGCAGCCTGGCTCAGTTCTGGCTCATGCTGGGTCCAGGAGCTCAGACTCCTTCCCCAAACAGGGGCTGCTGCCACCCCGTATCAGAGGCAGCAGCAAGGTCCGCTAGGGGGACTGGTTTTTAAACTGGCTCCCCCTATGGACCAACTCCTGCCTGGCACCCCGCACTGCTGCCTCAGATATAGAGGCAGCAGCATGGAGTAGCAGAGGGCTCCTTGGGAGCGGGGCCGGATTGCACTGGCTGCTGGCCCCACCCCCAGGAACTATAGAATACTTGAGTAATTGATAAGAATTTATGAGGTTAATTGACTATTCAATTAACCGATATTTAACATCCCTACTTTGAGCACGCTCAGCTTTCTAGCAGAACCATTTGCCCCTAGCCATAGACTTCCTTCCATCAAGGGAGCCCAAGATACCTTACACCTAGTCATTTAAGTCATTTTCCCCCTCCCCTCCTTCCTTTGGACAAAAGCAGCAATTGCGGGGGTGAAATTTCTATGTGGAGCTTAACAAAAGTCGACTAGCACATTTTGAAAAAGAAAAAGCTGGAAGCAAAGAGAAGCTAGATAATTTCATGGAGATTAGGTCCATAAAAGGCTATTAGCCAGGGGATAAAATGGTGTCCTTGGCCTCTGTTTGTCAGAGGCTGGAGAGGGATGGCAGGAGACAAATCGCTTGATCATTGTCTTCGGTCCACCCCCTCTGGGGCACCTGGTGCTGGCCACTGTCGGCAGACAGGCTACTGGGTTAGATGGACTTTTGGTCTGACCCGGTACGGCCGTTCTTATGTAAGTAATATTATTTTCTCACTGGAATAATGCCACAACTCCTGGTTTCCTTGCATTGACTCACAGGACATATGAATAAGTCTTAGTGTTTGCAAAAGCTATACGGATAGGGAATGAAACTTGCAAGTTTTAGGCTTAAAATTCTCAATAGTTCAATCTAGACCAGCCTCTAAAAGCCCTCGCCTAGCAGGATCAGTGATCACTTTAATGGGTCAGTAATTGTCCAGGCTAGACATTAGGGATGTCAACCTAGGCTTATTCGTTAATCTTATCAACTCCATGTATTCCATGTCCCTTCTCCCTCCCTCCCCTGATGCCTCTGCTGGAGCCTTGAGGAGCCAGCTTGTAAGCCGACTCCCCACAAGCAACGGATCCACGGAGCTGTCTGTCCCAGTCCCCGCCCTAGCGCTCCTACCTCGGATAGAGAAGCAGCAGGTAGAGTGAGGCAGGCAGGCAGGAGCTGGACACGCAAGAGGCTGGCTTTCAAGCCAGCTTCCTGCACATTTTTGCTCACACAAGTTGCCTCTCCACCCCCCACCCTCCCACCTCCACTCAGAGGCAGCAGTGAGGTGCGGGGGCAGGGGAGGCTGCCACGGACAGAGGCTGCTCTGTGGGATGCCGGCGCAGATCCTGTCTGCAGGAAGCTCAGACCCCCTAGGACAGAGGCTGGTGCTGCCGTGCACGACTGCCTCTGTATCAGAGGCAGCAGCCTGGGGCAGTGGGAGTGAGCGGCTCCCCAAGAGCAGAGCTGGGAAAACACTGGCTGCTGGCCCCGCCCCCAGGGACTGTCGAATAGTCGTGTAATTGATAATACATTGTGCGGTTACATGACTATTCAATTAATCGCTATCTAATATCCCTAGTAGAAATGCTGGTTTTCAAGGCACTCCTACCCTGGAAAATGGCAAGATCTATAGGGAGCCAGAAAATTGGTTCGGTCTCAGAGCCATACAGCTTTCCCTTTTGCTTCGCACCCTGCTTGATTGTGGTTGCCCGTCTCTCAGATTGCTACAGCTGGCAAGCAGTACTGTCTCCACACCGGGAGCAGCTTGGGACCCCTGCAAACCAATAATGCTTTTAAAAATATGTCTCTCTTTCATAGCCATAGACCTCTGTGGTCCCCATGAGGAATGGACTGTGCATGCAATTACTATTATTAAACAGCTCTATTGTAAACCTCTGGCGTGGCGAGCTGCTAAAACAAACATTCCCCTCGCTGCATGCTGTTCTCTGTGGCTCAGAGACACTTGGGCAACACACACCACATTTAGACGTGTTACATCACCACGCAGAAGCAAATTGAGATTCCATTTTTTCCCCCTGCCCTCCTTCCTTTGGACAAAAGCAGCAATTGCGGGCGTGAAATTTCTATGTGGAGCTTAACAAAAGTCGAGTAGCACATTTTGAAAAAGAAAAAGCTGGAAGCAAGTTGCTCCGTTAACAAAGACAAATTGAGTCATGTTGACCACAGGAGGAAAAAAAGCAACCAATTGATGCCATTTTAATCAGCCACTTGCTTGCTAATGGGGAAGCTCCCTGCTGAATTTTAAACAGCTTCATGCTGCAACTGGCTCACGTGACGGCTGTTTGCTGTGGTCGTATTTCTCTACGCTCACCTCTCCTGTCTAACTCCTGACGACCTAATGCAGTGAGGGGAATCTAGTCAGGTTAGCCAGATGTGCATTTCTGATAGCTGAGACTGCACTGTGGAGAGTATTCTAAACATGCCATGAAAACCCCAGTCAATGCATTGTAAAAAAAAAAATAAACCTAACGTCCTGAATCAGAAAAGAGAAGACGTTTGGCTTTGACAGATGAGCAATGGAAATAGTTCATGCAATGCTCTGCCAAGAGAAGCATTTTGTTTGCCCACAGAAGCGCATTCAGCGTTTGAGACATTTGCGATGACGAGATCTTGAGGACAACCAAGATGTTAAAACTGATTTGACAGTTGAGTTATGTAATTTTTTTTATCTGATGTAGTTTGAAACTACTAATCACTGGGGGAAGGGGAGAGTGTTTCTAACTCTCAGATGTGTGTCTCCTGGATAATAAAATTTGGGATTTCATTCTGAATACCTGGGAGGAACAGACTAAGGGAAGTGAACACAGCTGCCATCCGCACAATGCTCAGAGTAAATACAACATAGAAAAGGTGGCAAGTCTGATTCTCCTTGACACTCACCATAAAAGCCATGGCACTGCCAGTGTGATGGAATAGGGCAGTGTTTCTTAAACTTTTTCAGACCGAGGAACACCAAACAATTTTTTTTTTAAATGCGGAACACCAAGGATTTTTTTGTTGAGGGAAAAAAAATGGTCGGGGAAAAGTTTTTGGTTTTTTTTGGCTCAACAAAAGCCTGCCCCTTTCAGGGCGACCATTTTGAACTCTGTTCTCTGCGGTGGAACACAGTTTAAGAAACACTGGAATAGGGCCTTAATATATACAGACCCATGAGAAATCCCAAGTACGGAGCAGCTCACCTGTCAGAGTGTTGGCAGGAGCAGGCCCAAAGCCTGCATGTGTTGCCCGAGGTCAGTTCCCCCCCTCAGGACTATTGAGGTTTCAGCCATGCTCACAGCATATCGGGCACTTTCCAGGCTTAACACAGCGCCGTCCACAATGCACGATTTAAAGGCAGGCAGGTTGTGGGGCAAGGGACCAGCACAATGGGTTAGTAGTGGGCTAACTGGCACCTGACCCTGACCACGTCTGGGCTAAACAGTATCAAGTTAGCGGATGTGCGTGCACAAGGCACCCATGTGCAACATCAGAAGGCTCCTCAGCTCCCCACAGGCAAAATGGGTTTGTGGGAGGGACTTGAATGAGGAAAGCAGCAGGCACTGGGGGGAGAAGCCGACACATGGAGGCAGCTGGCATCTCTGCCACAGACAGGAACAGCAACATCACTAAAACCAAATAATAAATTAATCAGGCAAATGTCCACAAGGAGCGAGGGACAGACACGCGGGGAGGGATAACCTCTATCTTACACAATGTCGGTTTTTCAGGAGGAATTAATTATCCTCAAAGAGGTAGCACAAGAGGAAGGCCATGGCCCACTGGCGTGTGGAGATCACTGCCATACAGACCAATAGATTAGCGTCTCACTGTTTCCTTGTTATGCCCCAAGTCTATCTGCAACCATTAGGGATGTAAAAAATATATAAAATATTAACCATGTAACTGATAAAAATTGTATCACGGTTAACCACAGGGCTGCTGACCTGGAGAGAGCAGCCCCCCCCGCTCACAGTGCTGCTGAGCACCAGTTAACGGTTTACTAGCAAGTATCATCCAGTAAGGACTGTGCTTACCAGGTAACTGGTTACCTGTTTACATCCCTAGCAACCATCTGTTGTCTCCCTGTAAACTGATAGCTTGGGCAGCCACCCAGAAGAGATTCCAGTGTCGCCCAGCTGAGTAGCAGAGTGCTCACAGCATGTTTTTATAGGTGGTGCACATCTGCAAATGCCTTGGTGCACATAAAATTTATTCTGCACATAAATGGAAAAAATTAGAGGGCACACTGCCCAAGTCCCCAACTTTTTGCTATGGTAATACAAATAATGATAAAGTTGCAACAAAGAATCTGAATTTAATACAGGAAGTGGAGAGAGAGCCAATGGAGAGATTCAAAGTCCAAAGTCATATACCTGAATTTATTGCACATTTTATTTTTTCAGCCACAACATTCAACTCCTAACACAGAGTAAGAAATGTTTATTTACTGGATCGGACTCCAGGGCGGTTGACAGAGTTTCGTTTGTTTAAAAACAGAGCTGCACACAGCACAACTGTCTACAAAGCAGGTGTTTCTTTCTGGAAGGCCCTAAAATTGGACTATATTTTCAAATTTCAGATGTTTGAATAATCTATCTATCTATTTTAGAAATGTGCATCTGTCTAATTGTTCATGAGTCCGTTGGCTCAAGAACTTCTCCTAAACCAGAAGGGCGAGGGCCACCAAATTTGGCAGGCAGCTTCCTCTTATTCTAACTTAAAGCAAAGCCAGGGTTTGGGTCTCCCAGGACAATGGGATGTGCCTGGAATGTGACTGTTTCCTATCAAACAGAAAAGGAGGGGTGAGAGAGCAGAGACAGTTATACGCACCCATGTCCACGGGGGGCAGCAAGTGCCCAAGCAAGCAGTCGCTGGCTGGCAGCACTCACCAAGCCAGCCTGCCTCAAGGAGCAGCTACTGGCCGCCTTGCTGCTCCCCTGCCCTAACCCAGAGAGCACCAGCAGGAAGCCTGTAATGGCTGGACCCAGAGAGAACCCAGCAGCCAGGGCCAGCCCAGAGACAAGCCACTTATCTCGGGGACAGGTCAACAGCTGGGGCAAGCAGCTCCTGCCACCCCAGCCTGCCCCAGGGAGAAGCCGGCAGCTAACCTGACCTCACCCTGTTCCGTGAACCACCCCCCGCCCCCTGCTCCCTCCGGCTCCTGCACTCCCACACTGTCCTTGCTCCTGCACTCCCACACTGCCAGCCGCCTGTTCTGAAGGACCCACGTAACACCAGGTAATTCTGCTAGTGAATAATAATGTTTCTAAAAGGAAAAAGGGGAAAATGCTACTCGTTTCCTTCAGGTGAATAAAAATCAACTATCGGGGAGAAGAATGAGGTGTGAAAATCAATTTTTAATTATTAAAATGTATTGTTTAAAAAATAAACTTGTTTAAAATTAAATCTGCATTTAATACAAAATATATTAAGGCCTAACCATATTATAATCTCTTCAATCACAAAAAATTAATGCTGGTTTGTGTGTTTAATTCAATTCCAATTACCATCTTAATACAGCTTGACACAAATCATGAGCAAAAAGTTAATTAGCTAGTGAACAAGCAATATAAAGCACTCACTATTTTCTATCATATTAAAACATACAAGAAAGAATCAGACAATATTAAAGCTATATATTTGCTTAAAGAAATGTATATAGTGACAGCCATACCCTCCCAGGTAAGAAAAGGACGTACCACTGCTAGCATAAAGACTATTTAGTTGTAAATCAACTTGTTTTAATTATGTAGCCAGTGCAAATTCACATTTCTTTAGGAAATAACTGAATTACAAATGGAAAACTTAATTAAAATCAGTGCCTTTAGAACACTCAACCTATTGGTTTATTGAATGGAATGGAGGATTTTGGTTTTGGTTTTTAATTTACTCTCTCTCACACACACACATACACACACCCCCCTCTGTTTAAATTATGAATTTTCTTGTCACCGCTATCTTGATGTGAAAAGCCAATTTGCTTAGCCATGCAGCATCACTTACCAACACAAAGAATGTTGAAGCAGAACCCTTGCGACGTGGATTTGTTGACCAGCTGATCTGGAAGACTATCAAAGCCCACATGACCGGAGAGGGAGAGGTTTCGAAGCTCATCGTTCTGAAAAACCCAAACAGAAATATTTGTAACCAAGATGCCAAGCACCTGTGCATGCAGGTCGAAGTTATAGGAACCTTAGGCACTCTCAAAGGAGAGAATAATCCATCCCTCACTAAGTCCCCGGTTAGCCCAGGTCAGTGTTTCTTAAACTGTGTTCCGTGGCATACCGGTGTGCCGCGAGGCAGTTGGAGGTGTGCCGCGGAGAACAGCAGCGTTCAAAATGGCCACCCTTAAAGGGGCAGGCGACTTTGGTGTCCCTCATAAAAAAATTATTATTTGGTGTTCCTCAGTCTTAAAAAGTTTAAGAAACATTGGTCCAAGTGGTCTAAGGCACGAGGGAATGGACGGAGTGAATTCTCAACCACTTGCCCTTCTGGCTCAATTTCCTCCCCAATGCTCAGATGTCTTCCTTGGGTGTGTGTTCTACCCCACCCTACTGTGGGGCTAGCTATCTACAGCTCCTCCCCACAATCCACAGGAAGAGGCAGTTCCTCTGGGCCAGAGACTGGCAGATTGTCAAGCATTAGCAACGTGCAGACGGTGAAACTGAAGTTCCGTGCCCCAGTTTCAGACAGTCTTGCGGCCACAGGAGAGAAAAGTCAGGAGGCGACACACACGGTCAGACAACTGGGTTGTGACCGCCCCCCACCAAGCTGCAATCTTAGCTCTGCTCAGATGAGTCCCCACTATGAGACACCAGATCCTCTGGCTTGCTCTGTGACCACTGTGCACGGTGGGAAGAGGCCAACAGACCTGCCGGGCCGCTGGACAAGGTATGGGGGGGGAGCACACCTCCACGCTGCAAGAAGGGGCAGAGCCTCAAGCCGAAGGGGCAGGCCTTTGGGCAGCCAGCCTCTGCACCATGCTACGCTTGCGCCCCCATCCCACCCCTCAGGGATTCACCGTGCAGCGCTCCGGCAGCAATTTAAAGGGCTTGGAGCTCCAGCTGCCGCTGCCTCATCAGCAGCCATGGCAGCTGGTTACCTCCACCTGGCTAAGAGCTTCCCAGTTGTCTGGGGTAGGGGGAAGAGGAACGGCCCCTGTCTGGTGCAGAACCACTGCAGGCAGCATCTCCACCACTGCCCCTGCAACCTTTTAACCGGGGGTTTGGGTGGATCATGCTGAAGTCTCTGTCCCCAGCTGGCTGGTTGGGATTTTGACTTCAATGTCATTAATCCTGATATAAGTAAGTGGAGAAGCCAGCTCGCTATTCTGTTACATGTGTCATGGATAAAGGAGTTCTCACAATTCTCTTAATCTTCACCACAACGTAACAGGGACGGGACGCTCTGTAAGTCAGCCCTGGCGATCGTTCTAGGGCCACGGCAGGGCATAGCTCAAGTTGTTCAGAGAACGCCCCTAAAGCGTCAAAAGGCTTCGGATGCATCGTTCCAACACGGAAGACGGGCGTTGGCCTGTGAGTGGTTTGGTTTACACACAACAGCATCGTATGGTGAGAAAGCGGGGCAGTCAGCCCTCGGCTTTTCAGCATGGCGCATAATTTCCCATGCAAGGCCTGTCTCAGGTTCCATGGCCTTGAAGGAAAAGTACAGTCACCTAACTCAGACGCACTCAAGTCTTCCTGCAGGTTTACTTTACGCCTGTGGGAAGATTTAACCAGGCGTTTCCAACCCCCTTCCATCTACCTCTGCTGGCTTAGTCGGGTACCCTGAGCCGAAAGACACCCCCCAGCAGAGATTTTCACAGGATTTATTGTACCAGCAGGGATCTTGCAGGATAAAGAGCTGGAGCAAGTCCGAAGTTATATTTAGAGTTTTCCACAACAGCTGTACAGTTAGTTATGTTTTAGTCTAGAAAAAGCAGCCTCGCTAGTTAGCTCTTCTGCCAAATCACACGGATGCAAAGGCTCAGAAACAGATTACAGAACGCTGTGAAACAGCACAAGATGTCATTCCCTGTCATGCTGGTTTCCGTAAGAAAAGTTGGCTGTCCCCAACTTCAGACCTTCCATTTTTTCCCCAATACTAGAAATTTGCATAGGAATTACTCAATTGCTCCCAAATTATAACCCTGCACAGCCTAGGCCTGATCCAAAGTCCGTTGAACTCAATGGGAGTCTTTCCATGGATTCCAACTGGTTTTGAATCAAGTCCTCAGAGAAATGGTGTTTAATTTAGCTCTTGGGGTCACCCTTGTTTTCTGCTCTGTGTTCTATTCTCCCATTTGCCAGAGATTTGCTATGCAACCAAGGGCAAGTCATAGGGCTCTCCAAAGCCCATTCCCCACCAGAAACAAACAAGAGCCCTGTTGCTCAGGGGCTGAGAGATGGGGGCTACATCTACACCTCCAGGGGTTTGCTGGTCTAGATATACTGGCAGAGGTACCGTGGCAAGCCCTGTTAACAGTGGGTACACCCCTGAAAGTTGGGCTACTCGACTTTGGAAACACATGCCCAGGGCCACAACTTAAGTGTGGTTGCATGTACAGTAAAACTCTAATAGTCCAGCATCCAATAGTCCGGCATCAAAATGGCAAGAGCCTAGTGAGTGAGCTTCATCAAAAAATGAGTCACAAGGTAACAGCGGCAGCAGCTGAACTGAGCAAAAAGGGTAAAAAAGGCTTAAAAAAAACTAAAACATTACAGTATACTGTATATAGTATGTACAATAAAAAGGTTAAGAACACTTTATATACAGTATATAGTGTATACAATATATATATATATAACCTGCTTATAGTACCTCCTGATAGTCTGGAATATTTGATAATCCGGCACCACCTAAGTCCCATAGGTTCTAGATTATTGGAAGTCTACTGTACATGCAAATATATGCACAAATATATTCAAAGAGCTTCTTTCACACTGACGGGCATGAATACAAAGCACTTCCCACAATGCCCCGGCACCTCCTCCCTAGGGGCTAGAAACGCCGATACCCTGCACCCATCTGTTCCAGCCAGCCCGTCCACTTGCGCCTTTCAATGCTCACCCCGCCTGGGAGACGCCTCGCCATTGTGCAGCATGTTCCCAGTGGAGGCCACGTTCAAAGGACCCCCACCTGCAGGTCACGTGTTGAGCCCCACATAAGCCGAAACCGCCCCATAGCCTGCATACAAACAGGCCACGGGCCGCGCGTTGAGTAGCCCTGCCTGAAAGGGTTTGGCAGGGAATCTTAAGCCAGTTTCCTGAATAGAGCAAGTCCTAGTCTACACTTATCTACGCTGTTCTCTCACACCCTGACTTAATATTCTAGTGTAAACGAGGCCCAAAAGGCACCAGCAAAAGGGTGTTTTCACCAGTATTACGTTATCTGCACAAGGGTTTTTGCCAGCACAGTTCTTGACAGTGGAGATGGAGAGAGACACAAAGGGGCTCCCCTGACGGACATGGCTGTGCCAGCAAACCTGTTGCATGCTGTTCAGGTGTAGGGGTAGATCCAAGGCGCTCAGCACTGACTGACTCCCACTGAAGCCAGGGCCAGTTAACAGCAGCACGAGCTGAGTTTAGGTGATGACTGAGCGCATCTGAAAACCCCTCCCTTAACGTTTGTGGGGACAATGTAAAATCTGTGGGTCTGTGCCATTTCCGTTAGAAGCTGGGCTTCTAGGGATTCTCCTCTTGACTGTCCCCACCTTTGTGTACCGTGTGTGTGTGTGTGTGTGTGTGTGTGTGTGTGTGTGTGTGTGTGT
>JANRFK010001234.1:8326600-8340725 GCA_030068395.1 Apalone spinifera | reverse complement strand
TTTTCCGTTAAAAGCATTTGCGGAAAATCATGCCAGTCTAGACGTAGCCAGACTAGCTCAGTACACACAGTGCTTCTGCCGTGTGCCAGCGTCTCCCTACGGCTATTGACCACAGTGACTCAAGCGCTGGGTGATGCTATGATGTGTTTGTATTTACTGCCCCTAGATGTCCAACCCCGCTTAGAAGACATCCAGGGGCCACTCCTCAGGAGTTGTCGCAGCTCCACTGAAGTCCGTGGGCCTGTGACTCTTTATACCATCTGAGAATCTGGCAAGCCGTGCTTGGGCATGAAACGTTGCACACACACCTCCCCCCCCCCAGTATCTGCCTGTCATGAGGGGTATGGAAGTCAATGGAGCTGGCCACAAAGCCCTGTTTGCAATTTATCAGGATTCCAAACTTCAGCAGGAGTTTCCAGCAGCACGGCTCACGCCTTCCCCTCTGCCAGATACTCACCCGAGGGGGCCTGGTGGATAGAAAATGCTCCCTTCAGGGATCCCCTGTGGGAAAGGAGGCCATGTGGCCTGGGGGAACAATAGCAAGGAAGAGCCACTTGGTGACTCCAGAAGGAAGGAGCAGCTGCAGAAGCAGCTAAAGCTGGAACCTTTAGCCTCTCAGAGAATTTTTGACAGTTTCCAGGGAACTGTCTCTGCCCTGTGCTGATTGGCTGTTTGCTCGCACCCTCTCCCTCTTCCAGTCTTTTCACCTCATCTTCACTCCGCACCTGCCCTGTTCACCTCACCCCTGCCCTCCCCTGTCCCTCTTTCCTCCCTTTCTAGCTCAGGGGTGGGCACTAAACGCCCCATGGGCAGGACACGGTTCACCACAGTTAGCTCCTGGCATTCGCGGGTCCGGCCACTCACAGCTCCGTGGAGCGCTGTTCCCGGCCAATGGGAGCTGTGGGAGTTGGTGTCCCGGTCCATGCCACTTCCCACCGCTCCCATTGGCCAGGAACAATGCTCCACAGCCAATGAGAACTGCAAGCAGCCGGACCTGCGGATGTGCAGGTGAATAACATGCCTGTGGTCTACCAGGGGTTAACCCTGGTGAACTGCTTCTGGCTTATTGCCCACTCCTGTTTTAGCTGATCCCTTTCTAATGGAAACCCATCCATAAATCAGTTTCAGAGCTAGCACAACAGTGGCTGCTATTCCATAGCTCACTCTGCCCACGTATTCTACCCCTTCTCCCAGTCTGGGCCTGGCTTGTCTCTTTAGATTGCAAGTTCTTCAGGGCCATCTTACGTACAGGGCCTTGTCGGACGAGGCTCCCTTCTTGGCAGTCCCATAGACACCACTGTAATAAACCTGGAGTAATAATAATAAAAATTAGAAAAAGAGAGAGGCCACCCCTGAAAGGTAATACTGGCCAGATGACTTGGCCTCATGTCCTGGCCCTTGGGGGCCAGTGCTGTGTTAAAGAAACAAGGATCAGGTAATCAAATGTGCATAGCATTTTAAAGGAAAGTTACAAATGGTTGGGATAAAGAGATTCCAATGTCAAACCTTCCCCAGGCTGCAGATATTTTATAGATCGCACTATTCATGGGGAAAAAAAAAATCCATACTTGGCAAACGGAGTTATTGCCTTGCATTTGTGTGGCAAAGGACAACAACATGGCGTAGGTTTGGTGTGCACAAGATTTTTCTATGAAATGCTTTTCATCATATTGTCTTTTAACGTGCCATTATTCCTTTATCAGGTGCATTATGTGCATTCAATAGCGGCAGATAAATGAAAACCATGCATTTTTATAACAGCCACTTGCTGCTTTTACCTAGAAAGGACATCACAAACTAAAAAGTCCCAACCCTAACTCCCTGCCCCGATAGGGTGTGCATGTAATTCAATAGCGGTATGTCTACACAGCACGGCTATTTCGGGATACCAGAGGTATCCCAAAATAGCTACCCCACATCTACACAAGCTGCCTGTTATTTTGAAATATTTTTCAAAATAATGGGTGCACTGTTTCTCCATCTGGTAAACCTCATTGCACAAGGGATAAGGGATGGCTCGAAATAGCACGTTATTTCGAAATTTGGCGCTGTGTAGACATGCCAAATTTCAAAATAGAGTCAAGATAAGATATAGCACAAATTGCATATCTTATTTCGAGCTTAGGGTGCTGTGTGGATGCACCCTAGGAAAGGTTCCCATCCGTGGTGCTATCATAGAAATGATATGAGAAAGGAGTCTGGTTACTTTCC
Organism: Apalone spinifera; assembly: GCA_030068395.1. Lineage (NCBI taxonomy): Eukaryota > Metazoa > Chordata > Testudines > Trionychidae > Apalone > Apalone spinifera. The sequence continues at coordinate 8,338,514 of JANRFK010001234.1, read as the reverse complement.
AGAGGGTCACAGTTACTTGTCAAAATCCACCCACAGTTCGCAGTCAGCATCGACCCCCTCAAAGGATGGTTTATTGGGGTTTTGTAGCCAATCTGATCTTTCAGCTCTGCAGAACAGAATGGCAAGTTGGGACATAAGAAGGTATTTTAGGGAGTGTCTTAGATAGCACGGAAACTTCCTTATCTAGAAAAGGAGACTGATTAAACAATGTGGATCCCATAATCACCCATTATGAATGGAAAAGAAAGAAGTGACCTGTCTACACCGCATAGCAATAAAATTCCAACATAGTACCAAGGAGATGTTATCACAGCTTGACCAAAGTCCTCACAGCAGCTAGCGAGAGTGCACAAGTACATGGGCCTGGTACAGGGAACTGAGAGAATGACCTAGTTCTTGTTTACATTTACTGAAAAGGAAGAGAAAACTTACTCATGAGGGAGGATGAAGGGGAACGGTGAACATTGCTGGGCGTTATTGTCAGACGAGATGAGCTAACGACTGCATTCGCTCCACTCACAAGCACGGACACCGTATCTACCGAATGTGACGGGCTCTAAAATGGAATGAATACACCCCCCCTCCCCCGTCCCCATTTGTAGTAATTCCCCATTTGCAGTAATTCAACTGAAGTCCGTGGGCTTGTGACTCTTTATACCATCTGAGAAGCTGACAAGCCGTGCTTGGGCATGAAACGTTGCACCCCCGCCCCACCCCAGTATCTGCCTGTCACGAGGGGTATGGAAGTCAATGGAGCTGGCCACGAGGCCCTGTTTGCAATTGATCAGGATTCCAAACTTCAGCAGAAGTTTTCAGCAGCACGGATCATGCCTTCCCCTCTGCCAGATACTCACCTGAGAGGGCCTGGTGGATAGAAAATGCTCCTTCAGGGATCCCCTGTGGGAAAGGAGGCCATGTGGCCTGGGGGAACAATAGCATGCTCCATGTGTTTCTGTCTATGGAACAGCCTAGTTCCAGAGGACTGAAATCCATCAGCGAGTTTCAATGTACTCTCCCATTGACATCAGAGCCCAACAGAGACGCTGTTACTACCCCTCCCTTGTGCGCAGCCCTGAAAGTACAGCAATGCTGATCATTAGTTTACTGGCTTACAGGCAAGGTCTTTCCTCAGACCCTGCCAGACTCGGCTTTTTTCTTCTCTCCACTTGCACAGGCGTCTGCACTTAGAGGAGAAGCAGCATGGTTGTTGCGAACAGATCTTGCCCCCGCCAAGGTCCAGGGGGAGTGCACCGGCGGGGCACCCTTCCTAAGCAGGGGCTCTTTCACTCAAGGCTTTCTTCTGGTTTTGCAGTAGCCTGCAGCTTTCACGCGCCAGCCCCAGGCCACATCCCCTTCCCCGGGCAATAAACGCCCAAACCAACCTCCAAACAAATGGCTCTTCTGCTCCAGTTGGCCTACTCTACAGTCTGTCATCTGGGCTCCATCTTCAGGCCCTTCTGGGCTACTTGGACGGCTTCCCCTGCTCTGTCGGTGGAGCTCGGCCTTCAGGCCTTTCCCCTGGAGACCCTTTTTCCTAGCAGGCTCCTACAGCCTGGACTCAGGCATCTTCTCCATGAGACTTCCCTGCTTTTCACAGCTCCTACCCTCAGGCCTCCAACAGGAGCCTGGCTTGATTCCTAACGTCTCCTCTCCCTGCCCCCACTGTTATGAGGCCCAGAGTTTCATCAGGCTGGCAGCTGGCCCCATTAGTCCTGCTGCCTCACGCTGGGAGGCAGCTAATTATGACATCCACTTCGCCTTTAAGGGGGCTGCCATTTTGACTGAGCCCCGGTGGGGGGAAATGGCGGGAGGGCCACTCTGGGGAGTGAAGCAACACATAGGTAGCCCCGCAGGGCCCCTTGCAAGGCATCTGTCTTAGTGCCCTGGCTTGTGGAGAAAAACAGGGCTTAGCTTAGGTTGCTTTCCCCTTGTGGAGATAGCAACTGGGCAGAGGGGAGGTGGGGAGAACCGGCCAGTGAAGCCGTAGCACTGCCCCACGGCGCATTGGCAAATGGAGCTGACTGGGGGGGGGGGCTAGGGAGGGTGTGTTACACCCCTGACAGATGTAGCCAGTTACTTCCACTACTAACCCCACTCTGCCACCCCATGCAAGCCGGGCGCTATGGAAGACGCAGGGAGTCTAAGGTACAATCTTTTCCCCGAGTTCCCGCAGGGCTGTACCTCTCTTCACCCCTCTGCGCTAGAAGTACAGCCCTGCGCTTAGCATCTGTATGTCTTCTGCCTGTTCTACAGGGTGATACCATGGGCGGGTGTTACTGACACCCACACACACTGGATGAGTGGGGTTGGCCCAACTGGAACAGCTGTAGAGAAAAATCCCCAAATAACTCAAATGAAGAGGAGATAGAAACCGTCCCCTGCCGGTTCCTTGCAGCAAAATGGTTTGTCAGCTGGACTCCCGGCTGTGCTTATGAGATGTATTGTTAGTGACAAGGAAGGTGAAGGTGGAGTCTTGCTTTAGCATATTCCTGGCCAGAGGTTTTGGTGCTGCAAGGCTGTTACCTCGTATTTCTTCCTAGAGTCTTGCTGGATAAGCTGCTATAATTTACAAGCACTGGCAGAGGCAGAAATTCACTAGGCAGAGTAACTCATTGCAAACACAAGGAGATGACAACAACAAAATCTTTCCATGTACCATTTCCTTTGGGTCTGGACAGGAAATGAACCACTTCCTACTCCAATTTCATAACATATACTAGGCACACGTCAGAACACATCCTTTTCCAGGAAAATGAGCGCATGGGTGAAACTGGGTGAAGTAGTAGTAGTAGATGTGGTTTGATAGGCTGGAAACAATGAAACGCTCTTCACAAGAAAGACTCCAGGGCAGCTCCCAAACTACGGAGCTGCTTTAATAAATATAGAAAGAAAAGTCAGCCACAGAAGTAGCCTTGCAGTAGTTATCTAGCTTGTTTCTGTTTCATATGTAATGTAGACAGACAGCTGCATCCGCTGGAAGATGTAAGTATCTGTTGTATAAAATATTCATTGGAAACACAGATCTTTTTCAGTTCAGGAATCATTTGCAAACTCACCCTGATTTTTTTTGGGGGGGTGCATTATTTGCAATTACTGGATGAATGGGTTGAGCAAACCACTTTAAGCCCAAGTATGTTTGCAGACTGATTGGCAGTAACGGATTTTGGGACTTTACAGGTCAGTTTTCCCAGTGGAAAAGAAATCAGTGGCAGAATCTGGGTATATTGAAAGTTTAACTGGATTCATTTATATTTTATAGTATATTAGCCAGGCCTGGAACAGAGATGGTTACAAACAGCATGTAGGCCAATCTCTACATTCAGGACACTCAGCCACACACCAATGCCAGCTCCCAAGAAGCAACTCTGCCTCCAAAACTGATCCAATCAGTGTCCAGGTCAGAAGTTCTTCCCACCACAGAAGGTCTTCCCACCACATTAAGAAAAAGACTTGTGGCAACCTGTGTTTAACAGTGCCACCTGGTGACAGTAGCCAGAAAACGATTCACTATGATTTTTTTACTTACTTATTCCTGGTGATCCGTCTCTGATGCCACAATGATTGGTCACCAATACTTCATCATTTCTTCTCCCTTGGAATAGCAAAAAATCCACATAACTTCCAAGTATCATCATCTTTCAAAAATAGTTTGCAAAACAAATTTCTGCTTCATACACCTCAAAATAGAAATCCCCTTCAATTTCGATCTATGTCTTTGTATATTTAGGGGTGTGAAATATTTTTCTACTTTTCCAATGCCCACTATTCATAACCCGCTGGTTGGCCAAGGGGTTGAGAACCCAGGTCAGATGTTGTTACCAAACTAGCCCCTTCTCCATGGTCCCCTACACTTTGTTCCATTACACTGCAGTACAATGTAACAACACAAAAGACGTGTGAACTGCACTGGATAGACTGCAATCAAGTTCCAAACTTCAACCAACTTTAAATTGATTTTTTTAAGCTTTGAAAAATATCAGTTAAGATTCTGCCCTCCCGTTTTATGTTTTTTTTCTCCACTTTGCAGTGCTTTTTTGGTTTTTTGTTCCATCCAACAAGGAAGCTGCTAGGAGGGAAGGATGCCTTCCAGCTATTTCTGGCCCACCCAAAACCAAAAAGCACTACACCGCTCATGAGAAAATCTGTTCTGGGGGGATTTGCAGCCTAATTTTGCAGACTCGAGGGAAGCTGATAAAGCATTGTCAAGGTAGGTGCTTATCTCAGCTGACCCTGCAAACCTTTGGGGGTTCCCCCTCACTAAGTGGCATGCCTGGGGAAGTGACTGCTCCAGAGGCTTTGACTACACGTTCAAGTGTAAAGCTCTGCTGCAGTGGCACTTTAATGCCGCAACGTGGTCATGGCCAGAGTGCTGGGAGCCTGCTTACACTGGAGTGTTACAGGGCTGTAACTTGCTGCGCTCTGGGGAAAGGTGTATTTTTTCACACCCCTAAGCCAGAACGTTACAGTGCCATAACTTGTCAATGTTGACAAGCCCAGGAAGATGAGTATGCATTGGTATAGGGCAGTGTTTCTCAAGTCTGGGGGGGAGGGGGGCTATGTCAACAGCACTGAAATTTGGAGAAAACTGAATATGTGTGTGTTAAGTTTTCCAGCGCTTTATTATTTTTGTACTTTTTACACCTAAAAATTTCATCGCCCACCCAGCTACGATTAAGCTGTTTAAACAAATGTGTTGCAAGGGTAGAAAAAATAGTTTGTGTGTCTGAAAACTGTAGGTAATGGGGGTACTTTTTTTTTTTTTTTTTTTTTTTTTTTAAAAGGAATACTTTATAACAAAGGTTGAGAAACACTGGTATAGGGGACTGACGTGCTGTAGGCAGGTTCCCTTGGGACTTTCTAAATTATACTCCCTGGAGGCTCTGTTTCTTTTATGCTCTTTTAGTCTAGGTCCCAACAATCGAAGAAACTGGGTTTACTAATCTGTGCCCAGCCTGTGTTGGGCTTGGCTTACCACTGCAGGAGCACTCAAGAAGTATTCTGAAGGACACACAGTTTGTTCCAGGCTAAGGTCTGTAGGCCTGGGGTGGGGTGGTATGACTGTGAGTGAGTGAGGAAGCCGCTGTGGGCTGAGAAGGAGGAATCATCTCCGTAAGTTGCTCCAGGCTTGCTACTGGCATCTACCAACGGGCCCAGATGGGTCAAATCCCCTGGTTTTGTCCCATTTCTCACCATGCTCTGCCCTATCCCAGCCCCCAAATCCTGCTGTACAGAAACATGGAGGTCCCCATGCAGCTGGTCTCCAGCTCCCCTGCCTCTCCACAAGGGACACACTTCCCCAGCATGCCATGGGTTGGGACTCCCCTTTTCAAAAAAGGAGAGGCAGGGGCGGGGGACAGCAGCATCTGCAAATCCCACACCTGGCCTGGCTCCTTCTGCCCCAGGCTGCCAGGATCCACCAGTGTGCAGGTCGGACACTATTATAGATCAGGGCAGGAAAGCAGGACAAGCCACAGTCTTTGCACCAGACGGATCTACGCTGCGGTAGCAAGCTACCAGCACCAGTCAAGGCCAGGTGACCCGGGGGGAGGAACACATCAGGGAACGGGCTTTTGAAACAGGACCTTGAAAGAAGCTGGATCTCGGGGAGATGCAATAGCCTGGAAGCAAAGCCTTCGGCTGAGCAGGCAGCTGCAGTGCTGCATTCCTGGGTGAAATGCAGCATGACACCGGCTCCAGGCCCCCCCGCCGGTGCTGAGGAGGAGTAACGGAGATGCAGAATGAACTGCCAGTCCTGGTAACATCAGCCACCCACTCACCCGCTGCCTTGGCCGTGCTCCGACAACCCAGTGGCGCTCCTCACACAAACGCTCTCTCAGCTCGATTTTGCCTCTGACAGCTGCTCGCGGCTGCCGGGTGGCACGTGGGCATGTCTGGGTGGCGGCAGGGACGTCGGGCTGCAGCAATCAGTGCCCGGCCTTGGCAGTTGGAGCGAGGCAGGCAGCTGGGTCGACTCTGCAGGCGCAACAAAGCTCAGAAAGAGAGACGCCCCTTCCTTTTGCCCCTCTGCTTTTTGAGAGTCGGTGGGACATCCGGGAACTCACCCAGGGCACTTTTCAGCAGGGTGAGGGGCCTGTCCAGGGAGGGGAAAGGCTCGGCTGTTGGTTCAGTTCCAGCCCAGCTCAGCTGCGGGAGACTAAACGTTGTTATGACAAGCCGCTGTCACAGCTCAGCCAAATCTTGGCAGTCCCTGAACGCGCAGCGTGCCGCAGGGGAGGGATACATTCCCCATGGTCTTGCCCCACTGGGACGCTCACAGGAGGATGCCCCTGAAGATCTGAACTGGCCCCTTTTCCTGTGTGGGGTGAGAACCTGCATATTACACCCTTTCTTCAGGCATGGATCACAATGCTTTTTAGTGGATCTGGCCCCCTGCTACCAGCTCCCACACTGGGTTTTCTTTCATCCATCTGCTCCTGCAGAGTGCCCCCCCATCCCTTCTTTTTAACTTCCTGTCTCCGCATTTATGACCTCTTGAGTTTCATGGCCCGCAGCCAGAATCCTTGATTCTTCCCAGCATCTGTTTAAACATCTTGCTTCCGGTGGCAGTGCCCTCTGGAACGCCAGCCCTCGTTAGCCCTTTGTTCCAAAGGAGCTGTCACACATCCTCCGAGGGCTGGTGTGTGAGCCAGGCCAAGCAGGATTGTGTAATCTGATTATATATAATGTGAAGCATTTTATGAGGTCAGGAAGAGGCTTTGAAAAAGCTACCGTTTTCATGTTTATTTGCAGTTGTTTGAGTTCACGATGGGCTTGAAAATGGAAGGCGTCAAATGTGGTCGTTCAAAGAAATGTCCCCTATGGCCAGAGTATGCTTTTCTCTTCGTGAGTGTGTGCGCCTGTGCACGTAGGTAAGATTTTTCTTTAAATATTTCATTGCAGACTATATTTCTGTAGCAAGAAAGGCTGTCGAGTCCAGGTTCTCCTAATCCAACCCTACAGCTGGTTGAAAAATTGAAGAGGAGTGGGGGGAAGAGGAAAGAGGTGGGAATCACCAAAGAGATTAAAACGGTTTCCATTTTAAAGAGTTTGGGCAGGTTTTATTCTTCATTTCAAAACTTGCTAATTTGTTTTCAATCCTTGGCATTACTGAAAACGTTCTCAGGCTGGTCCTCTCGACCCCCTGCTGGAAACCGAGTTGGAAAAATCCCCATCAAGTTTGTCCGGCTCCTTTCTCATGGCTCGGGTGGCACCAGCAGGGCTGGATTTTGGCTAGAAATGGCCAGCAGTAAATTCTCCTCGCGGAGCGGAACTTTCCACTGCTGGTGTGTGGGGATGCTGGAGAGGGGAGGGCAGCCCCAGAGCAGAGCTTCATCCGCAGTGGTGCTCTGATGGATGCTGACCCAAGAGTTTGATCCTGGAGTTTCATCCAAGTGAACGGGCGTTTCACGCCCTAATCAGGGAGCAACTGAGAGTCCCTTGACAGGGATTTTTTTTTTCTACCATGAGCAATACGAAGGAAATCAACGCTCCCCCCCTCCCCCACACCTGAAAAAACATCTGACACACTTCCCCTTTCCATTTATCTTTCCCTTGCAGCGGGGACTTGTGCATGGGTGGCCAGTAACATGGGCAAGGCATGGCACAGCCTTCTCAAAGTTGCCTACACACACCGACCACCCAGGAAGATTGGGGCTGCGGCATGACAGCCCGGCTTCCCTGGCTGCTGGGGCCACAGCACAGCAGCCACAGCCCTCCAGGTGGCCAGGAAAGATCAGGCTGGAGGTGGGTGGGGTTTGGCTCCAGGGGTGGGGCCTTGGGTGGAAGTGGTGGGGCTAGGGCTTGCCTTCCCCAGCTGGGCCTTCACCTGCTGCCCATAGGGCTATGCTCTTGGTTGTGTGGTATTTGCCCGGGCAGTCCATTATTTCTGACCCCACGTCCAGTATTTTCTGTTTTTGTTGGATGGAAGGCCGGCAGGGACATTGTTCCCCTGCCGCGTCTGGCATGGGCGAGGGGACGTGAAGAGCGTGGGAATTCTTAAAGCGGCAGCTACCTTTTACCTCTTCCCCGCCTCTTTTTTTTTTTTTTTTGCTCAACCAAGTTTTTTTTCCTGCCATGTTTGGGATCTTTGGTGAAAGTATCTGGCAAGCCTATGTGTAAATAAGGGATGGGGATCAACCGTCCGTCTCTACTTGAATTTTTACATTCACAGGCTCAGACCATGCCTGCCTGCTCTCTCCTGAAACGGTCTGTGGATGACTGGGGGGTTAGGGGCCGGCGGCTGACAGCAGAGTCATGCTACAAGCGACTGGAGAAGCGAGTTGTGTTCCAGCCAGCTGCGGGTGCTTTAACACGTGTGTTGTGCTCAGAGCAGGGGGAGGTGACATGGGGCTTGTGTGAGCTGTGGGCCCGTCCCCAACTGAGCAGTGCACCATGCATGGAAGCTCACGTAGGCGGCTATTTCTGGCTGTCCTCCAGGCCTGCTGACAGCACTCAGACAGTGGGGAAGGTAATGCAGGAAATAACGCTTCCGGCTTATCCATCGTAACGATTGCGCTTCTACTCCTTTGGGATGGAAAGGTGTCACTCCAGCCCTAGCTTCCTGAAAAGCATCCAAGTAGGCTCAGACCAGTGCAGGGGCGCCGTGGAGAATGCCTTCGGCTCTGTCGATTCTTTGCTGGGGACTGGCCTGCGTTCTTGTTTGTGATCTGAGCTCCTGCTTGGGGATTTACACGGCCTGGGAAGCAAAACAAGGGCCAGACATAGGAGGATATTCCTCAGGGGAACACTTCCTCCCAAGACATTTGTGTTGCACCACGGCTGCAGTAATTTGCAACCCACCCTGTGTCTTTTCAGAGTGCACCATTCCTTCCCCATGTGTAGCCAGCCAGCTCTGCCGGCCAATGTTTGGGTTCTGCACCCTGTGTTGCCCCAGCACCGAGAGCTAATATTCAGATAAGTAGCCCCAACGTGGATGGGCATGAAACGAGGGGTAAAAGGTGATGGGGGCGGGGGTGGAGGGAGAAATCTCATTTCCTCACTCCCCTTCTCCAGATCATCTAGTCACAATTAAAAGTCAAATCTAGCCTGTGACATCCAAAGGAAAATACCCAACATTTGATGGAAGGACCAATATCTGTTCCCTGTGAATGTGCTGGCATATGTTGTAGAAGTGTGCCACATGGAATAGTCCATTGTCATAGCTGGACATTCTAGTGAGCTGCAAAAGACTCACAAGATTTTGTGCTCCGATGTCAGCTCTGGTGAGGCCACAGCTGGAGTATTGTGTCCAGTTCTGGGCTCCCCACTATAGAAAGGATGTGGACGCATTGGAGAGGGTCCAGCGGAGGCCGACCAAAATAAGGGGGCTGGAGCACATGACCTATGAGGAGAGGCTGAGGGAGTTGGGTCTGTTTAGTCTGCAGAAGTGAAGAGTGAGGGCGGATTTGATAGCAGCCTTCAACTTCCTGGAGGGAGGTTCCAAAGAGGATGGAGAAAGGCTGTTCACAGTAATGACTGATGACAGAACAAGGAACAATGGTCTCAAGTTATAGTAGGGGAGGTCTAGGTTGGATATTAGGAAAAACTATTTCACCAGAAGGATGGTGAAGCACTGGAATGGGTTACCTAGGGAGATGGTGGAATCTTCATCCCTAGAGGTTTTAAAGTCCTGGCTTGACAAAGCCCTGGCTGGGTTGATTTAGTTGGGATTGGTCCTGCCTTGGGCAGGGGGCTGGACTTGATGACCTCCTGAGGTCTCTTCCAGCCCTAGGATTCTATGTCCTGGGGACTCGAGCGATGCAGTTCTGACAGGGACTGTCAATTACAAGGTATCCGTTACTTCTTATTTCTATTGTGGTATCACCTGGGAGCCCAAATTATGGACCAGGGCAAACACCAAGCAAAAAGATGGTTGCTGCCCTCCCTAAAAATGCACAATCCAAGGATAAGCCAAGTACAAGAGGTGTGTTCAGACAGACGAGGAAATGCCAGGAAACGCCAGGAAACAGTGAGATGAGGTTGGTGGCCCACGAGACATTTCTGGTTACAGCTGCCCAGGCACAAGGTTGCCACATTCTGCTGGGTTTTTGTCCATGTGGGGTTTTTTTTTTTCCTACCGGTGTTACAAAAGCGACACACACTTAAAGCAAGGCCACGTGAAGAAGGTGCATGTGGATTGCACAGAAAATTGTGCCTGCCCGGGTCTCCCGCTACATCCAATCAAAGCGCTGGTACGATTCAATCGCCAACCCCCCGCAAATTCTAAATTTGCAAACGCAGCGAGCAAAACTACCCAGTTCTAGGAGACCATCTTGGTTATGACAATCCTGTCGCCCACTGAGATCAAGAAGGTCCACTCATACAGCTGACACTAGCCAAAGTTGCTTCTCACTGTGATAGGCTGTGGTCTCAGCATACCCACCATCTAACCAATGTTGAGTTTATTTCTGGCATCATGGCAAAGGAGAGCTTTAAGGGGTGTGTGTGTGTGTATATTTTCCAATGAGTTGGTGAGCTGCTTAAGGAAAGAAAGGCTGACTCATGGCTTGGAGAAAAGTTTAGAATTACACACAGTGAGGTGTCTAAGAAACAAAAGCACACAGCCTGTTTGCCACGTGAAAAACAAAGATCGAGGGTGTGTTTGGCAGCTGCAAATTTATTCAGTGTGGAGAGAGGTTCTAAAGTTAAAGCAACTCAAAATAACTTGTGATAGCTATTGCTTTGGGGAGTTGTTAAACCCTTGTTCTGATTGGCAATTCTATCTCCAGGCATGGGATTTAAATCCAACCAAAGAGTGAAATGTTCAGTTAGCTCATTGAAGAATAAGAGCTAGCCAGCTCCTTTTACCACCAGGTAGATATTGCAGAAACTGCCTTATACTGTAATTAACCTGGTGTAACAGGGTAGCTAGCCCTTAAAGAGGGAGAGCAAACCACCCCAGATTACAGAATGAGCCCCAGCGTGGTGATTCCCCTGGGGTTGGTCATTGAAGACTGCCAGGAGTCCTGGGAGACAGAACTGAGGGGAAGCAGGAAGAGCCTTAGGGGAAGAAGAGAAGCTTCTGCTTTGTGTGGATTCTTGGCTGGACTAAAAATGGCATTTGGGATATTTGTGACTTTAATAAATCAGAACTCCAGAAGCGACAGGAATGGACAAAAGTACCTTGTATGGTCCAGCCCAAGAGAGGAAACAGAGGCAGGAGTGCTGTACAGGAAACAGAGACTGAGGAGTAGCATGACTCTCAGCCAGGAGCGGGCAGGCCTGGTTTCCCCTGGAATGAAGGCACGTTGCTTCCAACACAGAGGGCTGAGGCATGTTAGCAAATTCTGCTCACACCGCTGGGCAGTCCTGTTGACATCAGCCAGGTTTCACTGAGGGCGGGGAGGAGGTGAGTCAGAGCAGGGGCTGGCTCTGGAGTCTGAAAATAACCCTCTTCTCTTCCTTAGGGGAAACACACTGTGTCTGCGGCTTGCGACAGTCAGTGGCGGGCGAGGGCACTCAGCGCATTGGGGGTGACCCCAGTACCTTGCTGAATTGGACCGGAGCAGCCGGGCGTGGCAAGAGTGTGTGTTTGAAGGGTGCGTCAATGGGGGCTCATGAACCTCTGACTGCATCTGCACAGATGGAAATCAAACCCGCCCCTACCTCTCTCCCCTGGGTGGCTCCACTAACTCCATGGATGGCAAGCGTGGTGCTAAAAAAGCCCTGCCTACACTGTGGCTTCTAGATGGTCACTTACGTCACAGGAACACGTAAGTGCCCCAGCTGAGATCAGGTGCAAGGGGCTGTACACAGAGACAGCCCCTGCCCCACAGTCTGACTAGAAAAGACCGACAAAAGGTGGAAGGAAGGAAGGATTCTTACCCTCACTTTACAGATGGGGGCTGGGGCATAACGAGGTATTTAAAAGCCTCCATTAGTCACTTACATTCCGTGTGTGTGTGTGTGTGTGTGT